>CM065590.1:279150806-279684223 GCA_033119425.1 Bufotes viridis
ATTATTATAACTTGCACAGCGTCCTCGGGAATAGGAATGCAGCCACAAAATGGGTTATTTTCAAAGGCATCCTAAACTCTGAGAGGTACATAACGTAAAGGAATAAAAGGGTGTGAGGAACAAGAAAAAAAAACTATGGATAAATAAAAACGTAAAAGGAGCAATGAATGACAAAAAGAAAGCATTTAAATCACTAAGGGCGGGTTCACATCAGCGTTACAGATAGTGTTTTTGTTTTCCGTTATAACGGAATCAATAAGACGGAAGTCAAAACGGAACCGTTTAACCCCTTTAGGACCCTGCCATATTTCACCTTAAGGACCCGGCCATTTTTTGGAAATCTGACCAGTGTCACTTTATGTGTAAATAACTTTAAAATGCTTTTACTTATCCAGGCCATTCTGAGATTGTTTTTTCGTCACATATTGTACTTCATGACACTGGTAAAATGGAGTAAAAAAAAATTCAGCCAACAAAAGAGTTTTGTTTGGCTGTAAACACTTGCTTTGTTAGTCTAAAAATGGATTAAAATGGAAAATTTGCAAAAAAAATAGCTGTTTTGGGACTGTTTTTATTTTTTGTTATTTATATCGTTGATCTGACAGGTTAGATCGTGTGCTATTTCTATAGAGCAGGTTGTTACGGACGCGATAATACCAAATATGACTACTTTTTTGTTTTGTTTTTTTTCAGTTTTCCATAATAAAGCATTTTTGAAAAAAATTATTTTTTAGTGTCTCCACATTCTGAAAGCCATATATTTTTTTTTTTTGGGCAACTGTCTTATGTAGGGGCTCATTTTTTGCAAGATGAGATGTCGGTTTGATTGGCACCGAGATGTCGGTTTGATTGGCTTTTGATACGGTATTTTTTTTTTTTTTGCTGTGTTCACCTGAGGGGTTAGGTCATGTGTTAGTTTTATAGTGCAGGTTGTTACGGACACGGCGATACTTAATATGTATACTTTTTATTTATTTAAGTGTTACACAATAATATCATTTTTGAAA
Organism: Bufotes viridis; assembly: GCA_033119425.1. Lineage (NCBI taxonomy): Eukaryota > Metazoa > Chordata > Amphibia > Anura > Bufonidae > Bufotes > Bufotes viridis. The sequence continues at coordinate 279,151,814 of CM065590.1, forward strand.
CAAAAAAAATCATGTTTTAATGTCTCCATAGTCTAAGAGCGATTGTCCTATGTATGGTATCATTTTTTGCGGGATTAGATGACGGCTTGATTGGCACTATTTTGGGAGGCATGTAACTTTTTGACCGCTTGCTATTACACTTTTTGTTATGTGAGGTGACAAAATAAATTTTTTTACACTGTTTTTATTAGGGGTCGACCGATTATCGGTTTGGCCGATATTATCGGCCAATATTCATGATTTGCACAGTTATCGGTATCGGCACCTAACCAGGCCGATATACAGATAACTGTGCTATCACAGAACATGAGCGCGCCGGTCTCAGCGCGGCCATGTTCCCTCAGCAGCACAGGGGAGAAGGAGGCAGTGTCTCTCCCTCCCCCTGTGCCGTGCTGCCAATGGAGAGAAGAGGAGGAGGAGGGGCTGAGGGCGCACTGGCCACCAATGGAGAGAAGAGGAGGAGGGGCTGAGGGCACACTGGCCACCAATGGAGAGAAGAGGAGGAGGGGCTGAGGGCGCACTGGCCACCAATGGAGAGAAGAGGAGGAGGGGCTGAGGGCACACTGGCCACCAATGGAGAGAAGAGGAGGAGGAGGAGGGGCTGAGGGCGCACTGGCCACCAATGGAGAGAAGAGGAGGAGGAGGAGGGGCTGAGGGCGCACTGGCCACCAATGGAGAGAAGAGGAGGAGGGGCTGAGGGCACACTGGCCACCAATGAGAGAAGAGGAGGAGGAGGGGCTGAGGGCGCACGCCACCAATGAGAGAAGAGGAGGAGGGGCTGAGGGCGCACTGGCCACCAATGAGAGAAGAGGAGGAGGGGCTGAGGGCACACTGGCCACCAATGAGAGAAGAGGAGAAGGAGGGGCTGAGGGCGCACGCCACCAATGAGAGAAGAGGAGGAGGGGCTGAGGGCGCACTGGCTACCAATGGAGAGAAGAGGAGGAGGAGGGGCTGAGGGCGCACTGGCCACCAATGAGAGAAGAGGAGGAGGGGCTGAGGGCACACTGGCCACCAGTAAACAAAGAGAAGAGGAGGAGGGGCTGAGGGCGCACTGGCCACCAATGAGAGAAGAGGAGGAGGGGCTGAGGGCGCACTGGCCACCAATGAGAGAGAGGAGGAGGAGGGGCTGAGGGCGCACTGGCCTGTGATATTTTTATAGAGCAGGTTTTTATGGACGCGGCAGTACCTAATATGTGTAGTGTATTTTATTTTTTTAATTTGTATTTAGTGACAAATGTTTTTTTTTTTTTTTTTACCCAGACCCACTTGGTTGTTGAAGATCCAGTGGGTCTGATGTCTGTATAATACAGTACAGTACACTATATAGTGCACTGTATTTTCACTTTTACACTGCCTGGTCAGACTTCTGCCTTTAGCATAAGTCTGATCAGACTTACCATTACCATGGCAAGCACGATGCCTGGCAATGCATTATCATACAGATGTATTGTAAGGCATTGCAGAGGGGATCAGACCCCCAAAAAGCTGAAGTCTCAGAGTGGGACAGAAATAAAGTTAAAAAAAAAAGTTTCACGTAAAAAAAGATAAAAACACCCCTTTCTCCAGTTTTTTTAACTAATAAAAAGAAAAAAAAAAGGAAAAAACACACATATTAGGTGTCACCGTGTCTGTAATGACCGGTTCACATGATCCACCTTACATCACAAAAAGTGCAACACCAAGCGATCAAAAAGGCGTATGTCCCAAAAAATGGTACCAATAAAACCGTCACCTCATCCTGAAAAAAATGTCCTAAGAAAATAAAATGACATTTACAAAATGATGTCAACATAAAGTAGACATATGGGGAATGTTAAGTAATAACTATTTTATGAGGTGTCACTTTCTGTTTTAAAGGCAGAGAGATTGAAATTTTGAAAATTGCGAATTTTTCTAAATTTTTGGTAAATTGTGGATTTTTTCATAAATAAAAGTGAAATATATTGACTCAAATTTGTGACTATCATGAAGTACAATGTGTCACGAGAAAACAATCTCAGAATGGCCTGGATAAGTAAAAGCGGCCCAAGGTTATTACCACATAAAGTGACGCATAGAGTAATTTTGAAGATTAGCAAAAAATGGCCCGGGGTAGAAGGGGTAAAAAAAAAAGAGCCAACAAACCCTGCACATGCGTTTTTTGAAGCAGAAATTAATGGAGTTTGAAGTGGAAAAAATACCAGGCAGTCCCGGTAAAAAGTTATAAATCTCCGGGATGCCCTGACTATCTCGCTACATAGATTTCTACAGGAATCTGCCCCTAGCGGCAATACCAGGCTAAGCACAGCAGGGGGCGCTAGAACGCTACAGTCTCTGCCTACTCCGCCTCGCTGTATCGCCAGGCAGGGGGCGGAGCTGCTGTTGCTGGGTTCAAAAAAAAAAAAAAAATCGAGATCAAGCAGGATCTTGTCCGGGTAGTGTAATCCGCCGGATACGTCAGTCTTATCGGCCAGGGAACCGAAGGGGCGTCTGACACGGCTCTTCCGCCCGCCCGTGCAGCAGGACTGTTGCTTTAGTTGGGAAGCGGAGGACTACACGTATTTAGCCCGTACCTGTGTGAGAATTAGCCCTGGGCTCGGGAGCCATGTTGCGTGCGGAGCCCGGTGATGTCCTGGGGTCATGACTTCACAACCACTGCACCCGTAGCGGACACCGAGGAGAGCCGGGAGGAGGAGGAGCAGTCCGGGGCTGCCGTACACATAGGCAGGAAGACCCCACGCAGATTCGGCTGTATCCGGCCTTCAGTGGAGAGCGACCACCGCTGCCCTGTGAGTAGTGTGCCCCCTCCCGGGGATATAGATCTTCAGCCTATTTACTGCTCCATCCAGATCATGCTGATACCGCACCGCATTCACACACTGCGTTCTGAAGCCAGTTGTCTTGGTGGCAGCCATGGCATTATGCTGATGGGCAGGCCTGTTCTGCATCCTATACCCTTACCTGCACAAGCTATGGCTGATGTGATCAGAAACTTTCGCTTTTTATTTATTTCTATAGCTGTAACATATTCCACAGCGCAGTACAGAGATTGTCCCCCCCACAATGTAAATTCCAGTATGTCTGATAGTGTGGGAGCATACAAACTCCGGGCAGATGTTGTCCTTGGTGGGGTGCGAGCCCAGGACCCCAGCGCTGCGAACCACTGAGCCATTTGTGTACATTTGTTAATAAATGCATTGCAAAACAGAATATTTTGAGCAATTACTTTGGGTAATATTGCTAAGATCCAATATTTTACACTCCGCAGCGTGTTAATTAATTGTGCTGCGGATTGTTGTGGTTACACCACGGACTTTAGTTGGGTTGTCAAAATACACTGAAAATGTGCCACAAAAAGGTGCAGCTTTACGTGCAGATTTTCGGGGTACTTTGTGCAGGTACCCTGAGCATAGGAATCGCTGTGATGTTGATGGGGGGCTTCCCACTGTAGTGACGTATCCCTAGGAGGTCAATCCTTACATTACTGCTTGGAACCCGGTTCTGTTCAGGAAACGGTGAATGGACCTGTGTTCTGATTGCCGGATGGGGAGATATCACAGGGGTACTGGTGCTATAACCAGCAGTGAGAGCATTCAGTAAATTAGGGGATCTCCTAATGGAAAAGCCTGCCATCCCTTCTAGATGATGGGGGCATCGCCGTCTCCTGTATAGGGATAGTGCCTACTTTCCCCTTTTAAGGTCTCGTGCACACAACCCTATTTTCTATCCGTGTGCTATCTGCATTTTTACGGATAGCGCACTGATCCATCCATTTCTGTGGGGGGCGTGCACACCTATGTATTTTTCGTGGATCCTTTCCCAAAGTATAGGACATTTCCTGTTCTCCGTATTGTGGAAGAGAATAGTCCTTTCTATTGATGACAGTGAGAACGATGCAGACTGTGCACAGAAGGTATCCGTATTTTTGCAGATCCGCTGTTTGCTGACTGAAATACGGATGCGGCCGTGTACATGAGGCCTCGATAAAAGTGAACGTTTTGGTTCTGTATTTACAGCAAGTCCATTTAGGCTACTTTCGCACCCGATTTGGCTTTCTGTTTGTGAGATCTGTTCAGGGATCTCAGAAGCGGTCCAAAATGGATCAGTTTTGCCCTAATGCATTCTGAATGGAAAAGGATCCGCTCAGAATGCATCAGTTTGTTTTGGTGTCCGTCTGATAAAACTGAGCCAAACGGATCCGTCCTGACACACAATGTAAGTCAATGGGGACGGATCTGTTTTCTCTGACACAATCTGACACAATAGAAAACTGATCCGTCCTCCATAGACTTTCACTGGAGTTCAAGACGGATCCGTCTTGGCTATAGAAGACATAATACAACCAGATCCGTTCTAAATGGATGCAGGCAGTTGTATTATCATGACGGATCCACACAAAACGCGAGTGTCAAAGTAGCCTTACACACCTAGTACCCAAAATGTGTTGGTTCCACAAGGGTTTCCTTCTCACTAGTGGCTATAGCATTACACCGGGTGATGTGATGGCGCTGGTACAGAACGAAGGATAATCCTAGCGGGAGTGACCGATGGACCCCCCTGAATCCGGGAGGAACGCACAGCTTGTCCTGTCTCTGTCCGGGCCGTGGCTCTGCTCCTGGCTGGACGGTATCTAAGCCTGGGCAAACCCTGAAGGAAAACCCCGGTGACTCCTTCTCTATAGATGGCAGGGAAGCCTCAGCAGCACGGCAGGCATTATTCATCCGCACGGATCTTTCTGCAGGGGGGATGGGAATGTGTTTGAAAGCAAACAATGTAAGGAATTGGGAACAATGGTGATGAGCGGTTCTCTTCCATGTGATGTAATGCTTATGAATGAAGGACTGGATGACCGCTACACAGTCCTACCATCAGCTTTTCATAGACTGGTGCTCCCCAAATTCATTACTGCAGGCGGACCCCCTGGAGGGTGCTTCCACTCCTGGGGAACCCCTAATGCCATTTCTGTGGCATACTAGCTGGATGTAGGGTCTGTAAATTTCTTGTGAGGAGCTGTCATTTGGCTCAGATCCGTCTTCTGCGTAGCACAGCATCTTCTCAGCCGGGTGAGATCAGTTTCCCTGTAGTAAGTGACAGGCCTTGTGCCTGCGATCCGTTCCTGAGGACCCCATCATGTGGTCAAGTCTGTTAAAGTGGACACATTTATTAAAATCGATTGTAAATGTCACCATTTTTTGTAATGTGCGATATTTATTTTTTCTGTTTTCCTTATGAAATAGGCACCCGAAGTTCAGACCTGTATGGCGGTTTGGAAGCCGTACCCTCGTACATGCTCTTCTCTGCTAAAGTCTGGCATGGCATGTCACCAATGTGTTGTGCAAGGTTTTACCAGAGTGGGCACGGGTAAGGCCTCTTTCACACTGGCGTTTTTCCTTTCCGTCCTAGAGTTCCGTCCACGGGGCTCTAGGACGGAAAGATACTGATCAGGGTTATCCCTATCCATACTGAATGGAGAGAAATCCGTTTAGGATGTCTTCAAGTCAGTACTGAGACGTTTTTTGGTCGTAGCAAAATCCGTAGCATGCTGCAGATTTTTCTGCGGCCAAAAATCCGGAAGAACGGATCCGGAATTAATGCCCATTGAAAAGCATTAATCCGGATCCAGCTTCAAGGTAAACGTCATTTCGGCGCATCGCCGGATCCGACGTTTAGCTTTTGTGAATCGTTACCATGGCAGCCAGGACGCTAAAGTCCCGGCTTCCATGGTAAAGTGTAGTGGGGAGGCGGGGGAGGAGTATACTTACTATCCGTGCGGCCCCCGAGTCCCAGGGCGCTCCACAATGACTTCAGAGCGCCTCATGAGCATGGATCACATGACCATGCGCGTGGGGCGCTCTGACGTCATTGTGGAACGCCCCGGGAGCCGCACGGACTGTAAGTATACTGCTCCCCCGCTCCCCACTACTACTATGGCAACCAGGACTTTAGTAGCGTCCCGGCTGCCATAGTAACACTGAAAGCATACTGAAGACTGATCAGTCTTCAGTATGCTTTCAGTTGTCTTGCGTTGTGACGGATCCGGCAGGCATTTCCGGCGACGGAAGTGCACGCTGGATCCTCACAATGCAAGTGTGAAAGAGGCCTTAACTGAAGGGACTGAGTATGGGAAAGGGGCAGCACATCCTGAGACCCCAAACTTGGGCCAGTTATCTAATGCGGGGGAGCTCAACCGGCGGCCCTCCTGCTATTGTAAACTACAACTCCCACCATGCCCTGCTGTAGGCTGTCCAGGCATGCTGCGAGTTATAGTTCTGCAACAGCCGGAGGGCCTCCGGTTGGGCATCCCTGATCTAATGTATATAAGCTTTTCTCCGACTGTAGCTTTCTGTGGTAGAAGCATTGGGCATGTTAAATGTCACACTGTCCAACCCTTCTGTTCTTGGATGCTAGGCACCTTTGGTGGCCGAGTTTCTCTCCATTCTGAACGCGTGCATGCTTGGCTATGTGTCCATAGAGAAAGAAATTGAGAAGAATAGATTGTACCTATGGGCATCCTTAGAGTTCCTTTCCCTCACCTTTTGTCTTCCTTCAACTTTCTTCAGAGCTATTTGTTGCACTAGCCTTCGTATTAAAGGGGTTATCTGATGAGTAATTTTAAAAATGAAAATCGGCCATCATATGATAGCTGACAATCTCTAACACGGCCAGAACCAGCTCTGTACCTCACATGGATCCAGAGATCTCACCATTCATTACTCCAATTGCTCTACTAGATTTATTTCAGGCTTTCATCTCAAGGGTGGTTGTCCTTACTGCTGCAGCTAAAGGATGGAACTGAGCATGTGCGTCCACAGGAGATGGACAGAGAAATTAGAAAACTGGCAAACAGCAGGTGGCGCTATACAGATCCATTTTAATGACGTGCAGTAACAGAAGTATTCAGATCCAGGTGCTGGTTTAAGAATTGTCGAATATTTATTGTGGGACAACCCCTTTAACTCCTTTTGGTGTTTTTGTGGTCATGTCTTGGTATTTTATGGAGCATAGGCCGGTGAATACCGGTTGACGTGGAAAATAATTCTGGTTATTACAAGTATTATTCATGTCTATTGTCATGTGTGATTGGGGATTGTCTCCACACAGGGATAATATGGCCCACGTGTCGTATGGATGCCATGCAAGCTAGAGTCTGTTCTGGGATGACTGTCCTTGTAGCAAGCGCTCCTCCGCCTGTATCCAAAGTGGAAACTGATGTGCCTGTCTTAAATGCTTCCATGCTGTCCACGACTAGAGGTTTCTGCCCCAGGGTATTAGGAGTCGCCCAATGTCATGCCAGACTGGTATGATTTATTTTCTGTCCAACTAATAAGCCTTTCTTCTACCACTGTGGGTGACTGGGGCCGGAAAACAGCTTCTCTCAGATGTGGTTTCCTCATCCTTCCTATGTGAGGTATATGCTCTGTGGCCGTGTGGTCAAATTGTCTTACAGTCAGATGATAAAGGCCCCTTTCCACTGCCCTAGTGCAGGAACGCTCGGTAGCGATTATCTGCCGGTGTAAAGGAGCCGCCAATTACATCAGGTAATATAGCTTGGTGGACACCTAAATCAAAGTTGGCCGGTAGTAGGTTGTGCCATCTAAACAGCGCTCTGCTGCCGGGGAGATGGCATTAGTGATCACTCCTCCCCATACTGTGGAGGAGATCACTGCGTGTAGATTAAGTCTCCTGACAAATTGTCCCATCTAAAGGATGTTAGTGTTTGTGCTATTCGGAGGTTGTTGCTGAAGTGTTTGAGGCCTACAGGTAGTGGTCCATGTGACGGCCCCCTCCCCTCTAGGACCGTGGCTCATCTAACCCCAATTTGTGGCATCATCAGTGACCTATGGTCAGTAGGAAAACAAGGATGTGTGATTAAACACATTAAAATCGATGGATGTGTGTGCGGTCCTTGGCGAACATGGACAGTACACGTCTGTGATGCACTGAGGCCTCTTTCACGTGAGTGATACAGAATGAATCGGGGTCTTTCCAGTTGTCTGTTGTGTTCAGTGCTTCCTTTTTTTCCCATCGGGATTGCATTTGTTCTACATCCGTTTTTCACGTGCGCGACGAAAGCTGAAGAATAACACACATCTACCAGCCACCATCCGTAAAAAAAGGACTGAACTGTTTTTCACTGAACCATTACTTGAATGGACCTGCGTGAGAAACCGAAGAAGAATATACTGCGATTATAGATTATTATTATTTTTTTTTTTCCTGAACATACAGATGGTCAGTAATAAACAATACTCATGTGCGTATGCCCATTGAAATGACTGGGTCGTGGTCCAGTCCAGGTTCTGCCCATTCACAAACGGCACGCATCCGGATGGAACACTAATGTGAAATTAGCCTAAGAGAAGCTTCTCATGCCGATTTGTTAATGAGCCCCAATAAATCCGCAGCCTATTCCAATTCAGTCACATCCTTATTTTCCTAATTTAAGGCCTCATGCACATGGCCATATGTATTCTGCAGTCCGGGAACCACGGTTCTGCAAGATACGGATACATGCCTCATTTTCCTAACTTCCTATTCTTGTGGCCAAAACGGACAAGCACAGAACATCTATAGTTTGGTTTTCGTAGACGCATAGACCTGAATGGGTCGACATGGACCTGAAATATGGTCGTGTGCATGAGAGGCCTAATTGAAAACAGGGAAAATAGTCCGCCCCAGGTGTTAGACCATTAAGAAGATTGTGGAGAATCTGGAGGGGAAAATGGAACAAAAGCTGCCGAAAACCCGGTATCAAGAACGGATTGTGACAGAAGGGAAAGCGGATTAGAAACTGATATTGTGATACGGCGGCCCGTGTCTGCTGCTCTCTACTCAGATTTGTAGCAATGGAGGAGAGTCCAAATTCCTCACATCCCTGCCAAGCTGTTACCACCTCAGCTTGTATATGCAGGAGGAAATCTGGAAGGAGTCGGCCTGAAATGCAGATGGGATATAGCAAGAGACCACTCGTTGTATAGTGGGCACGCATGAAAGTGTCACAGCTAGTGCCAAAGGTTGTCCTACGGTCCTTCAACTCCCTGTGCCTCCTCATGCATGAAGGGATGAGTGACTCTACGTAGAGACCTGCTGGGCAGCAGCGTCATTTCAGCTCGGTCTCGCCCATGTGGGTGGCGATCTGCTGATCTTTTCTGGTCCTCGTGTGATATTACCACCAGCTGACACTACTTCTATCTCCTGTAGGTACGTCTAGATGTAGTTGTTGCCGCGTGTCCATCATCCATATGTTTTGTGGACCGGGGCTTTGTTGAACAGTATTGGGTTTGGACAAAATCCATTCAATTACTCCCCGATTCTTTTATATCTTTAGGATAGCGGTGCCTAAGCCTGGGTTGCTATGGTTACCATATTCATTATGTCAGGGCGAAGCTAAAATGTAGCTCGCGATGTGTAGGTGTTAATAAAGTGACGCCCCCCATCCCCTTCGCAGTGGGAATTCTGTATAAATCTTTCATTACCTGCCTAATCTCAACATAAGGGGCGATTGATTCCTATGTCGTCAGCCGGGAAAATATTTGTTGTGTCACATATGGCAGAAGCGGAGCTTGTAGTTTATGTGGTTTTAGATTGAGTGTAGTTATTTGTTTTTTTTTTCTTTTGAACGTCTCTGTTCACTTTAATCGCATGGTAGCCAGAGGCTTCTCTCTTGATTTCTCAGCGATTGGTTTTGTGCTGGAAAACATCTTGGTGAAGAAAATATGCAGAATTATTCTAGTTTGGGATATGCTGCTCCTTCCTATGGCCATATAGATTTGCAATAAGGTTTTTTTTTTTTTTTAGGCAAACTATTTCACATTTTTGGACGGGTTTATGTCTAGAAATGTGCGATCAGTTTTTGCTTTAAACTCTTACAGTGAAACTTTGTTAGTGGCTTTCCTTTCCCCAGAACAGTACTATATATATATATATATATATATATATATATATATATATATATATATATTAGGGCTGCACGATATGGGAATTTTGTGCGATTGCGATTAGGGCCCTAAAAATTGCGATAACGATATGCGATGCGATATTTTAAGGAAATTGTGCTAGAGGTCTATCTGCTTGGATTTTCAAGGTAAGAGCACACGCAGATGACTGATACTGTGAAATGTAGGCCTCTTTCACACTAGCGTTTTAGCTTTCAGTCCTAGAGATCCGTCCTCGGGTTTCTAGGACGGAAAGCTACTGATCAGTCTTATCCCCATGCATCCTGAATGGAGAGAAATCCATTCAGGATGCATCAGGATGTCTTCCGTTCAGTATGTCAACGTTTTTTGGACGTTGACAAAAGCGCAGCATGCTGCGGATTTGTCTCCGTCCAAAAATCCGGAAGACATGCCGCAACGCCGGATCCGGAATTAATGCCCATTGAAGGGCATTAGTCTGGATCCGGCCTTTAGCTAAACGTCGTTTCCGCGCATTGCCGGAACCGGCGTTTAGCTTTGTCAATAGTTACTATGGCAGCCAGGACGCTAAAGTCCTGGTTGCCATAGTAAAGTAGGGGAGCGGGGAGCAGCATACTTACATTCCGTGCGGCTCCGGGGCGCTCTAGGATGGCGTCAGGGCGCCCCAGTGCATAGATCACGTGATCGCACGGATCACGTGATCCATGCGCGGGGCGCTCTGGCGTCATTCAAGGCGCCCAGGAGCCGCACGGAATGTAGTATGCCGCTCCCCGCTCCCCACTGCTACTATGGCAACCAGGACGCTAGTAGCGTCCTGGCTGCCATAGTAACACTGAAAGCATTTTGAAGACTGATCAGTCTTCAAATGCTTTCAGTTCACTTGCGTTGTGCAGGATCCGGCGTGCATTCCGGCGACGGAAGTGCACGCCGGATCCTAACAACGCTAGTGTGAAAGAGGCCGTAGTTATGCTGAACTCAAGAACTGAAATGCGCAGTGTTTTTCAAAATAAAATACATATTTGCATTAGTGCAAAAGTACAAAATACAAAACTTGCCATTTTCTTAATAGCACTGCACGGAACAGATAAATAGAATAGATATAAGAGCATGTGTTCATTAAAATAACGACTTTCCTCCAGCCCCCCCCTCCCCGCACTGTAACTGATGTATCGCCGGGCGCGCTGTGCAGCATAGCGGCCGGAGATAGTGTCAGTGTCACGTAGAAAGTCAACCATCGCTTTATAAGATACACTTTTGGGGGGGAAAAAGTGTGTCTTATAAGGCGAAAAATACGGTAATATAATTGCAGCATTTTTGGGTCGGCGATTGATTGCGATTGCTTTCGCGATATATTGTGCAGGCCTAATATATATATATATATATATATATATATATATAATCTCTCCTATGGTATCCTCTCCTGCTAGTCGAGCGCTCCTCTCTGCAGAGGGCAGTCGTGTTGTACATGAGCGTGGCCAATATGGCGCATTCAACTTGACGAAGCGTTGTGATGATGGAGGCCTATGTGCACATATGTCCTTTCAGAGAAACGCAGGACTATTTTGCTGGTGAACTTCCAGCTCTTCTTATTCCAGCAAAACAACAGTATACATGCTCCGGGGCAGACGTGACATAACACAGGATTCATGGCTGACGTGATTAGACACCCGGATGATTGAGAAGTCCAAGGAAATCTCTGTGGCTGATTATACCAGGCGCACGTCAGAAGAACAACCTGTACTCGGCCCTCTGTTCTTGTGGTCCATCGTGGATATTGGTGACCACAGCTATAGACAAGAGGCGGACAGCTAGGGATAAGGAGACACAACATGATGTAGCAGGAAGGATAACGGGAGAACGCCCACTATTGTGCTGCAAGCTATTTTACTGCTATTACATGACGGAGCTGGGGTTTGGTACTGGCTCACATGACTGGTTATGTCACTGATGGAACGCTATGCTTCATGTTGCGTTGAGAGATGTGTGGCAACCCGAATAGTTTTTACTAGCCCATTCTGAGGGATCAGTTCAGTTCGCCATGCATTGCCTCTTGTAATAAAAGGCACCTGGCAGCAGGATCAATCCTGTTAAATGAGGCATTCTGTTTGGTAGGGTGGATCCTGCTGATTAAAATGATAACTGTCTTGCGAAAGTCACGTGAACCGACCACAAACTGGATTATGATGCGGGGGGAGACCTGCGTAAATGGTGGGGCAGTGACTGAGCCAGGTCCCTGCAATAGGGATCAGGTAAGTATAATTACTACTGTAGGGTCTGCCCATGCTGAGAGTTCTGTAGAACAAAAATAAAGATGGTCCTGAGCAGGATTGATGCAGATGTATTATTCACGGGGACATGATGACTAGTAAGGCGACATGAGTATCATGGGTTCGGTTTCTAAATTTCAACTTGACGCAATCATCTTGTTGTAGAGGATCTTCTCGCGTGTCTAGAGCAAGCACCCTGGCGGGCTATTCCTTGGCGCTACCTTCTGCCCTGTTCTGCTTGTGCGCTAATAGTGGCCAGTGTTTAAGTATTATCGTCGGGATGCTGTAAACCTGCAGATCTGCGGCCCCGTTACATAACCCATTTCACGTCAGGCTCTTCCCTACAAAGCACCATCCTGTATTGTCAGCATTTCATCGGCTCTGTTCACGAAGTGTAAATCTGCACGTTCACATGAACTGTTCTGACCTGCGTGTTATGTCATTTTCTTGCTATGCATTCTCTCTCCTTCTGGAATCCTGACGTTCTTTCTCTGCTGTATGTTGCAGTGGGATAGCAGACACACTGCAGAAAACGTGGCACTTCCTTCACCCGGTATTATAAACTCTGTAGATTCCTTAGTGTGGGAATAGAATTCCTTGTGTAGTCGTGTCCGTCCTTCCCCCTGCCGGTTAATCAAAATTGTTCAAAAGTGAAAGCTATACGGTATCATTTGAGGCAGTGGGTAAAGTGTTATCTGCTTTGGGTTGTGACGCAGACGCAATAAGTTGCGTACGATTTCACAAATTTCGTCCCAGTGTGAAATCGTGACCACAAACCTTCAGGTTACATCTGCAAATCGCTGTGTAAATGCAGTCAATAGGTTGTGTTGCCACATGAAACTATGACGTTGACTTGACGAAAAATCCTCCCGAGTAAATACACGTAGCATGTTCTAGTCAAATTCAGGAATCCTATGTATTATTGAAGGGTGTGAAGCTACCCCAATGTGTGATGGAGGTCCCTTCTTTTTCTTTTTTTGACTCATTTTCTTATGCTATTTCTCAAATATTTACAAGGCAAGTTAAAATCTTAAGCTACTTTCACACTGGCGTCTGGTGCGGATCCATCATGTATCTGCACGGATAATACAACAGCATGCATCCGTTCAGAACGGATCCGTTTGTATTATCATGAACATAGGCAAAACGGATCCGTCTTGAACACTATTGAAAATCAATGGAGGACGGATCCGTTTTCTATTGTCAGTGAAAACTGATCCGTCCCCATTGACTTACATTCTTTGTCTGATGAAACTGAGCCAAACAGCAGGCAGCGTTTTGGTGTCCGCCTCCAGAGCAGAATGGAGACTGAACGGAGGTAAACTGATGCATTCTGAGCAGGGCTGTGGAGTCGGTAGATAAATTGTCCGACTCCTCAGATTTTGAAACTTCCGACTCCTCGACTCCGACTCCTCTGTATTTAATATGCAAATACGAAGCTGTTCCACCAAGTTCTTCTAATCTCCTCTAGCACAGAGAGGTAGTTGAGCAGAAGCTGCTGCCTTCTCCTTTGTTTGCTGATCTTCTGCTGAAGATAGAGCAGTGGGAGGATCCAGGAAGGGGCAGGGGAAGGGGCATTTATTTTAAAACATGATTTTCCTAGTAGAATCCCATGTTTAAAATTTAAGCTAACAATCTGAGTTTACATGTTTTATAGCCTTAGCTGAATGATAGCAGTTTTTCCAATGGTTTACAGCTTCAGTCTTGAACTATTGGCTATCCATTCCCTTCACTTATACAAGTGTCTCCAGTCCTTAATCAGTTATCAGTGAGAGGCGAGGATAACCATGGGTTCCCTGTAACAGCAGACCACAAGACAATGGAAAGTGTAAGTATTGCCGCTCCTTAAAGGGACACTGACAGGCTGATTTTCCAGCTAAAGATATATATATACTGGTATTCATCAGAGAATTAGGAATAAAACTAAATTAGGAATAAAACTATACTAATGTTACCCCCAGTTAAGCTGTACTTGTGTTTAAAAAACATTTTAATCTGTATGCAAATTCACTATCTTTGTGCCCAATGGGGCAGCGTCTCCTGCGGCTTTGTGCCCAGCCGTGCCCGAGCACAGCTTCCCAGCGCTGTTCCCTCGTTATTATTCACTGCACTGGCCTTTTTTTCAGGCTAGCCGAACGCTGAATTCCTGCCCAGGCGCACGTGTAGAGTGCTGGCAGCAGCCTCGTCTGGCTATGCTGAGGCTGTGCCAGCTTTCTCTCTTCCTCCTCGCTACCAAGTCCTGTCTAGTGCTGCCAGTACTCTACATGTGCGCCTGCCCCCTTGGGCACAAAGGTAGAGAATTTGCATATTGATTAAAACGTTTTTAAACACAAGTAATCCTCAACTGGGGGTAACAGTCGTCTAGTTGTATTCCTAATCCTCTGATGAATACCAGCAGATATATCAGCCTGTCAGTGTCCCTTTAAAGGGTTTCTGTCACCAACTTTTGACATTATAAGCTGTCTGACATTAGCTATGTGCTAATGTCAGACCAGCTTGATAATGTCTTTTATAAATCCGCTGTAGTATAGTCTCGAAAACTTACTTTATATTAGTAAATTAGCCTTCTAGGAGCAGGCGTTGCCCTGCTCATGCTGTCCTGGCAACCTGCTGGCACGCCTTCACTTGATTGACAGTGCAGGGCAGCGATCCTCCTGCACTAGTCTGCTTGAATGCGCGCCAGCGCCGCCGCTTGTATTCGGGCGCAGGCGCGGTGAGCAGAGGACAGCAGGCACCAGCGCCCTCTGCTCACCGCGCCTGCGCCGAATACAGAGCGGCGGCGCGGGCGCGCGATTTCAGAACGAGACAGTGCAGGAGGATCGCTGCCCTGCACTGTCAATCAAAGTGTGAAGGGGCGTGCCAGCAGGTTGCCGACGGAGCCGCTAGAGCAGGGCAACGCCCCTGCTCCTAGAGGCTAATTTACATAATATAAAAGTAAGTTTTTCAGACTATATATACAGCGGATTTTTATAAAAAAGACATTATCAAGCTGGTCTGACATTAGCACATAGCTAATGTCAGACAGCTTATAATGTCAAAAGTTGGTGACAGAAACCCTTTAACTGCATAGTAAAGCATATGAAAAGCATGCTTCTTCACGGTCACTTAACGTCTTTGTTTAGCGGTAACGTGACGCACTGCATGCATTGGCCTTTATTCTTACAGTAGAGAAGTAATTAATTATATCTTTATCTGAATTGGGACATTTAAACTTGCTTTTTTTTTTATTCCAATTTTTTTTTATTCCAATTTAAATCTAGTAGGAGTCGGAGCCGGAGTCGGTCCATTTTTTTCCGACTCCGACTCCAGGTACCCAAAATTGCCTCCGACTCCGACTCCTCGACTCCGACTCCACAGCCCTGATTCTGAGTGGATCCATTTCCATTCCGAATGCATTAGGGCAAAACTGATCCGTTTTGGACCGCTTGTGAGAGCCCTGAACGGATCTCGCAAGCGGGCCCAAAAACGCCAGTGTGAAAGTGGCCTTAGCTGCTCTTTCTATTGGAAGCTACTCCGTGTCGGTAGGATAGGTCACCCCTATGTGATCAGTGGGGGTCTGACTCCCAGTACCTCACCACTCAGCTGTTTGAAGACTGCATACCAATCAGAGTGCCGTACATCTGTATGAGGAGGCCGCAGTGCTCTGCTGGACGCCACGGCTTCTTCAAACAGCTGATCCTCACCAATCTGATACTGATGACCTATCTTGAGGCTCAAACATTAATAGTTGACTCCCAGAAAAATCTCTTTAACATGTAGCGGTTGAGGTGTGGGTAACGCTTATTATTTATCATTATTATTGTATATATATAAACATGTTTCATCTGCGGAAACTACAACCACATCTAAACGTATTGCAGCTTGAACGTTTTTCTTACTCTGTGCATATATGCTTGTTTGTAGTATATGTAGCTTCTTCATTACTAGTAGTTGAGAGCAGATAATGTGATCACCTATAAAGCATTGCTCTTGTCACAGATTCTTCCTAGAGAAGCATAGTCCCTTTAAAACCGCAGTGCCCGATATGTGACGCTAGAAAGAGCTTTCTGCTGTAATGAGCCTCCTTCGCATGAAGAAATCCAGCAATCGCGGTAGATGTGTGCAGATTGTATAGTACACAGCACCACCTCATGATTAGGGGCACCCGGCGCTTACGATTTCACAAGCGCTGATTCTTTGCTGCGTTTGACTCATCACTGGCTTTCAAAGTACAAATCCAAAGTACAATTCTGTGAGTGCGCATAACTGGTATGTCAAGAATGCCAGACTGCGGCTTGTTTGGACAGGCAGGTATCATTAGGTGAAGGCAGAGTTCATCCTGCCCATGTTTACTTGAGGAATGACCTCCTTCTGTAGAGGAATGTAGTGTAAGTGACCCACATTCACATTATATATGAGACCAAAATGCTGGGGTTGTGATATGGCAATTATCTCGGAGTTGGCGGACTGATGGCTCACGGCTAGAGTTAAGCGAACTTCTGTTTTTAAGTTCGGCGTCCAAAGTTCGGGTTATCCAAGCATTCCGTTATGGATTCCGCTACCACAGAACATAACGGCATTTGGAATCAATAAGGGGATTCTTCAATAAACCCGAACCTTGGACAACACAGAGGACCTGGGGTGACGTCACAGTCATGTGATCAGTGCAGGGGGCGTGGCGCAGTACTGGATTAGATAAGAGGTGGTAGCCTACGACCTCTTATCCAATCCAGTACTGAGCCACGCCCCCTGCACTGATCACATGACGGGACGACACCCCAGGTCCTTCACCCCGGATTCCAAATGCCGTTATGGTCCGTGGTAGCGGAATCCATAACGGGATGCTTGGATAACCCGAACTTTGGATGCCGAACTTAAAACAGAAGTTCGCTCAACTCTACTCGTGGCCAAATAGCCCGTTGACAGAAATGGTGCTGTTTCTGAAGGAATAGGAAATATATATATTTTTCCCTTCTCCTAGACAACCGCTTTAAAAGCATTTTCCGTCCCATCTAGAAGATATGCCATAAAGGTCTGATTAATGAAAGTCGGACCCCTAGACTGGCCACCAGTTGCTATAAAGCTTGGGGTCTGTGGCGTTCGTCTGAGCCAAGCTTAGTTACACTCTATCTCAGCTGTTGCGAAACTACAATCCCCAGCATTCTCCATTCATTTCTATGGGAGGTCTGAGAAGAGCAGAGCAAGTGTGCATGCTGGGAGTTGTAGTTTCACAACAGCTGGAGTGCCTGAGATTGCCTACTCCTTCCTGCTCTTTCCTATTGAAGTGAATGGGATGGAGGAGCTGCAATTACACCTGCTTTCTCTTCAACCAGCTGATCGGCAGGGGTGCCTGGTGTCACCCCTCCGCCTATCTGATATTGGTGGCCTGCCCTAAGGCTAGGCCATCAATATAGGAAACCGGCAAATCCCAGCTGAATGCGTTGTGAGCTGAGAGGTCATACAATAGAGCGTGTATACTCAGAGAGCCACAAAACCAGAAAGACAGGTTGTAGAAAACCTACTACCGGTGGCCAACCTGCGGCGCTCCAGCTGTTGTAAAACTTCGATGCCCTGCTGTAGGCAGTCTGGGCATGCTGGGGGCTGTAGTTTTGCAACAAGTTGGCCATCCCTATACTAGTGACTTGGACGGGATTGTCCATTTCTTCCTACACACTGCATTTTACTAGGCAGTGAAACTTTTCATTTTTAGCATAAAAAAATGGAGATGGCATTTGCTGCACGCTTGATTTTTGGACCTGATATCATGAAATGTCATTTGTATGAATTATTTGGCTCCTAATCACTGTCCCTGCATTCCATAAGAGAAGATTGGGCAGACACAATCCCACATTGTGCGGCATCCTCTGTGGATTCATTTTTCACACTGCTACTTTTCTTTTTCCTTGGCTGTGTCTTAGTCTGCCTTCTAGGGTTTCCTTTGGTTTTGTACGGCGAGCAAGCAGTGGTCCAGATTTCCATCTCCTGCAGGAACATTTCTAACAAGGTATCTTTATCATGAGCCGTCCGATTGCTGCCAGGCTTCAGCAGAGATGTTTACTCTTCTTGCCTGGCACCGCGCGAGCCTAACCAGTACAAGAATGCGGGCCAACGTGTGTAACGCCATGCGAAGGACAGCACCTTAATTCTTCCTGGAAACAAGGCTCTGCTCTGTGCAGCTACATAGAAGGATGTTGTGTGCTCCGGCTTGGAATCGTACGAAATCACCCACTGGGCAGTAATGCAGCAATTCCTGTTGTATCATGCAAATGTTAGTAATAAAGTCAAATATTTCATTAGCTGACATAATGGTAATTACTCCTGGCCCATTTTTCATGGTATTCAACATGGGAGGTTGTGGATTGTTTTCCTGAAAGCGTCTGATGATCTCTTCTCATTTGTTACCAGTGATCCTCAGAAGATACGGCAGAAAACTGGTGTACAAAAGTCACAAATTTTGCCACAAGTCCATCACTTTATTTTATTTTTTGTAAAAAGTGGGTGGCAGGAGATGAAGCCTCCACACTAGTGTTGAGCTAACTTGTGTTTTAAGTTCTGCGTCCAAAGTTGGGGTTATCGAAGAATCCCGTTATGGATTCCGCTATCACGGACCATAACGGAATTTAGAATCCATAACGGGACTCTTCGATAACCAGAACTTTGGACGCAGAACTTTAAAAAAACTAGTTCGCTCAAACTACTCCACACCCCAACCCGGCTCCCTTGCTGGCGTAAATTTGTTTTTCTGGCACACGGACCTGCCGAGGATGCACAAAAATGATTGAGAGGCTGTGCCTCTTAATAATTATTGCAGATCGTACACTAGCGATAGCAAGCTTTCCTGTTAACCCTGTCATCAGAGATGCAAAGTCTTTTCTGCTTAGGCTTCATGGACACAACAGTTTTTTTTTTTTGGTCCACATCAATTTTTTTACGGATGTGATGCGGACCCATTCATTTCAATGAGGCCTCAAAAAATGTGGACAGCGGAAAAATGCGTACTTTCCTCGTCCATATGTCCGTTCCACTGAATAGAACATGTCCTATTCGTGTCCGTTTTGCTGACAAGGATAGAGGATAGTTGTGGTGGAAAAATAATGGTATAAGATGGTCCCACCGTGGGGAAATTCAGATGCAGACGTCCAGGATCCATGTTTTGTGCATCAGCGGTTTGCGGACAGCAAAACACATACGGTCGTGTGCTTAAAGCCTTATCCCCCATTCAGACAAACGTATGGCCTCCGTGCCAGTGTCGCAGACCGTGATCCGCAACGTACGGCAAGAGATAGGACATGTCCTATCTTTTGCTGTTTAATGTGGATTGTGGACCCATTATGGTCAATGGGAACACACGGCGTTCACGTGGCCAATGCCCATGTATTGTGGAACAGATGTTTGCGGTCCTGAACGCGGGCTCAGAGTACATACATTTGTCTGAATGGGGACTTGGTCTACTGACTGCTTGAGCATGTGACGCCCGGAGCAGTAGGAGTGTTGCAGCCAGGGTTATGTGGCTATCCACTGCATCTCTGCTTGGCGTGATGTCATTGTTTTGGCGTAGGAAGGGTGTCTACACTGGAGAAACTAACCTTTCTCCCTGAGTCATACTGACCTGCACATAGTGTTATCTGCGATAGGGCTAGTACGCTTACAAGGTAGGGCAGGAAAAACTTGAACAACCCGGACAGGTTCATAAAAATAACTGAAGTTTGTCCCAAGCACCAAAATATTGAGTTCTGTACAGTCAAATGCGTTATTGAAGGCATTCTAGAGGAGGTCCGAGCACACAAGGTAGCAGGGGTTGGTTTTGGTACAACTTCTTATCCAGTGACAGGATGGTGAACACGGGTGAGTCAGATTTCCAGGTGTGGTGGACCAGAAGAGACATGTAAGTTGGGGATGACTTCAGTGCTTCCTGTTACCTAACTGTCTGGTCCTAGTGTCGTGTCAGGGAATTTAGACTTGTATTTTCTCACATTTTGATTTATCAGAGCTTCACCACGATGGTCATTGTCATTGTGGCGTTTTTTTTTTTTTCCCCTCCAGGTGTCTTTGTATTTAATGGACACTGCTAGGCTGAAAATTGGTTTCCAGAGCATCTCCTAGCAGGGCTTTACGTGAAAATCATGGACCAAACATGGATGGCATCTGTGTTGTGTACGTGGTTTTCATGGACCCATAGACTATTGTGTGGGAGGCATCTGTAATCGCAGACAAAATAGGGCATACTTCTGTGTATAACCACAGACCTACGGTCCATGGAAAGCCACATGTTAAGGTCAATGGATACGGGTTATCCGTGGAGACCAAGGACAGCACACATCCGTGATTCACCGTGTGAATACAGTTGCTGCATTTGCACAGGCAATTAGCCCAGTTCCTTAATCCCTGAGTCAAGATGTGATGGGTTGCCTCATTGTTTGACAGCCTAAGAATTGCGATGTTTCTCATACCACCAGCACTATAGTTAGGGGAAACTTTGCTTTTCTCACGTCCATTCTCGTTTCCCATAGTGTTTTGGTGTTCCCAGCACCATGACGTCATCCAATCCGTTTTCTGAAGGGTTATGCTATGAAGACACTTGGAAATTTCAGCAGTTGTTTCATTGAATAAGAATTTTACCCACTTTGCCTTCTTTACACATACAAACATGGAAAGATCGTCAAGCACGCTTCTGTTCGCTTCTCCAGTACGAAACCCCATGTCCTGTCTCCCAGCAAAGAAAACGTGTTGGCTACTGAGATCCGAGCCAGTAACAATGCCTGTGTTATGTTGTACTAGTCATAAATAGTTAATATAGCATATTCAGTTCTGGCAGCTGGTCCTGGCATCACTTCAAAGGAACGCGCAAGGTTTGCTCATCTCCTGCTTTTGTCTCTTCTGTTCCTCAATATATGTAGCGGGCATCTGGGTTCAAATGAAAGTGCTATGGAAGGTAATGGCAAAAGTTTCCACTTCGCAGGGTGTAAAAACAGGGCGGAAAACGGTCATAGATACCTATGTCAGCGACATGGCTGTGGGCTGTACGTTGGGTGACGGAGAAGCTAATGCTGAAAGTACGGTGAGCCCTCTTTCAGACTTGGAAATCCGATGGAGTTCGTGTAGTCAGTTTTTTTTATGCAGACCCTTTCATTTGAATGAATAAACCTTATGGGAAAAATAGACAGATTCCCTATTAGCTGTTTTATAAACTGGACTAACCCTTTAGAGGACCAGGTGATTATTATTTTTTTTTTTAATACTGTTTTTGCGTTTTCGTTTTTCACTCCCCCGTCTTCCCTTTTTTGTTTTTCTGTTCACATAGCCTTATGAGTACTTATTTTTGTGTGGGAGAAGTTGCACTTTCTATTGGCACCATTACATACAATGTAGTGAGAAGTCTGGGAAACTGGGGAAAAAAAGCGCTAAAAGTTCAGAGAGGAAGAAAGCAGGGGGGTTGTGGTGACAGTATTGCTATGGAAATTACATAAGCTTTTACAGTTTTGGAGCATGAACCAACAGCATTATTTACTGTTATTTTAATATACCTGGGGTTATAATCTCAGGGAACGCATGCACATGTTTCATATCGGATACACGGCAATCCTGAGCTTGCCTATTGGGGCCTGGATTTTTAAAGGGGTTGTCCCACAAAAAACTCCTATATTTTTCAAACCAGCAACGGGATCTGAATGCCTTTGTAATTGCTTGTAATTATAAATTTAGTATACTGACTTATTCAGTACACTGTATCTGTATAGCACCACCTGCTGTTTGTTCTATTAGGTATTTTCCTGCCCACCTCAGTAACAACACTGAGGTGGTCACACGTGCTCCGTTATAATCTTCAACTGCCACCCTCTGTATATCTACTGTTAGAAACTGTGACAGATAGAGATCTGCAGCAGAAAGGACATACCCCATGAGCTGCTAGCCCTAAATAAATCTAGCAGAGAATTTGGAGCTATGAATGGGGAGATCTCCGGATCCATGTGAGGTACAGGGCTGGTTCTAGCTTTGTTAGACAAGCAATTGTCTTGTACTATATTATGTCTGATTTCTATTTTTTTCCAATAGTCATGGGATAAGCCCTTTTAATAAGTACCGTATATGCTGCATTGTACTTGGTGTATTTTCTACACCATAAAAGTGAATTTCCCCTGTGAAGGAACAGTGGACATTTGTATGTATTCTTAATATTTACCTTCACATTAATATTTGCTTTCACATACATATATTCAATCCAGGTTAGTCTACAAACACATGGACTATGAGTAAACACAGGACAGTGCTCTTATTCACCATCCGCTTATTTATTTTTTTTTTTTAAAGAAAATTTAGTTTATTTTTCAGCAGAGAAGCCTGAGTGGCTAAATCTTGCCTCATGCTTCACACAGTATTATGCCAGGCGTGGTGTTGTTGCTGTTTGCCATAGCAATACATCTGGGGACATAACCTGTAACTGCTTCTTAGCACACATGTATTGAGTTGTGGGTTTAAAAAAAAAAAAAAATTTAAGGGACATGTTCTGTTTTTTTTTTCGTTCTTAGATTTGCGCCAGTCATGAGATTTTCTTGACACGGGCATACAGCGTTTGTTGGAGGTGCTCTTTTCTTTTTTTTTTTGGCTGTGCTGGCAAATGAAAGGGATTTGATGAGCAGTGCCTGCCTATTGATACAGTGGTTTCTTATACATACCGCAGTTTAAAATGTCTCCTGACGGTGGCGCTATAAATGCCTTTTGTTACATTTTAAAATGTGTGATTCCTCTCTATATATAATGATTGAACAGTCAGTTGGGAGCCAAGAACACACATTTAATTCCCTGCAGTTACCCTTAGGGCACCTGCAAATATTGCAGAAAATCCGCACAAATAAAACTCGCATAAATTTGGATTTTCTGCAGATCTCCCCCTTCCATTGAAAAGGGTGAAATACCAAAAAAATGGCACAAATTGACGTTGTGCAGATTTCTAAATCCGCACTACAGGTCGTTTTCCACACTTGAGGGGAAAAAAAGCTAAGCGTACATGAGGTTTGTCTAATCTCGTACACTTTCCCGGTTCTGTGTCACACTGTGGGTTTTCTGCGCTTAATCTGCACCGTGTGCAAGCACCCTTAGGCGCGGGTGCAATGCGTGAGGAGGACGCATTGCACCCGCACTGAATCCGGACCCATTCATTTCTATGGGGCTGTGCACATGAGCGGTGATTTTCACGCATCACTTCTGCGTTGCGTGAAAATCGCAGCATGCTCTATATTGTGCGTTTTTCACGCAACGCAGGCCCCATAGAAGTGAATGGGGCTGCGGGAAAATCGCAAGCAAGTGCGGATGCAGTGCGATTTTCCCGCATGGTTGCTTAGCAACGGGACTCGATCTTTATTATTTTCCCTTATAACATGGTTATAAGGGGAAATAATAGTATTCATAATAAGAATGCTTAGTAAAATGAAGATGAAGGGTTAAAAATAATAAAGTTAACTTACCTTAGCCACTTCATCGCGTAGTTGCGATCTGTCCTCTCGTTCCTGCATCAGCTAAGATCTACAGGACCTGTGATGACGTCACATCACATGGTCCAATCACATGGTCCATCACCATGGTAAGATGGACCATGTGATGTGATGTGACGTCATCACAGGTCCTTTAGATCTTAGCTGATGCAGGGAACGAGAGGACAGATCGCAACTACGCGATCAAGTGGCTAAGGTAAGTTAACTTTTATTATTTTTAACCCCTTCATCCTCATTTTACTATGCATTCTTTATTAAGAATGCTATTATTTTCCCTTATAACCATGTTATAAGGGAAAATAATAAATTCTCCAGAAGACCCGAAACCGGACTTTAGTGATGAAGTCCGGCTTCGGGTCTGGGTACCAAACATGGCGATTTTTCACACGCACGTGCAAAGCGCATTACAAACGTTTGCACCCGCGCGGAAAAATCGCGCATATTCCCGCAACGCACCCACCTCTTATCTGGGCGTCAAACATGACGCCCGTGTGAAAGAGGCCTTTTAGTGGTGGACTACTATTTATGGCCCTCGGACTGGACAATCTATAGCCTGAGGAGCAAACTAAATTCCATGGCGTCTAAGCTTAGGTTTAATTCCTGTAGGCAAGATCAATTTGAAAAATGAAAATATATTTGGGAGTTTTGGATAACATGTGGGTATGCTGTAAATGCTTGTAAGTATGGCATCATGCACACAGCCGTGTCCGTGTTTCAGTCTGCAAAAAGAATCCGCAAAATGCGGAAAAGCTTTTGTGCTATCCTTTCTTTTCCTACTCCCATCAGGACTGTTCTCATCTGCAAATAAAGATCTGCGCTGAGATTTGCAGACTGGACAAAAAAACAAAACGGAGCACCTCCTAGAAATGATTGCGTACGGCCATGTGCATGAATCCTTAGGGTATACTGTGCATTCTCAGTTACTTCAAGCTGCATTCCTTAAAGAATTGATGCACTCTGCACCTAGCTTGAAAAAAAGCTCCTAAACATTTAAGAAAATACTATTTATTCCATTCATTCCCCCCCCCCCCCTTTTTCACTGTTTTAGGGTATAACAACCCTCAATTGTCTGAGCAGAATGAGCCCGCTGATGGCTGTATCCCGTCACTGAAGACCCCTGGTTGGGGGCCCGAGAGGCGCTCCTTTCTGAGGGAGGCAGGAGCAGTGTAGCCAAGTATCACTGGCATTCCTATGTGATGTCCGTGGGTTACCAAGGAAACCGCTGTGCCTGAGCACCCTGCATTCTTCATGCTTATGTCTTGTCACATTCAGTTCTTCATAGCCAGATTGGAACTTGCATTGGAATGACTAATAGTGTCAGTCAGTAGACAATTGCCTTTTCCTTGTTCATTAGAAAAATATGGAATATTGATGCCTACTGTTGTATGATCTCTTATATTTAATAATGGACTACACAGGTTATGTAACTGTGTGTATATTACAGTGTATGTACTGTAACTGATCTCCACGGGTCCCCTGAAAATGCAGTATTAGGCCCCTTTCACATCTGCGTTTTTGCTTTCCGTCCTAGAATTCTGTCCTCGGGTCTCTAGGACGGAAAGATACTGATCAGGATTATCTCAATGCATTCTGAATGGAGAGAAATCCGTTCAGGATGCATCAGGATGTCTTTCGTTCAGTATGTGAAAGTTTTTTGGACGTTGACAAAACCGTAGCATGCTGCGGATTTGTCTCCGTCCAAAAATCCTGAAGACATGCTGTAACGCCAGATCCGGAATTAATGCTCATTGAAGTGGATTAATCCGGATCCGGAATGAAGCTAAACATCGTTTCGGTGCATCGCCAGATCCGACGTTTAGCTCTGCGCATGCGCAGCAGCAGTTCCGCTCGGGGCCCCAGTGTAAGCTGGGACTCCGATCAGTCACCATGGCAGCCAGGACACTACTGAAGTCCTGGCTGCCATGGTAAGTACTCCGCAGTAGTGTACTTACCTGCGCTGCGGCCTCTGGGCGCTCCTTCATGACGTCAACGGTCCGGGCGGCGCATTGATCTATGCGCCGCAGGGACCTGTGATGTCATGAAGGAGCGCCCGGAAGCCGCAGCGCAGGTAAGTACACTACTGCGGAGTACCGTGGCAGCCAGGATCCTGATCAGTCTTCAAATGCTTTCAGGCGACTTGCGTTCTGACGGATCTGGCGGGCCGCTTTCATACAGTCCGTGTCAGTCCTAACCAGGTGCAGGTCAGACACACAGAACAGGTGCAGATCTTTCCATTCTACCTTAACCCTGTGGAGGCTTCTCTACGGGTTTTAGCTCACAAGCACGGATTGTGTGAAAGCTGCCTTAGGCCCCATTTACACAACCTATTCATTTCAATGGGGCGGCAAAAAATGCGGACAGATGTCCGCATCCATATGTTCGTTCCACAACCCCGGAAAAAAGAGAACATGTTCTATATTTGTCCATATTGTGGAAGAGAATAGTCCTTTCTATTGATGAGTGAGAAAATGTTGAATGCACTCAGGAGGTGTCCGTATTTTGCGGTTCTCTTATTTGTGGCCTGAAATACAGACTCGGCAGTGTGCATGAAGCCTGCAAAAGACATTGTGAATTCATTAAAAATGTTGTTTTGGTGTGGAACATAACTCTGTGGGATTTCAGCCCCATGGCATACCATATTTCAGAGGTGAGCAACCTGCTGTGAAACTACAACACACATAGAAGTGAATAGCGGATTCCAGGAGTTGTAGTTTCCGAACAGCTGGAGTGGTGGAGGTTGCTGATCCCTGCCGTATTTGGGCAGATTATCGTATTGACTTGAATGGAAAAAAATGTGCAATATTCTTTTAGATTTTGTAATGGAAATCCACAGGCAGCCCTTTTTAAATCACGTAACGTAAGAGATGACGTTGCATGCAAGTTGTCATAAGGCTGTTACACACCATTCTCATAGATGGCCCCAGACACGTCTGGGTGTCACTTGACTAAAAAGAAGTTTGCTGCATAGGATGCATTAGCAACTGGACTGAAGAAAATCTGGACTTTATTGTGCGGGTTGCTTCCATCTGCACATATGGCAGTGCTTTCTGAATGTCTGAGTTAGGGCTCATGCACTCAAATGTATTTTTTTCCCGTGTCCGTTTCACTTTGCGGCCAGTATGCGGAACCATTCACTTCAATGATAGCTGTTCATCAAAAAAATAGAACCTGTCCTATTATTGTCCGCATTGCAGACAAGGATAGGACTGTTCCATCAGTGGACGACTTTTTCGTTTCAGCTGGTATCCTTATATGGCTGATCCTCAATTTGCGGACCACAAAACATGCAACGGTCTTGTGCATGAGCCCTTAGTGATAAGACTGAGAAGCAGGGCTGTGGAGTCGGTAAGCCAAGGTTGTGACTCCGACTCCTTCATAAATGGCCAGTAATAACTGGTTTCCTATAGTACAATGGTAACATCAGGCTTTTTCTTAGGATAGCAAAATATTTTATGGTTGGGTAAGCACTACCTTGCTGGATGCTTCCAGATTACTTTCAGTGGGGGTGCTCTCAGCCATTGATCCTGGCCTCCGGACCCTTGTAGCTCCCAAAGAATTTGTGCAAAGACTGCAGCACTCCAATTGCAGTGTAACTTCTAACGTCTATAAAGACCCCCGCGGTCGAAACGTCGTTTGTATTTGGTGCAATAAAGTTCTGAAGTTACACTGCAATTGGAGTGCCGCAGTCTTTGCACACATTCTTTGGGATAGGTCAGGTCATTAATATCAGATCAGAGGGGGTCTGACACCCAGGACCCTCACCGATCAACTGTATGAGGAGATGGCCTGCGCAGTGCGCACGTGCCGTCTCCCATCTCTCTTCCTGCCCACTGCTGCTGTCTATGGTAAATCAGCGGACAGGAAGAGAGGCGGGAGTCACTTGTATCTCATGGATTTTCTTGAATTTTTCAGGAAATGGTGGCCGTATTTGTGCACGCTTTCCTACGTAATTTGTGCTTTAAATGTCAGCCTTCCTACTTCTTCTGTATATGTCTTATAGCTTATCTCTAGCAGATTACATATGTGGTAATATTTCTGTAATTTTCCATGGTACTTTTCTTTCAAGAGAGCACAGAATACAAAAAACTTGAACTCTGGAATACAAAGAAATCCACCCACACCCCTGCATGAAGCATAGTCCAGGTGAGTCATTGGCAACTGTATAGAAAGAGACTGCAAGACCGAACAGAATGGAAATGCCTTCCTATTAGTGCACAAAACTGAGTGCTCAGATTGGAGCCTATAATAAGCCTCGGATAACTCGCTATCCCATCAGTGCCATTTCCCCTAAAATAATGATAAAAAATCACCTGGAGGTCGAAGGTATTGAATTCTGCTTGGCCACTTCTGAGAAGGCTGGATGCCAGCCAGAGCTGCCACAGAGGTTGTCGCAGGATTTGTCTGACTCACAGGCTTTGTTTTTCGGAGTGTTTTTTTTTATTTTATTTTTTCTGCCCTGAACATGCAAGATCCAAACGTTATGTGTTGGACAATAATAAAATAAGAAGCAACCTAAAAACATAGGCTCGGATTTTATCAAGACTGGCAAGTGCTACGTCTGCACCGCTGGAGGATGCATTTCATTTATGACGCGGATCCGTCATGGATCTGCACAAACGCATCTATTCAGATAATACAACCGCATGCATCCGTTCAGAACGGATCCGTTTGTATTATCTGTAACATAGCCAAAACGGATCCGTCTTGAACACCAGTGAAAGTCAATGGAGGACGTGAAAACGTTTGGCTCAGTTTCGTCAGACGGAGCAGCGTTTTGGAGTCCGCCTCCAAAGCGGAATGGAGGCGGAACGGAGACAAACTGATGCATTCTGAGCGGATCCTTATCCATTCAGAATGCATTAAGGGCAAAACTGATCCGTTTTGGACCATTTGTGAGATCCCTGGACGGATCTCACAAACGGAAACCAAAACGCCAGTGTGAAAGTAGCCTTAAATGCATCCTCCATGGGCCAGAAAACCGGCCTAAATGATAAATGTACCACCCACGCTGTGCCCTTGCCACGCCCTCTCCCTTTTCAGAAAACTGCAAGAGCGGCAATAAAATAAAAATTGCAGTTTAGTCACAATGGCGTTTAAAAAGTCGCCAACCTGGGATTTATTTCTGTGACTTTCTTTTGTGCCAGAAAACTGGCATAGGGGGAGGATAAATCTTCCTTATAGTGTTTTGTTTCGTTTTTTAAATTAATTTTTAATTTTAATTTAGAATTTTTCAAAATTGTAGCTTTTTTTATTTATTTATTTATTTTTACTTCTCTAAGGGGCGGAGGGGGGGGGGGGAGTTAGAAAAACACCATGCACAAAAATGCCGCTCCTTAGCCTTATGACTTGACTCCAATAGTGCACAGGTAGGGTGAATACATTTAATACCAATTTCTGTCTTGGAGCTTACACATGATTTGTGGTTTATATTCTACCCTTGGATCTGATTTTAGTTAAATATTCTGTTCTGGCATCATGCTTACGGCAGTACTGTGTGCTCAGCCTGCATGGTGTTTGGGGTGTGACGCAGTAGGTGAATTCTGTAGGAAATCAGACATTTATAGGTACAAAAGGGCAACCCAGAGTGCCGAGTGTGCGCGATTACCACTTCATCCAGCTCTGAGGAGCATACGTGTATAGAAGTGTGACTGTGTGATTGTTTTCATCCTCCGTTCTTAATGGAGCCGTGTGCAGTGATGAAGATGCTGGAAAGTAATTAGTACCTTTGTGTGAGTATATAGTTCCCAACCAAAGATAGAAAGTAAAAAATGCCATATGTTTATTGACTGTACAGTTGAGGAAACCTTGAGGATGCCCAGCTGTTTGTCTGATATTGAAGTTGACGTTAGAATGCTAGTTAAAAACAGATAGTGGCACGTATCCTTATTTTCTGATTGTAGAATTCGTATTTTATTCCCTGAACATGATTTTGGGGGCTGTCATCGTGCCTGACCTGCTCTTAACAGCATTTACAGATGTGCTATGAGCATTTTCTGAGCATGCTCTGAGGTCAGGAGGGAGAAGATAAGCGGTTACATCACCTTTTGTGAATGGTGGATTCTGTGATGTCTATCTGCAGGATTTAGCGATTTAAATTTTTTTTTTTTGCCAAAAGTTCTTTAAAAATATGTTTAACATAAAAACATCATTTTGTGAGGACACGTTCCCTTTAAGGTGGTCATTCGCACTCTATAGCTGTTTTTTGGCCAACAGTTCTCTCTCCAGACTAACCCATACACACAACCATTAGGCTCCATTCACACGACCGTATGTTGTCCGCAAAAAAACGGATCCGTGTCTGCAAAAAAACGGATTGCATTCCGTTTTTTTGCTGATCCATAGACTTCAATAGGACATGGCCCTATTGAAGTCTATGGATCAACAAACGGACACGGATCCGTTTTTTTGCGGACAACATACGGTCGTGTGAATGGAGCCTTAGGGAGAAAGTAATTGGAACAGGAGTGGCCGGGAATCTGTGAGGTATCCATATTTTTTTATTATTATTATTTTTTTCATTTTATGTCATTCCGACCCTTTAAAAAGAAATGTACTGTATATCATCTGGATATCCTCCTTAACGCTTGTCATGCCATGGTCACGCTGACATTTTACATCTCTAAGGTTTTGAATGTCACAGTAAGTCATTTCCCATCACTTTGACATGTACTTTAGGACAATCATGTCACAGTAAGCAGAGAAACACCACAGGCAGGAATAAGATCGAGATCAGCAGACTGTGCTAATTCTGAGGCCCTGACGGCCATAACCTTTGTGAATATTTGGATGCCCATATCTGCATGGAGGGCTAATGTAATCCTGGATTTTGGGGGAAAAAATACAACTTGTTTCCCACAAAATTAGTAATTCTAATGAAGGTTATGAATGCCAAGTATTCTTCCAGACATCCAGCATTTGCTTTGGCAGGATATAACTAAAGGATGGCAATGCTTAATAAATAAGTGAACAGTCAGGCTCTCTCCTGGTTTCTCATTTTTACGTTTGTCTCCCAATTTGTTTATATTTTATACTTCTTTTTTTTGTATAGTTAACTGTTCTTAGGCCTCTTTCACACTAGCGTTTTAGCTTTTCGTCCTAGAGATCCGTCCTCGGGTCTCTAGGACGGAAAGATACTGATCAGGATTATCCCCATGCATCCTGAATGGAGAGCAATCGGTTCAGGATGCATCAGGATGTCTTCCGTTCAGTATGTGAACGTTTTTTGGACGTTGACAAAAGCGCAGCCTGCTGTCTTCAAATGCTTTCAGTTCACTTGCGTTGTGCCGGATCCAGCGTGCATTCCGGCGACGGAACGATCTTCACAACGCAAGTGTGAAAGAGGCCTTAGGGTCCTGAATATGGCCATGTGCACAAGACCATAGTTATCCAGTGATAAAGTGAGGGCGATGTTGTCAAGATTGGCGTTTCCTCCTGTGTGTTAGAGTGAAGGGAGACACATCTAGCGTTAGTTTAATAAGTGGTGCATGGGGTTGTCTCATCATAGACAATGGGGGCATATCGCTAGGATATGCCCCTATTGTCTTATAGGTGTGGAACAGAGCCCTGAAAGTGAAGGTGCAATGTGCATGCTCAGCCGCCCTCCTTTCATTTTCTATGGGGCCGGCGAAAATAGCCGAGCGCTGGCACGGCTTTTTCCATCGAGCCCATAGAAGTGAATGGGAGCGGCGGACAGTCGTGCTTAGTACGCTCCCTTTCACTTCTATGGGGAGCCGGCTTGGTGGTGGCCGGACCGGAGTCCTCCAGCCACCACCTTGCGGGGCTCCATTCCCGATCTAGGAGCGGATCCCCCTTTTACTAAATTAGGCACATCTCTGGCCCTTTTACTCCAGCAAGTCAAATCTATGCCTGCTCTGGGCTGGCATAGATGTGACCTATAACTATAGTAAATCCAGTGGACTCCTGGGGGCTATGCTCCTCCTGCTAAGCCCCACCCCTTTTCTTGCCACGTTGGAAAAAAGTCACAAGCAATGGCTGCAATATGGCGAGCCCCTTAATTGGCGACTCTTTCAAGCCACAAAAGTGGTGAAAAAGGCTTAATAAATCTTCCACAGTAATTAGCCACTTCACCACAGGACCATGTAATCGGTGGACTGGTCCCTATGCTTGCTTGCTGCCAGTTAAATGGGTTGTGTTGCCTTCCCTCTTTTAGCTTCTCACTGGCCAGATTTTCTTATTTTCTGCCTCTTCAGTGGGCGGAAACCTTGTGTGTAAGTGACAGACCAGGCAAGTAGCACTCTGATGACATTGTTCCACTTGCCTGACTGTGCCTGCTCCCGATGCTGCTAATAGAACTATTCATTAGCGTTACTTGAGCCGTCCCAATGAAAGATGACATATTGCAGAGTGGTGGACCGACTGCAAATGTGTGGGCTCCTGCCACCGCGGCCTCAAGAGTGGGCAGAGAAGAGGATTGCGCTGCTAGATTACAGCAGTGGCCATAAACCCTGTCAACAAGCAGTAAACTAAGAGGGCAAAAGAAGCCCAAACAGGAAAAGCTGGCACTTCAGGACAAAAAAGAATGTAATGGGTAAGTGCCGCCTTCTCTGTTTTTCTGCAGGACCGGAGGCAGTTATTGAGGTGGAATTACCCCTTTTATCTATGTGCTGTGTGTGATCACAGCTCCCAATGTTGAAGACAAGTGAATGGCCTAATGAAAGCAATGATTTTCCCAGAGAGTTCGCAGTACTGTATAATAGATGTTGTAATAAGGATGCTCGGTGCTCCTCTTCCCATCTGTCGGCCCTTTTAGCCATTGAGTACAGCTTGGAAGGGGTCAGGGGTCTTAATTTGATTAAGGTCTGGAGAATTTGAAGGCCAAGTCAAACACTTAGAACTCTTTTGTCATGTTCCTCAAACTGTTCCTGAACAATTTTGCAGTGTGGCAGGACATATCCTGCTGAAAGACTCCTGTTGGGGAATACGGTCGCCATGAAAGGGTGCACTTAGTCTTTGTGTAGATGAATGCCAGGGTCCAAGGTTTCCCAGAACATCATACTGCATCTACCGGCATGGTAGATGTCATAATAAGGATGCTCTGTGCTCCTCTTTCCATCTGTCGGCCCTTTTAGCCATTGAGTACAGCTTGGAAGGGGTCAGGGGTCTTAAGTTTTTTTTTTTTTTTTTTTTTAAGGGGACAGCTGGTGGGGATCTATTCTGTTTGGTTGGTTGATGCCTCTTCATCCCAAAGACCTGATCTTTAGATATCTGTCCTGGTACAATTCTGGAGCTGTAAGAATCTAAAGTCCTTCTTTCACTTGTGTCTTAGTAGGTTACACAATATTATAAACTATATTAATTTGGCCAACAATAGAGATTTTGTCTATATTGACCTACCGCGATAGAACATGGCATGCGCCATGTTATCCTGAGCCGGCATAGTGGAGAAGGAGGGAGTCCCTCCCTCCCGACTGTGTGGCTGCTGCTGACCACCAGTGAGAGGAGTAGGAGGGGAGGGACGGTGGCCACTTCGCCCCCAATGAATATAGTTAATGCCTGAATACAAACGGAGCCGGCGTGTGGTGAGGCACCTGCGTGGTGAGGCGCTGCAATTAACCCTTCAGGTGCGCACCTGAGGGGTTATATGCGGCGGCTCGCAGCGTGCAGTCATAGAGGCCAGGTATGGGGTATGGTTGGCACACGCAGGCTTTGTATTCAGGCATTAACTATATTCATTGGTGGAGCAGTGGCCACAGTCCCTCCTCTTCTCAGTATTATATTAATTGCGCTCCCTCCTCACCCATTGGTGGCGCAGTGGCAGCTTCTGATCGGAGCCCCAGCAGTGTAAGCTTGGTGCTCCGATTGGTTACCATGGCAGCCTGGACGCTGCTGAAGCCCTGGATGCCATGGTAAGCTCCCTGCTACTGTGTGCACTATACACAGGGCAGCAGGGACAGTGTAAAATCCTATTTGTCCTAATAGAGCGCTATTAGGGTGAATAGACAAGGGTTCTAGGCTAGCTAGGACTTGGCGATATAAACAATATTAATTTGGGCAACTATATAGATTTTGTCTATATTGCCCTACTGCGATAGATGACCACGGGATAATATCTCGTGAGATATATCGTTATCGCACATGCTTTAAATTATATTGCCATATAGATTTTAGGCCATATCGCCCAGCCCTCCTGTAGATTATGCCAATCTGTCTAATTCATGTGAAATAAATGACTGTTTATTCGACCCCCTCATGCCAATGCTAAAGTCAAGGCATGCTGTTATGTGACCGCTGCTATCTAATGTAAGAGGCCTTGACTTTTCCCTTCTTTGTGGTTAGTTACCATTGATCCACCTGGAGGAAAGTTTCCTTGCTCTGTTCCATCTGCAAGGATGAGTCATTCCCCGGTGGATTACAAGTGGGAGCACAGTACCAGCAGAGCTGATGACACCGAATCCTGCAATCCCTTTCAGTCGTGGTTTATCCTCTTAAACACATGCAGTGTTTAGTGACTGTTTTCTCACCACCGCTCTATAGCCTTTGTGCGGCTGAGATTAGAGCTTCAGAATAGTTTGATTTTACTGAATGCACAGTGAATGGCAACCTTTGTGTATGCAGATCGCAGTCCTTTTGCTGTCGTCTAGAGAGATTAATGCTATAGACTACGTTACTCTCAATTCCACATATTTATAGTGTTGCATACCAGCAGCGCTGAGGTCCTGTTCTGGTCATATACATACGAGGGAGCAGGTTGTCACATCTACATGCTTGTGAAATGCCAAAGTTCTCCCAAGCAGTGAAAAATGAGGATTTTCAACCTGTAGCTTTGTATTACATAAACTGCACATAGCCTGCAGGGTAGGAACTATGCCATTTATTACACTCTGGCTTGCTCACGTAGCAGGTTTTTCTTCTCCACTGCATATATATTCTGCATACTTTCTATGCAGGTTACGCAGCCAGTTTGACATCTTGCTCTTTATTAGCTACATAATGCTTTTACTACGCTGTGCGGATTGCTTAAAATGTAGAGTCCCTGACCTCACTAATGATACAGCCATTTTAGTCAGTACATACAATAACCAGCTGTAACACTATAAACCACCAGACACAACTCTGACCTGTTGAGGTTTGGACTCCATAAGTCCTCTGAAGGTGTCATATGCGGTCTGGTGCCAAGCCCTTAGCATCAGATCCTTTAATTCCTGTAAGTTGCAAGGTGGGGCTCCATGTATTGGACATGTTTTTCAAGGACACCCTTCGGATTCTCAATTTGATTAACATTTGGAGGCCAAGTCAACACTTTGAACTCTTTGTCATGTGGCAGGACATATCCTGCTGAAAGACTTCTGTTGGGGAATACAGTTTCCATTAAGGCCTCTTTCACACGGGCGTCACATTTGACGCCCGGATTAGAGGCGGGTGCGTTGCGGGAAAATGTGCGATTTTTATTTTTATATATTTTTTTTTTTTTTTCTCTCCACGCGAGTGCAAAGCTTTTTAATGCGTTTTGCACGCGCATGGGAAAAATCGGCAGGTTTGGTACCCAGACCCGAATCCGGACTTCATCACTGAAGTCCGGTTTTGGGTTGAGTATTTTGTAGATTTTATTATTTTCCCTTTATAACATGGTTATAAGGGAAAATAATAGCATTCTCAATACAGAATGCTTAGTAATATGTGGATGGAGACGTTAAAAATAAAAAAAATTAACTCCCCTTATCCACTTGATCGCATAGTTGCCGATCTCTCCTCTCTTGTTCATTCATTAGCTGTCGGCTAAAGGACCTGTGATGACGTCACTGAGCTCATCACATGGTGATGGACCATGTGATTGGACGTCATCACAGGTCCTTTAGCTGGCAGCTAATGCTTGAAGAAGAGATCGGCAACTATGCGATCAAGTGGATAAGGTGAGTTTATTTTTTTTATTTTTAGCCCCTTAATCCACATTGATTGATTTGCGGATGCTTGCGATTTTCCCGCAGCCCCATTCACTTCTATGGGGCCTGCGTTGCGTAAAAAACGCAGAATATAGAGCATGCTGCGATTTTCACGCAACGCAGACGTGATGCGTGAAAATCTCCGCTCATGTGCATAGCCCCATAGAAATGAATGGGTCCGGATTTAGTGCGGGTGCAATGCGTTCACCTCACGCATTGCACCCGCGCGGAAATCACGCCCGTGTGAAAGGGGCCTAAAGGGTGCACTTGGTCTTTGTGTCGATTAGTGTTATGTATTAAAGTAACATACACCTGAATGCCATTATCCCAGAAGAGCGTTGGCCATAATATCACACTGCATCTGCTGGCTTGGTCCCGCCATGAGTCGCCATCTAATCCTCAAATTAGGCACATGGGTGGATAATTTATCTTTTTACCTGTACGCATTTCAGCTTCCTGGTCCAATTCTGATGCTCATGCGTCCATGGTAGACACTTCTGGCGATGGGCAGGGGTCATCATGAACTATGCAGCTGCATCCATGGCAAGGTGTGATGCCCCGTTTGTATGGCCAGCATTGACTTTCTTATTCTTGTTTGTTCTCCAATAAGACAGGCTAAACTTTACCCAATGTGTATAAATAAGCTTTGATCCCCATGAACCTGTGGACTGTCCACTGATTTCTCCTTCTTTAGTCCACTTTTGGTAGTTACTGACCACTTCATACAGGGAAAATCTTACAAGACCTGCTATTTTGGTGATCCTCTGACTTGTCAAAGCTGTGAAGATCTGTGCTTGGCTGTTTTTCCTGAAATGCAACACATCAACTCCGATAGTTGACTGTTCACTTACTGACTTACGTGTCCTACTGCTTGACATGTCATTTTCAGAAGATACATTTCACGTGTCAGCGGTTTTAATGTTCTGGCTAATCAGCGTACACCTGTATAAAGGAAAATGTCACCTATAAAGAGCACTTGCAATTTAAGCATTTATCAATTGTGCACTCCTTTTTTAATAAGACAATGTTCTCTGTTCAGACAGGGTTCTGCTGGATTCCTGATGCCAGGGAGCAGTGTGTTGTGGGGCCTTGGATGACAGTTGCTCAGTTAGAACTAAGCTGCTAGGTCACATGCCTGACAGTGGAATGTAGTTAAACCTTTGGTACGACCGCAGACAGCAAAACCTTCAAATTGCCCATGTATGTGATTGAAAAAAAAAAGTATGTTGATTACTAAATGAGTAGTTGAATTGGACATTGTAAAATCTATTGAAGTACCAAGAAGTATACAATAGTATGTTCACATCTCTGTTAAAGGGGTATTTCCATCTCACACATTGGTGGCATATTGCTAGGATAGGCCACCAATGTCCGATAGGTGCGGGTCCCACCTCTGGGAGCAGCATCTGTCTCTAGAACAGGGTCCTCAACGTGAACAAGGGCACACCGCTCAAGCATGGCCACCATCCATTCACTTCTATGGGAGAAAACAAAAATAGCCGAGCCAATGCTCAGGTATTTTTGCTACTTCCATAGAGGTTAATGGAGAGGTGGCTGCGCTTGTGTGGTGTGCTCTCCAGTCTCAATTCACTTCTATGGGAAATAGCCGAGCACGCTCACTTGGCTCTTTTCAGAACGGCAATAGAAGTAAAAGGAGAGCATTGACGAAGAACTTTCCTTCGCTTTCGGGGCCAGTTCTAGAGATGGATATGACATTAGTGGCATATCCTAGCAATTATTCCACCAATTTATGAGATTGTACAACCCCTTTAAGGCATTCCGGTGGTCTGTTCCGGCAGGGGAACAGACTACCGCATTTGCAGTATCCAGCATAGCCAGGGACAGGGGTTTCTGGACAGAAAGCCAGTGTTGTGGCAGATTTCTATACCTAGACAAAAGTCTATACCGGAAGTGACGCGGCAGCGCATCAATCAGCTGGTAGAGGGTGTGCGCGGCGCAAGTGCACATCCACTGTTTTACCAAAGAATCATTGCAACTTCGCGCACTGAGCATGCGCATTTAGGGGTATAGAGGTTTTGCAGCGCAAAGTGTTGCATCAAGTGTTGCGCACAAATCATCAGTTGCACTTCATCCTTACGGCAGCTCTGCCGTAAGGATGAACTGCAACTGATGATTTGCACTCAGCTCTGCCGTAAGGATGAAGTGCAACTGATGATTTGTGCGCAACACTTGATGCAACACTTTGTGCGCACTCAGAGTTAGGAAGATCTGATGCAACACTTTGCACTGCAAAATCTCTATACCCCTAAGTGCGCGGTGCGCGAAGTTGCAATGATTCTTTGGCAAGACAGTGGATGTGCCCTTGCGCCGCGTCACTTCCAGTATAGAAATCTGGCAGAACACCGCCATTTATGCCGGTAACCCATCGGATGTTATTATAGTGAAGGTGGATCTGGCAATGTGTGACGATGTCTGTCTTTGCTGGATCCAGTAAATCCAGTAGTCCGTTCCTCTGCCTAAACAGACTACCAGAATTCCTAAATACAGATGTGATCGTAGCCTAAGAAAAATCAGACAATGAGCATGAATAATGTGTGGTCTACTCAGCTTGACTGTGACCGCCTGTGTAAGTGGTTAATAACAGCAGTGACACTTCATGGTGTCACCCACTCCTGACACCTGCATCATTGGCGCAGTCACTGTCTGCTGCATGCCCTGCTTCATCACACTGTAAGTAATGATGCAATGTCTTCACTGTCCACCCATTAGTGAATTTGGATGTGTTTCGTCTCTGGCCCTGCTGTGGTGGAAGTCTGATTTCTCCTGTATACCTAGCAACAGAGGCGTTCACCGCTTCCTGCCCACTTCGCTGCTCATTGTGCGTCTTCTGAAGGAACATGTCCCCTGAGCTGCTGAAGCTGCATGCACTCGCAGCTTCATTCTGATAATGTTCACGTTCATGTTGTGGGTGTAGTTTACACCCACTCTGTGGGCGAGCGCTGTGTACAGACCTGGTTTTCTATGGACTTCAGTACTATTGCAGTGCTATTGTTACGTTGTGTTCATAGCAATAGAATAGAACTCCTCCATGTACACCGCACACCGGAAACTAGGACTATTGTTTATCAGTTTAGTGATATTTTTGGATAGTTTAACGTTCAAGAACAGAATGGAAAAAAAAATATATAAAAAATCAGTGTGGTCATGAACCGGAAAATGGCAATCGAGCTATAGCTTTATTCAGTACCATTTCTGGGGGATGTGACAGTATCATTTCCTGAAATATTGACTAGACATTTGCTGGAACCTCCATCGATGCTTAGAAGAAAAGGGCCGTATCACCTTCAGTTTTCTTCTGAAATTGAATTGTTCAAGTTGTCTCGTTCACTTAAAAAGGTTCTCCACATGTTTTCTTCCAGTTAGAAGGGTCCTTTAAGAATAATCTGATCACAAAGAGTACCCCAGTTGAATGGGTTCCCCTGGAAAAATAAAAATAGGCATGGGGGCATAAACTTACATTTACCAATATTGTAGTTGGTAAAGTCGGGCACGTAAGCTCTATCCTGGGTTTACCCAAGTCCTGCACAAGTTTGCCAGAACTGTCTCTGAAAATTACGGATAGTCCCTGCAAATTTGGGATAGTTGGCAACTGTGTAAATAATGTTAATAAATAAATTTTCACTTTAGTTAATAACGTTGGCCACTATCCTGTTATTGTGGGAAGCCCTTTCTAGAATGGGACAGGTTGCCTGCCACTCGAGACCTGTGAGGGGTGTTGGGCATGATACTGTATATCACTCCTCCTCAGGCTGTCCAACAGCAAACCTGTTTAGTTTCTCTGCAGCGCCACCACAGGGGAAATTAAGCATTACGCAGTGCCGTTTAAATGAAGGAGCTGACTGTATAATACAGGACCGATCTATATATATATATCTCTATACTTTCAAAATTTATTTATATTTTATTTAATTGGATTGGTCTGACTAAGTTTACCTTAGTTCCTTAGTTAATACTTTTGTATAGGTATTGAATGTTCTTTCCTCCCGCAGACATTTCAGTGGTGCGGCTAAACCAGCGTTGCTAGGTGTCCTCCATCTCTTATCTTCTATATACGGAGGACGTAGTAGTGGGCAGTCCCGAACACTGCGTGCGCGCCCCCGTCGGACTGGGATAGTGCCGATATTCTCATTTTAAAAATTAGCGATCAACACTACTCAGGAGAAAGAGGGCGTGTTTAAGTCTGGAGAAAGCCGATTATTTGGGGTGAGGCTGAGCGTTCCCGAGATGAGCCAAATGAATTCTGGGTAGTTAGGGAGGGAGGTCTTAGCCTCAGGGTATGGGCATCGGCGTCCATCTTGAGAAGATAGTCAGAAAGAAGTCTTGTGAGGAGCGGTTGCTATGGACGGAATCTTATTAAACAAGTGGTATGTGAACACAATAATTAGTGATTATGGATTATCACCACAGCACCAACAACGTGGAAATATAACAGTTATCCTTCAAGTGAGAGTCTTCATAACTACCCTGGCCAAGATATGAGATTCCTAAGAACAGGAACACCTCCCCCTCCCTGCTCCATCCAGTTCGCATTCCTAACTGGGCAACACCAATTACTAGAGTTGTAATACACAAGCACACCACCTGGTCAGGAAAAGTGCGGCTTCAGAAAAGCCCTGCATCGCTAGGGGTACTAACAGTTGTGTAATTGATGGCAGATCTATTGAATACAACATTAATGCCTATCCAGGTAAATTTCAGATGTTTTATTAGTTATTATTACTATTATTAGGTCTTGATTTTTCCCATTAGGGGCAATTGCCTAATTCTGAATATGATTTTACCATATATGACTAAAATGAGTGTAGTAGTGTTTTATAATTATGTTGGATCTAGGTCTGCCTTCACAGCATTGTAGGAATACACACTGGGGATGGTAGAAGGTTTAGGGAAAAATGCTTCAAGCTGCTTGTCCACAGGGGAGTGCAGATGGAGGCTCAGTATCTGTAACATTTGAATAATACATGGATGCCAGGGGAATTGGATCTGTAGCTGAAACGGATAGGGGAAG
Source organism: Bufotes viridis (assembly GCA_033119425.1). NCBI lineage: Eukaryota > Metazoa > Chordata > Amphibia > Anura > Bufonidae > Bufotes > Bufotes viridis. The sequence continues at coordinate 279,192,371 of CM065590.1, forward strand.
GTGAAAGAATGCTGCAGTAGATTCTGATTGTTTCTGGGGAACTCGACCTTCAGGAAACATTATTTTTTATGGGTGTTAGGAATACGTGTAAGCCTTTAATTGTTTTGAATATTTCATTACGTTGGATGGAAGTAAATCTACTGAAATAAAAAAAAATCTGACCTCAGTAATGGTGAATACGGAGACCACAAAATCATCTTTCACTTAATTCATCCTAAACTGCTAATAGGCCAGAAAGGTCGCCCTAGTAATATATGTTTATAGTCTAGAATAGCGACAAGAAAAATATGTTCAGGCACAGTGACCTGCTCGAGTACTAGCAGCCTCATGCAGGATGCGGATAGCACACTGATCCATCCATTTTTATGGGGCCATGCACAAATCCGTACTCTTTGCGAATCCATGTAACCATTCCGCAATTTATGGGACATGTTCTATTCTGGTCTGTATTGCGCATGAGAATAGACATTTCTATTGATGGCAGTGAAAGAATGTCATATCCGTATTTAGCGGACCCATGCATTTGGACTGAAATCTGGATACAGTCGTGTCCATGTGGCCTTAAGAAAAGGAAAATCACTGGCACCTGAATGGTCTCTTCATGGACTCTGGAAACTGAATTTATCACACTCTGCACTCTAATTCAAGCTTTAAAAAAGTCTTAAAATAGGTCTTTGTGTTACTTTCGGCTTACTTGACGTTTTTACACCACCCTTTTTGAACAGTAGATGGGAAAGTTGGCATGGTTACCCTGTCAAGCTGGTTTAGAGGGGCTTGCAGATTTACAATAGCATTTCTGAAAATGTAGTGTGTGATCCATACAAGCATACATAAATTTGTCCTGTGCCCCAGCTGTCATACTGGAGTCCCCCATCTGCCTTTTGTGTCAGCAAAGGAAACCTACTCAACTGACTGGTTACCTAGGATGGGATGTAAGATGGATGATCTCTGCCCGAGGTGTCAAGATCTGCAGGCTTAGGCTACTTTCACACTAGCGTTTCTGCTGGATCAGTCAGGGTTCAGCAAAAACGCTTCCGTTACTGATAATACAACCAGTCTGCATCAGTTATGAACGGATCCGGTTGTATTCTCTTTAACATAGCCAAGACTGATCCGTCATGAACTCCATTGAAAGTCAATGGGGGACGGATCCATTTTCTATTGTGGCAGAGAAAACGGATCCATCCCAATTGACTTGCATTAGGGGTCTTGCTCCGCATCCCAGGACGGAAAGCAAACTACAACATGTTGCGGTTTGCTTTACCGTATGGGAACGCATCTAAATGGAACTGTTCAGTTCCATTTTGTCCCTATTGACAATGAACGGGGACAAAACTGAAGCGTTTTTTTCCGGTATTGAGCCCCTATGACGGATCTCAATACCGGAAAACTAAAATGCTAGCGTGAAAGTAGCCTAACTTACTCCATCTAATGTGGAATTCTTCAAGACTAAGGAGATATTTGAATTATGTTATGGATCTATTGGCTAATATGTTTGAGACGCAGTTGGATAGTAATTCTTTATTTTGTGGAACAGATGAGGACAGATTATTTTTAATGCGGCCGTAAAAGATGCAGACAGCACACAATGTGCTGTCCGCATCCGTACTTCTGTTCTGTTGCCCGCAAAAAATTTTGCAGACAAGAATAGGCATTTCTATCATAGGGCTGTTGGTTCCATTCCGCAAAATGTGGAACGCACACGACCGATGTCCCTGTTTTGTGGACCGCAAAATGGATACGGTCGTTTGAATGAGCCCTTAACTGTATTCACCTTAGGAATTACTTACAGGGGTATTCCCATTCAGCATATGTTATCAATATCTGATAGGAGAGGGTCCCAAACATGGGACCCTCTCCTATCTCCAGAACGGGATCCGTGAAGTGAACAGAGAGCCACTGTGCTGGCTTGGCTATTTTCAGCAGTCCCATAGCAGTGAATAGAGAGGTGGCTGTGCTTGCACAGTGTGGTCTCCATTCACTGCTATGGAACCTCTGAAAATAACCGAGCACACTCTCATCTATTGGAACGCCCAAGAATGCAGAGCACACTGCACATACGCTGTATGAGCTCCATCACTTTGGGGACCCTATTTCCTAGATAGATGCTGGTCCTACCTCCTATCTGACTGATGGCATATCCTAGCAGTGCGCCATCATTGTCCTAAATAGATGCTGACCAACTGCTGACTTTCCTGATGTGTATAAATGTGCTGTTTTGAATCGGCCAAGCATGCATGTGTGTGTGTAAATGGGTAGAAGGGAATAAACTGCTGCCAAATGCTTCTCCTGTGGCAGCGATCCAGCATGCCCCATCCTTCCTTCTCCCTGACATATTCCATTGGGAGGCCCTCTTGCACATTGTTAAACAATCCCACGTGGCCAACTTTGATCTAATTTGTATGGCCAGTTTTATCAAAGCAGAAAGAGATGATGCCACTGGGGTGTTTCTCAGCATCGCTCATGGTCCTTATTGGATGTGAGCTAGGCAGAACAAATGGACCGTTGGTTGTCTTACACTGTAACATACACCTACCACTTTCTAACAGACTTCTACTGATCAGGTTACCGTTTGCCTCCTCTACATCACGCTGAGTCAAACCCTTTGCTGTCATATTCTCCTTCTGACTATTGGCTGAGCTCTCAAGCAGTATCTTCATTGTGCAGATGCTTGCAAATTAAATGGGCTTAATGGTCTGAAACCTCTGCTTGAGGACGGGTTGAAATAGTTGCGGAGATTTTAACATGTATACCCTGATCACATACACACAGGACTGATCAATAATGGATGCATTTATCAAAAATCTGGTGGTTTCCTAGCACTATTATCTGTGCTATAAACAGCTCTGACGAATCCGAATAGAATTCTGAAATGCACAGGTAACTGTATTTCATCTATAGATTGCCGTTTGTGACCCTCAAACATTTAATAGTATAGAACGAAACCATTAAACATTTTGGAGCAGAATAATACTGTCTAAAAATAAGACAGTGTAAACTTGGCATTAAAGGAAATGTATCGTCAGAAAATTGTTTTTTATTAAAATTCTTTTTTTATTTTCCTTGTCTGTATGTTTGAAAAAAAAAAAGAGAAGATAAAAAAAAATGATTTTTTCAAACCGGCCACAAGGCCTAAAATATGTCTAGACTTCCTGTTCTGAGTGCAGCCTTATGGACCTAGACACATTGGAAGTAGACTTCTATGGGACAGGCGTGCTCGGTGACCTGTGCAGAGGTCAGGAGGGAGTAGAGGAGCTGTAATATCACCTACAGTGAATGGTGGATCCTATACAGAGGTGATATTGGTCATTGTAATTGTGCCTTTGATGATAATGCAATGGCTTCTGAAAAATTAACTGATCAAGAAGTCTCAACATCTTATTAGGCCTAGTGTTCATTGTAAAAACGGCAGTTTTTTTTTAGATTTTTTTCTTTAAATGTAAAAACATATAAAATGAAAACATAAAAACACCCAAAATTCTAATAATGTGTTTAACATAAAAACCTGATTTAAGCAATAGGTAATTTTCTGATGACACGTTCCCTTTTAGGGTAGATTCACACTACTATATGCATTTTGCAGTCTGTGTGGCATGCACGTATTTTGCACTCCCATTGAGTTCAATGGGTCCATGGTCCACATCTTGCCGGAAAGTATAGGACATGTTCTATCCTTTGCGGACATACCGATGTCTTCTATGTGCCTTCTGCATATGCATGTCCATTCTGCAAAAGGTAGAATGTGTCCTATTCTTGGCCACAAATGCGGACCAAGTTTTTGGAGCATATTGTGCCAAAAAATGGCACATTTTCAGTAATCTTCCTTTTTGTATTTAGCAGAACAAAAGGGAATAAAGCAAACAAAAGATATGGGTCTGTGTCTACGAGGGAACACTAGCAGTGCACGCTGGAGAGAAGTACCACTTCAACCACATTAATGATCACTGTCATGGTGCCTTCTTAGGTTTTCCAAGACTGACCTTCTTTATAAGACATGTATATTTGAGACCTCTTAAACCCTTACGGTACTCAAGAATAAGGTGTGGTTGATTTTTCTTAGCGTCATGACTCAGATCTTGCTTCCACTTGTACAGGAAACAAAGGTTTGTGTACTTCAATGCAAATTTCAGTGTGTTTCCTGAACTCATTGAGCCGTGTATTTCCTGAAACTGCACACGTCATATTGTGCGCTGGAAAAATATCCTGCGTTTGGAAGGACGTTAAAATGACATACCTAACCAGTACCTACGTAGAAGTAATGAAAGATCAAGGTATTGTAGTGTTAAAGTTCTGAAAAATGCTTTGACTTGTCATTATTGTATTTGCTCCAGTATGCCGTGCTAAAAAGGACAGAGTAACCCTACAGGGTCTCCCTTACAAAACCGGGCCATACACATTAGAGATATATAGGCCGAAACTGCCAAGTTTGGCGGGACAAGCCAAACCTAATGTGTATGTGGGACTCCTGACTCTCGCTCAGGATCGAGCTGTTGGATTTCAACATGCTCAACCCTTTTTTTTTTTTTTCGGGGGAGTAAGCAGCTGTCAGGGGGTCTAGCAGCAACACATGCACGCTGAGTCAAACCAGGCTTATGAGTATGTTGGGAGGGACTGAAGGAGCATTTGTCTGATGGGTCTCATGTCTAGCATTCTGGCCTTGCTGTTTTGGAAGTGATCTCTCCATGCACTGACCTCCTGCACAATCTGCATCTGTGCTCCTCAGTTAGCCTCAAAAAATCTTCTGTGCTTGCACTGCTACTCGGCAACGACGACATTGACAGGGCCACGTGAGATTTCTGGCTTTGTCAAGGAAGAGGAGAGTCTCTTGAGCAGTGGGACCAGCCCATCGCTGCTCAAGAAGGCTGATGTTTGAATGAATTTGACTACAGTGGATTCGCCGATCTTTACTTGTATGCTTAGCCAGAGCTGCATTCACAGTTCTCCAAGCTTCAGAGCTGAATTCTCTCAGGAATTCAGGACCCTACTCCATTTCTATGTCTGAAACAAACTCGCTCAGATACGTTTTGTTCTAATGAAGTAGTGCCTTTACACCAAGCAATTTACCCACTAAGGGCTTATGCACATGACTGTTGGGTGTTTTGCGGTCTGCAAATTGTGGATCTGAAAAACATTGATACCGGCCATGTGCATTCTGCATTTTGTGGAACGGAACAGCCGTCCCCTGATAGAACAGTCCTATTCCTTGTCTGTAACGCAGACAAGAATAGGACATGTTCTGTTTGTTTGCAGAATCGCCATACGGACACTGAATACACAGTCGTTCCATTTTTTTGCAGCCCCACATATGGGCCGCCGGAAAAAAATAATGTGTGCATGAGCCCTAACAGGATACCGAACGTCCTCTTAACCTGTCTGCAATGTTAATGGCTGCTCCGGAGCAGTGCCAAGATGAAGTTGTCCTTTAACCTGGCTGTCATGGATGTAGATAAGTATGAAGGCATTTCTTTTTTTATTTTTTGTTGTTGCTCCGTTTACTTTATAGGCTGATTAAAAAGTCAGTACAGGGAAACATGATTCTGCTTCTTACAGACTTTCACAAGAAAATGTTTGTTTTTCTTGACTGTAATCTTTAACCTTGGAGTTCACATTGGGCTACAATATTGTACGGCACTGGAGAATTGTCTCTGGATTTTTTGGTTATTGTGCAGCAGAAGCCCATTCCTTGTGTTTGAATTGTGGCCTTTGAAGCAGTTCACATTATTCTGCTTATGACGCCAAAAAGGGCAGCTGCGTGTCACTGCCAGATGGCGTTTTTGCTTTCTTTGCTACTAATTAAATTCTTTAAAGCTCCTGCATGCCAGTGAACTGAAGAAAGCCTAGCCACTCATCTTAAAAGGTGACAGTCTATGGACCTGTGCTGTATGCATGCAGTCATGTGAAAACGTGGGCACTCCACGTACGTGTGTGTATGTGTGTGTGTGTGTGTGTGTATATATATATATATATATATATATATATATATATATACACACACACATTTATTTTTTGTGTGACTCAATATCTGGTCTTCTTTCATACATATATAAAGATGATCTGAATTATGTCCGAGAAGTTTGTCAGTCACCCAGGTCACGGTAGTAGTAGTAATAAGTCAGAGCAACTGGACATGCATTTTACTAATTATCTGACTTGCTTTCTCAGTTAGAATGGCTTGTACCAGAATTTTCCTGGATTAAATACTGGTGGCTTGTGCTTCAGTCATGGAGGTCGGTGTGGTTAAACTGCCTCAGGACAGATGTTATAATTCCCCCCCCCCCTTTTTCCTCGATCAGCTGTTTGAAGAGTTGTGACCTCCTTACAGCATACCAATCACAGTGCCAGACATTGTATAGCAACTGTACTTAGTATTGCAGCCCAGGCCCCTTCGCTGGACAGGACTGAGCTGCACATAGGCAATGCGACTGATGAACAGACATCGCTGGCCTAGGAAGAGGCTGCAGAGCTCCCAGGAGTGATGTGGCCTATTAAATCAGCTGATCTGTGGAGGTGCCAGGAGTCGTACCCACACAGATCAGATATTGATGGCCTATCCTGAGGATAGATCCTCACTAACTTACTCCTGCAAAACCCATTTAAAGGACATCTGTCAGCAAATTTGTGCCTATGAAACTGGCCGACCTGTTACATGTGCGCTTAGCAGCTGAAGGCATCCGTGTTAGTCCCATGTTCATATGTGCCAGCGTTGCTGAGAATAATGTTTTAATAGATGCAAATGAGCCTCTAGGAGCAATGGGGGCAAAGTCATTACACCTAGAGGCTCCGTTCTCTCTGCAACTGCTGCGCCCTCTCCACTTTGAAAGGGCCGGGCGTTGTGATGTTTTCACTGCCTGACCCTATCAATCAAAATGCAGAGAGCAGAGCCTGTAGGTGTAACAACCATGCCTCTGTTGCTCCTAGACAGGGGTGGACAGGCTATATACCCTACAGGGAAAATTCCTCCCGGCTGCCAGTCAGGTACATAGCGATCTGATGCTCTCCGGCTAGGAAAATCTGGTACTTGCGCACCTGGCTGGCAGAAAAAAGTGCCCTCCCGCATTCAACTGTATTGCCGTCCTCAGGATGCTTTGGCACTGTGTATTTGGTTCTGCTGGGGCAGCATTTTCTACTTAGTTGGCCCTGCCTTGTCAGGTTGGACCCCCCTACAACATAGAGGCCACTTTTAGTGTTTTTTTTTTCCCCCAGGACCAATTTAAGTTCCCAGTCCTCCTCTGCTCCTAGAGGCTCATTTTCATATATTAAATATTTCATATATTTTTTTATCAGCAACGCGGACACATGAACCTGGGACTAACAGTGATACCACTGCCACAGGTCAGCCTTTTTCATATGTACAAATCTGCTGACAGATGCCCTTTAACGATTATTTGTCCTTATGCTAACTAAAGATGCCTATAAACTGCATGAGCGCCCTAACATGCTATATTGTCTCTAAGTGCTCATTAACGGGCAGAAAATCTGCCGAGTAAAAGGCCTAGGACTACACAGTTGACATATCTATTTTTTGCTGAAATTTTAGCCTCCGGAAGTAACTTCTGTACTTCTGCAGCATGTGTATGGATTTCTGGAAAGTGCATTGAGATTACCGTATTTGGACCGCTGTACAAATTCTCAGCAGATCTGCTGCATGTTGGCACATTCCCTTTTCAGTCATTAGTAAACCCCTTTATATGCCAGCATGTCCTACTGTGCCCGGCTTTTCCAGCATGCAGAGTACCGATCCATAAAATGTATATGGGATCTGTACTCCGCATGGAAGAGCCAACAAACCCTCAGGGTGCAGAGAGCCCTGAAGCGATGCTGCACCTTTGACGGTTTAGGTCGTCTTTAAGTGGAGATTTACCACGTGTTGATCGGTGACTGTGAGCTCAAATCCAATTCCCTGACACAGATTATGAGTTATTGAGATCAATAATAAACTGGAACTGATATCCAATTACTGAAATCTCCACCTCTACCTGAAGTGGTCGTTTCACTTGGGGAATCTGTAAGGCCCTCGCTCATGAACACCACTTAAGTCCTCTTGCACTGCTGTGTTCACATGTAAAGGGGTTATCCAATTTCTCAAACAGCCCCCCCCCCCATGTGCCGGGCCCCTCACAGGTAATATACTTACCCCGGTCCCCAAAAGCAGACCAGGAGCGGCGCAGGGAACCAGTGTGGAGGGCCCGGAATATGTATGAGCTTTTTACAGGATTGGATGACCCCTTTAAGTAATCAGGCTCTGCACTGTGCCATTTCTCTGGCAGTAGCGGACTTTAAAGGAGCACATACTATTGAACCTCCGTTATCAATTCATATATTTCCAGGAGGAATTATACTTTTCTCCAGTGCACTGACTACTCGTCGTGTTAATAACTTTAATGACTATTCAGAAATGTTTTCTCTAAATTTCAAGCTACTAACCGAACATCCATTATAATCCCTCACTGTCCGCAGTGGAGATCACAAGCCAAGTTCCCTATCAGTATGTCTTTAAGAGTGTGGGAGGAAACCCATGCAAACACTGGGAGAACATACAAACTCCATGCAGATGTTTGGTCAGACTTGAGCCTAGGACCACAGAGCTACAGGGGACCACTGCCAGCCACTAATCTGCAAACACCATTCCTCATCCACTTGAATGAGTTGGCACTCGCTCTACATTGGAGGGAACTGGAAGGACCTGACACTGGGAGTTTCTGGTCCTTCTAGTTCCCTCCAGTGTGGCGCCGGTCTTGGACCCACCATAATTTATTCTAGGGCAGGGATGGGCAAACTGTGGCTCTCCAGCTATGCAAGACTACAACTCCCAGCATGCAAAGACTGCTTACAGCTATCTGCCTACAGCAGGGCATGGTGGGAATTGTAGTTTTACAACAGCTGGAGAGCCGCAGTTTGCCCATCCCTGTTCTAGGGGAACACTATTGGGTTTATATACAAGGGGCACTATTAGGAGTGATTGTATATACAGGGTGGCACTGTGGGGGCATTATATATACTGGGGCTACAATGAGGGGCATTATAGACACTAGGAGCACTACTGGAGGCATTGTGGGGTATACGGAGGGCACTGCAGGGGTTGGAGTGGTAAAAATAAATAAATAATGAAGTTCATTAGTATTTCATGGCCGATTTTAGTGGTCATTAAAAATGGACAAACAGCCAGAAATTGGATGCAGAATGGCCATGAAAAACGGACAGTGAGTCCGTTTTTAAGTGGCAAGAGGAGAAAGACACCTCTGGCGTTCAGTCGGTAGGTAATAAAAATGTATGGGTATATTTAGTTGCCTCGACTGATCAACTAGATCCTTTCTAGACTCAAGGGGTTCTAATGAGAGATATTTAGGCAGGGCTCGTCATATGTTCAAATGGCTCATGAGTATGTACATTATAGCTCATCTATGTCCCTGTCAGTCACTGCCCACGCTGTATAATGGTGATGATAATGGAGCGTAAATTTCCAGGATGGCGGTTGTGTCTGAGCAGCAGGGCAGCCCTTATGGTTCATTCTCTCCCCGCTCTGTTACTCTGCCGTCTTCCATAATGTGGAAAATGTACCCAACGAGCGTTTCTAATGGTCTCAAACACGTAGTAAACAAAGCAGGAAAATGTGCCTTCTCTGTAATGATGGCAATAACACAGATCTAGCGCCTGGTAAGCCATGCTACCTGCCCACAATGCCCTGCTGCTGGTAGACCTTTGCTGTAGTGTTTGCTTTACTGTCTTCTTGGCGTGTTTCCATTTTTTTTATATGCATCTATAAAGTTGTGGCTTCTGCGGTGTCTGGTTAAAGCTTGCTTTGTAGACTCATGAGCCTTTCACACCGATCCACTCCCAATAAGGTGAGATTTTCGCGGTAGGTGACACCATTATGGAGCAGGTGAATGTTTAAATGTCTTTGGGGAAATGAAACCAGTCTCGCTTTGACATAAATTGTACTGACGACCCTTGAAAAATCATTTCCAAAATGAACATGAATACAATCGTGAGAGATCTTTACAGAGGGGCTTTGACTGCTAATATTTATCGGTTTCCCACCTTAAAACATTCATGAAATGGTTTTTATCAAGTTTCTCCCTTTTTTTTTAGCCTTTTTTAGAATGCACTTGATGATGGTGATTTTAAAAGGTATGGGTTAACCAAGGCACATCAACTATGGGGGAAGAACTGAAACTAGAGAGCCATATGGACCCATAAGGGCAGATGATTTACTAATATGATCTGCTTCAAAGGCACGGTTGCTTGATTATGCATAGATGACGTTCCCGGAGGTTTGCTTCTGCTGCCTTAGATTGGTTTCTATTTGCTATCTCTAATAAGTTGAAATTTTGCAAATCCTTGTTTCCAGCCACTTTTAATGGCTTTCTGTGCATCAGCATCTCATTACTTTTTTTTTTTTTTTTTATACAGCCCATGCCTCTGAGTGTTGTGCTGTGAAAGATGGCAACATAGAGAGTGATTGTACATAATAGATATGTGGACCCGATGCAGAAAAATTAGGAATACTGAGAGTTGCATAGCACTTCAGTTACACAGTGGTTGAGCTTTATTTACCTGCGCCATTTTAGTATTGCTCATTTTCAAAGGTTTCCTGGGGGGAAAAAGTGGTTAAAGTGCACTGTATTTGATATTGGGAATTAAAGGAGCTTTTTGGCTAAGGAGTAGACAAGCCCAATACACTTAATCTCTGCCCCGTTAAAAAAAGCACTAATCCGCCTGCGCAAATTCTCCTTTCCTGGCTGCTTCCGGTCCTCTCTGGACAAGGAAGTGGCTTGGTCCTCTGACCACTGCAGCCAGCCGCAGTCCTCAGCAGTCACATCTGCTTGAACGGTACATCACAGCAGTTGCACATCTGAAGCAGTAGCTTTATATGTGACTAGAGTGGCTCCATGACAAGTTTCTGCTGTTGTATTATCTAATCTATTACTTGTCAGCCATAGTCTAATCACTTGAATTCTCCATTCCTTTCTTCTCTGGGGGAAGAAGCCTCAAACCATCAAATCGGAGGTACTTAAACTTAACATTTTTCAGAATTTCAAGGTTATTTCTTCTACCTTGGGCCTCCCCAGGGTGCATGAAATGCAACTGTTGACCAACTAAATAGAGATGCCTTCTGCTTCTCTAGTGGAAAATTATCCTAAATGCTATTTTGGGTGAAGATATGGGAGAATGTTGAGGCAGATTTGAGAAGCTACTGTCAAGAACTTACTGGATAAGACATGTTGATGGGGTTTCGTCCTTTCTGGCTTTTCATCTTTTCTGTTAGCCGACCCTTGAATGATTGGATAGTGCAGAGAAAAGATGCTATTCAAGTCACTTACTAGATCTTTGTGTGCATGAGGCTCAAATACAGTAACCTGATGTGCAGAAGCTTTAGAAAAACTAAAGTATTTAGCCATTAATGAAAACTGTGTTTTCTCTACAAGAAAAGGTGGATGTTGTAAGAAGTCACTTATTTAAAATAAACTTAGAACGTGAAAGTTTCTTTCTTTTAGGGGTACAAAATATAATACAGGGTCCATTTTATATCTGCTTATCTTAAGCTCCTATATTGACATCTTCCTATACGCTAATGCTTTAGAAAGTCCTAATTCAAAGCTGTTTAGAAGACCTGCGGCTGCTATTCGAACCATACTGTGGCCGTCCTATGAGTTTGTTTAGGGTTTTTTGTCCAGCTTGTTCATCTGTCATGGTCAGGAAGCAGATGTCCCACCTAGCACTGACGCATTGTTCTTTCTGATCTCCTCCCTGGAAATGTTCCTCACTTTCTTGCCGTCACATATTCCTGCTGTTATTTGGTAACACTTTCCACAATTTCTTTTTATATATATATATATTTATCTTTCTTGTAAAATAACCCTTTATCTATATTGGTCTTCAGCACTAGAAAACAAGCGTGGTAAACTTCGACCTCCATAAACCTGGTCGCTGTTATTTGCTGGATACGTTGCGCCTTCTTCCGGGTGTAATGCCCTTTACTTGTGCTAGAGTTGTTATATTGCTATGAGCAAATTAATTGGCATTTAGTTTGCTTAATCCTCACTGCCAATATGTTGCTGTATGTTTGGCATGCGTGTCCTGTAATCACTTCCGTTTCAAGTCACGTTCTTCTTGATTATTGCCAGGGAATTTTATTAGCCAGATCTACAAGGAAATGGATTTTGAGTTGGTGGAAAAGCTCTGGCTGAATGGCAATCTGGAAAATCCACCTTCAGACCGAAATCACACAAGCAGTTTTGAAGGCACGTTTTTTTCTTTAGCCAAACCCAGGAATGGATTCAAGAGGAATTAGAAATATAAGAGAAGGGTTTGTACTTCTTTTTGTTGCTGAATTCCCTTCAGTATTTGTCTCAAAAACTGCACTTGTGTTTCCCCCCTTAGGATGCTACTACACATTTGCAGCTGAGCCGTGAACACATGCATTACCACTAAGGCCTCATGCACAAGACCGTTGTTTTTAGTCCGCGTCCGATACGCATATTTTGCGGCTCGGGCGCGGACCCATTCACTTCAATGGGGCCGCAAAAGATGCGGACAGCACTCCGTGTGTTGTCCGCATCCGTTGCTCTGTTCCGTGCCCCCGCAAAAAAAATAGAGCATGTCCTATTCTTGTCCGTTTTGCGGACAAGAATAGGCATTTTTATAATGGGCCGCGTTGCGCAAATTACGGAACGCAGAGCAGCTTCCATGTTTTGCGGATCCGCAGTTTGCGGATCGCAAAACGCCAACGGTCGTGTGCATGTAGCCTTATTGCTATGATGTACCTGTGTTTACTGTCAATTCAGTTTTGACCGTGTTGGTTCACTAGGAAATAAACCATTCCAATTGTCCAATACATTGGGGTCATTTACAAAGGCTGTACGCCAGTTTTCTGGCGTACAGAAGTGGAACATTTCCCCACTGTTCTTGCCACTTTTTGAAAAGTGGGTGGAAGCCTAGCAGAAGTGGGCCTGACAATTACAGTAACTTGCGCCATGAAACAGGTGTAAATTGCAACGGGCATCTCTACCATTTAGCTGGCTCACAGTACTTTCACACTAGCGTTTTGGATTCCGTTTGTGAGATCCGTTTCAGGGCTCTCACAAACGGTCCAAAACGGATCAGTTCAGCCCCAATGCATTCAGAATGGATAAGGATCCGCTCAGAATGCATCAGTTCGGCTCCGTTCCGCTTCTATTACGTTTTGGAGACGGACACCAAAACGCAGCATGCAGCATTTTGGTGTCCGTCTGAAGAGGCGGAGCCTAATGGATCCGGTTTCAATTACAATGTAAGTCAATGGGGACGGATCCGTTTTCAATGACACAATATGGTGCATTTCAAAACGGATCCGTTCTCCATTGACTTTCAATGTAATTCAAAACAGATCCGTTTTGGACTTTGTCATTTTTCTTTTAACTAATGCAAACGGATCCCTTCTGAACGGATACAAACGTTTGCATTATAGGTGCGGATCCGTCTGTGCAAATAAACAGACGGATCCGCACCAACGCAAGTGTGAAAGTACCCTAAGGGTACTTTCACACTAGCGTTATTCTTTTCCGGCATTGAGTTCCGTCCTCAGGGCTCAATACCGGAAAAAAAATGATCAGTTATATCTTAATGCATTCTGAATGGACAGAAATCCGTTTAGTATGCAAAAGGATGTCTTCAGTTCAGTCACTGAATGGCGTTTTGGCCGGAGATAATACCGCAGCATGCTGCGGTATTAGCTCCGTCCAAGATTCCGGAAGAAATGCCGGATCCGGCATTAATTTCCATTAAAATTGACGGATCCGGCATCTCGTTCTGCGCATGCGCAGACCTTTTAAAAATGTGAAAAAAATAAATACAGGATCCTGATCAGTCTGAAAAATGCCTAATCAGTCAGAAAAAATGACATGCGTTTGCATACAGTTTGCCTGATCAGGCAACGGAACGGACTGCCGGAATCAAACAACGCAAGTGTGAAAAAGTACCCTTAGGTTTCAGGTTCTGGTGCATGGAAATCACAGATGTGGCAAATGTATTTAGAAGCCTGCACCCCCTGATAAATAAGCCGTGAAACACCAGTCCTACTATGTCTATTAGATATGACTGTATGGACAGCGTGCAGAATACGAGGCATCCTTACCTGCTGAATGATGGGTAAATTGGTTTTTCGTTCATAGATAATGAGTGTTTTCAAGTACATAATTGGAAAACTAATGTCTGCCATAAATGGTGGCATTAAGGAATGAAAATGCAGGTGAATTAATGTAAGTCAATGAGCCTCTCAGGATGAATTGACAAATTTGCATGACATGAAAGGAAATATTGCGTGTGCTCAGAGAGGGAGTGATCAGGGCTGACTTCAGTAACCGGACTCCCTGTATGCCATGTGCAAGTCTTGGAGGAGACTATCATCATCAGATTTAGGAATTGCATCTCTATATAGCTTGTGCATATTTAGAAAATGCCCCTTGTGTTTTTTTTATACACGTCACTAGTCCGTTAGTTCCTGGCATTGCTAACTCCAGCTTCTCACTAAATGCCCCGCTCAGTCACACAACTTAGAGGCCCATTCATTCTCTAATGGCAGACCCAACCAATGCCATCTTCTAAGGGGTTTGCTCATGTATCACAAAACAGAAGACTTCCCTTTTTAAAGATGCACGCTGTGTTTTGTTTCTGTAATTTGTGTGTAATAATTTGTGGTTTTTTTGTTTTTTCGAGGGGGTTGCTTTTTTGGGTTGGGTTGCTCTTTTCTAGCTCCCGAGGGTTTGGATTTAGTGTATGCCAGTTGGAATTTATGGTATGAAGCAAGGTCCTAGATAGAATCTCTTCTAAGCTCATGATGAGGCCAGAAAGCTATTCCTCCTTTACAAACATAAGTGATGGCTGTCTTTTAGTATCGGGGGCTTCATAGTGCAATTATGCCTGATAGCTGCCAGGAGAAATAGTCTCCCGCTGTATTTTAATTCTTCATTGTTTTGGTGAAATGTGATTGCAGTCAGTGAATGTAATCAGTGTTTGTTAGAGGGTGAAAACATGCAGGGCTGTTTACTCGCGCAATTTCCATAGATGGGGAGAAAGCTGATCAAGAGTTGAAGGACCAAAAAACCTCATCCATTACTTACTTCAAGAATTATTACACAAAAAGGTATAATATTTAATGACTATAAAATTAGGCACACAGAGAAAATAAGCATTGGCTGCCTAAGATACTTTAAGGGTTTTTCCCAGCTCCTGATATTGATGACCTGTCATCAATATCCAATGGGTGGTAGTCTGACCCCCACACCCACATCGATCTGAATTGTTTACTGCAGTAGTCCTAAAGTCCGTGGGGACAGTGCTGCAGCAACCTGCTCTGTCAACTTCAGAATGGACTGAGCTGCGTAGTTCCTGCCCTGCCCTTTTGTTGACGGAGCTACAAGGTAACAGCCAATTGGCAGGAATGCGGGTGTCAGACCCCTGCCAGTCTGATATTGATGGTCATCTATATCTAAATCCTGAACGACCCCTTTAAAGGGGGATTGTCAAGCCATTGATGACCTATCGTCAGGATGGGCCATCATTATCTGATCAGCGGGGCTCCAACAACCGGCACTCCTGCCAGTCCTTGCGAGCACCGCTTCCTGTTCATTACACTGCAGTTCATCTTGGGAGTACTGTGTAATACAAGTACCCACTCCATTTAAGTGAATGGAGCGAGTGCTTGTAATTACAGTACGCCGCCGCTCCGCAGGAGACGAGGCGTAGCGTGATGACCAGGAAGTGGCGCTCTCATGGAGTACTGCCTCCTCGTCTCACAGCTGATTGGCGGGGGTGCCTGGTGTGGGAACCTCCGCCGATCAGATTTTGATGACCTATCCTGACGATAGGTTATCAATATTAACGGCTGGACAGCCCCTTTAAGGCAGTATATTACATTGTGTGCAAGGCTGCCCTATACATGTCGTCCCATGAACACGTCCAGTAGAGGTAACCTATCACGGGTGGCATGTTATAAAGCAGATGATGGGAGAAGATTTAGTATAACTTGGAGTCAGTGGGTGATTCTGCTCCGTGACTGACAGATATCTTCACATGGACAATCCTTCAGTAAAGGCGGTCAATCAATGAGAGAACCACCCACTGGACTCAGAGATATAAATTAATAAAATGCAAGTTCTACTGAATCTTTTCCCAGAACTATATATAAATCTGCTCAGCTCCTCCTGCTCTATACCACGCTGCCCACAGACCGAACTGCATGGTCAGTGTGACAGGCTATACTTTGAACTAAGCATGTCTGCTATTTCGATAGGGGGAAGCGCATAAGTGCCCACCAAAGACGACTGTTGCCACTTATCTCTATAGAAAAAAGAGAATAAATAGGCCGAAAATTTGTTTAAAATCCATCCTGTTCAGCACTTGTTTCCTCCTCCTAGGTGCATCAGGTACGCTTGGGTTTTCCCACATTAGGCTGTTGGTGAATTTTGTGCAAATTTTCTTGATTTTAAAAATATCTTTTAAGTGTTTTGATCAGCTTTACTTTCCGAAAGACAGACCCAGTAGTGTGCTCCGTCTGTTGAGGAGTCTGAAGTACAGCAATATCCGTTGCTCCTTAGCACCAACAGAATGTGGAGAAAGGCCAGGGAAACGGTTGCTTTCCTCTGTTCACGATACCATAACCAAATAAATTAGGCCTCATGTAGGTATTTTGAGTTCTGCACATTGTGGATCCATAAAATATGGATACCGTCTGTGTTGCATAAACCTTTTTTGTGGACCCATTGACTTTAATAGGTCTGTGGTCTGCATATTGTGGCCAAACAAGTTCAACCCAATTGTGGAACGGACATCCGATGTGGAAAGCATGTGGATCATGCGTGTGCTTTCTGCATCTTTTGTCTGTTCTGCAAAAAGATAGACTATTTGGATCATTTATCAAACTGGTGTGAAATAGAACGGGCTTAGTTGCCCATAGCAACCAATCCGATTCCACAAGTGGTAAAAGGTTTTTTAACAGTAGAAATTAATTTCTGAAGTTAGTATACGAAGTCTCGCGAAGTAATAACTTTGGCTCATCTGATGAAGTTTTATGCGAATAGACTTTGGATGCTTCTTAGATTTGTGTCAGCCAAACCCACCCATCTCCTCTAATGTGTATGGGGTCTCCCTATTCTCCCACATCCATTGATGACGGGGGGGGGGGTTAAGGATCATACATGTTGAATTGTAATGCCTAACTTTTTGTTTTTAGGGAGATAAGCCCCTGTCACTGGCTCTCTTCCCATTCACTACTTGCACACCCTCAGCTGGGCTAAGCATGCATATTTATGGGGGAATTGGGGGGAGATGGCAGTCAGCTGAACCAGCATTTGGCCCACAGTTATCTCGTATTGCCAGCTTAAAGGAAATGAGTCACCAAAAATGTCATCTCCCAGTTAAAACCAGATGGCAATGCATATCCTTTTTTTTTCTAATACGTTTATATTTTCTGGTCACAGATTTATTTTTTATTTATTTTTCTGTAATTAGATTTTTTTATTTTTATTCTATTTCTTGAACATTATTATGGGGGCGGCCATCTTGTCTGAGCTGTTCTTAATAGCACTTGGACAGCATTAAGAAAATTGCTTTACAGCAGCCCCAATAGGCACAATGGTCAGGAGGGTACCCTATTAATTTGCATGGGAGTATTCTCTATGTACTCTATGCTCTGTGACCTGTGCAGAGGTCATTGTACAAAGAAAGAATAGATGAGCTCTGACAATCACCTATTGTGAATGGTAGATCCTGTCTTATCTATACACAGAGGTGATATCCTTACAAGCAGGAATAGAATGACAGATAAGCAGGTAACTGCAGTAAAGTCATCTGTGCAGACCAAGACGTGGCACTTATTAGGCTTAGTGGCCAGTGCGAAAGCTTCAGGATTTTATGTTTTTTGTTTAAATATAGATATTGACATGGAAAATTCAAAAATAACATAAAAAAATTCTATAAATCATGTTTTTATGTTTCAAATATTTTAAAACAAAGGGTCATTTTCTGATGACCAATTCCCCTTAAGAAAATGGAAACAATCTATAACAATAAGGTATTCTCTATTATATATAAGCCATGAGTGGTCACAGTCCAACCCTCCTAACAATGTGTCTTTTTATCATTAAAAAGAAAGTTTTCCTTCCCAGTAATATAGGAGAGGAAATGGCAGGAAGAGTGTGGAAAGACGAGATCACCAACCACCAGAAGGGGGAGAGAGGGTAATAGTTGAGTGCTGAGAATGATGGAGGGAAAAAGGGAGGAACCACTTTAAGAATCATTGTCACAGAATATCATGAAATACGGTACATGTATGGTACCAGGCTCCCTACCTTTCCACAGTTAAGGGTGTAACTTGACCAAAGTGTCAACGCATTTCTAGGTATGTGACTTGTTGCCTCCCTATACTCAGGAGAGAGTTAAAAGGTCATCCATTGGAACCAGGTGTTGGAGAACGTCAAGGTGCTCTGAATGAGATCTTCTATGAGCATTGTGTCATGGCTTTGTCCAACCGTGGGGGCGTCTCTGCTCTTCCACAGAGTCGATATACAGGATGTGGTTGCACTTTACTTGCTGACATCTGGTAAATGCAGTGATAAAGAAGGATTCTCCAGGACATTCTGATGTTCACATGGCAGATTTTTCCACCACCTGCCTCAGGTTAATGCCACGGTTTTGCACTTTGCATGCCCCATTCGGTGTGGGGCTAATCCATGTGCAAATGCCCACTGTGGTTTGTGCGCCAATAAGGGACCTTGATGCGTCTTTGAGATTTGTGTGGAAGTCATCAGCGGCTATATGGACAGTAGTGTGGAGCTTCTGTGCAGATGTGACGTCTGGGAATAAATTGGTTTACTTTATAGCTGCTGGCATAGGAGACTGGTTCCAGACACCAGGACGCTTCTGATGTATTGTGGCTCTGCCTCCTTTGGGCAGGGAACTTTGCCTCTCTTTCTGCAGACATCCACTGTATTTTGACATGTGGGTAAAGCTCGTAGTTTTTTGTTCTTGGTAGCTTTCTCTCTGGCCAGAGTGAGCTGCCCCCGCGTTCTTGCCAGCGAAGGTCAAGGTATTATATTCTGGATTTCGCTATCAGATGTTGTGCCATGTTTAACTTTTTTTTTCTAATGCCCTTTGATATTGGATGAGCTTTTAAAGGGAACCTGTCATCAACTTTATGCTTACCTCACTGAGGGCAGCATAAAATAGTGACAGAAATGCTTATCTCAGCGGTGTCACTCATGGGCTAAAAGTAAGTGGTTGCCGAGTACCAGCATCACAATCATCGCAGCCCAGGCCTTGAAAAGAGTCAAATCTACCTGAGAAGAGTCCTGGTTATCCATAATCTCCTGCCCCCTCCCATCTGCTGATGATTGGAAGTTCTCTCCTAGAGAGAAAGGGCAAATACTAGGTAGAAGACAGGAATTCATAAATAACCTGGACTCTTCTCAGGTGGCCGTGACTCTTTTCCAGACCCAGTCTGCAATGATTGTGTTGTTGGTTCTCGGCAACTACTCACTTTTAACTTTTAGATGACAGACCGCTGAAATCACCTCACCTGCCTTTACTTTATTCTTCCGTTATTATGGGCTGCACAAAGTTGATGACAGGTTCCCTTTAAATGGATCATGCTCAATTCATGACCGTAAACTGTGAATGTGTGTGTATATAGTCGGCGAGACCTGCTTTTTATAAGCGGTTTGGTCATGACTTCACTGACTGCGTCTGCTGACAGTGTTATTGACTAGTAAAATGTAAAAAAACAAAAGTACCTTGCAGAATTATTTTTATGCATACATTGCTTGTGTACGGACATCTTTTTACAGCAGAGGAGTACAATAAGCTAGATTTTTCTTTTAACCCTGCGTCACAGTTAAGGTTGAAATGGTTGTCTTAGTATGTCCAACTAAACAGTTACCATCCTTTCTTTTACAGGCTTCCCTGCGCTGTGCTCATTTTATAACTGAACCATGAAGAAGTTTAAGAGACGCCTTTCACTGACTTTGAGAGGCAGCCAGACAATAGATGAATCTCTATCGGAACTGGCAGAGCAAATGACTATAGAGGAGAACAGCAGCAAAGACAACGGTAAGTGGCATTTTGTGTAAAAGGGCTTTCTAGCATATGTGGTTTGGTGTTTTATGCTCTTGTCTATCACCTGTGATACTTCTTAGAACTTCTGGGTCTTGTAGTATTTTTTCTCCTCTGCCTTCTTCCGTCTACGGTTCTGAGGTGCATTTCCAAAACAGCCTTCACGTTGAGTTAAATGGCATTGGTTGTGGCAATAGACGGCCTTTGCACTGGCCAGAAAATATGTGGGGGGGGGGGGGGGGAATCTACTTTCTTATAGGGGTTATCCCATGAAAATGATCACCTATCAAAAGTTGGATCATGGAGGGGGGGCGGTAACCACTGGCACCTCCTGCAATCCTGAGAACTAGGGGTCCTTGAGTCGCCTCCCTGAATGGAGTGGTGGTGCACATGTCAGTCCACCACAGTATTCACTTCTGTCTACCTCAGCTTCATAGATGTAAATGAAATGGTGGACTCTGCTCCTCCCCACATTCTCAGGATTCACTGGATAGGTGGTAAATATTTTCGTGGGATAACCCCTTTAGATTATAACCTGTGCATCTAGGAGTCATATTGTTTGTGCAGAAATGGCACACATTTACAAAGCACTTTACGATCACCTGCAATATTTCAGCAGTTTTTCTTGTCTGCCGAATTTCGAGTGGACTCCCGTGAGACCATGTTTAGACCAACCAGAATACATGAAAATGCCACATACCCTGGCAACAAACTCATTTTTTTTCTCCTACCATTTGGAGGTTTCATTTCCTAAAGCTGGATTTACACCGCCTCTGGGACAGATTATTGGGGGAAAAAAGCTCAGACGAGCACAAAGTCCTGATAATCTACCTGTGGAAAGTTGCCGCTGATCGATCTATGAACGAGCGAAACGTTTGTCCATTGGGTTATACATCTCTCATGCAGACACCTAAATTATAGTTTCTGAGCAGAAGATTGTGCTAGTAAACAGCGATCTGCTGCCCAGAATCAATGCATCTGAATGGGGACAATCGATGGCAGTAGTGGTTATTCGTCCCCATACAGTTGAGGTGATCACTGCATGCAAATGCATCTCTTCACTTCCACTGCAGAGCAAGCACTTATCGGGAAGGAATGCTTCCTTCTGATAATCGCCTGCTCTATCGGGCTGTGTAAATCCAGCATTATCTTGGAGTGAAAATGTGTCATATAATGGCTACTTGACTTTGACACAATGCTGCATTTGTATCCAACAGCCTGACACACACTCAAAAATAATGAGGTTTAACCTTAAAGGGCTGAACCCGGACATACCTATATTTTCACCCAGGCAGCACCCCTAATGTTGGTCTAAAGCGCAGGGCAAGGGCTCTTTTGTTTACAGTAACACACTGCCAGGCGGAAGCTTCCGCCCGGCAGTGTGTTCGGTGACTTAACCGGCTCTGATGGGCGTGCTTTAGCGCATCCCTAGCCGTTTTACAGGCTAGGTCAGAGCAAAAGCCTGCCCATCAGTGTCGGTGACGTCACCGGGCTTCCAGGCAGCCCCAAGGAGAGCCCTATTCGACACCAGAACTCCAGAAGATGCTCAAGTCAGAGGGCTGTCTGGGTGAAAATGGAGGCACCAACCCAGACAACCCCTTTAACATGAGAAGCCCTGACCTAGACTCTTGACAGGATGCAAACTGCATAGTTTGGGAGCCACGAGCTGTGATATACTTATCGAGCTTGCCACAACAATTGATCACTGTATTGTTTGTTCAGTGCTAAGGGTACTTACTGTTGTCAGGAGACCTCTCTGTATCTTGTGACACTGGAGATGTCGGTGCCATCTGTAAATGGAACAATAATTATTCTGTTGGCTAAGGATAAATGTCTACTGTAGATGTAGCTGAGAACACTTTCTGTATAGCTTTTAAAAGTAGGCTCTTAGAGCAGTGGCTAGATGATCGAAAGGAAAACTGGACAAACGTAAAAACATTCACTAAGGGCAACTATCACTGTACTGGGTGAAAACCTTAAACCAGACCTCCGAAAAAGTAAAGCTAAATTTAGCAAAACTTGTGATCAGTATACAGTAAAATCATTAACAAATAACCATATACAGTACACAGAAGACCAATGCCAAAACGACACTGGCTCCATTATAACACCAGGGCTATACACCATCAAAAGCAAGTGATGTAAGAGGAATAATTGTAGTGCCAGCTACATTATGGACTAAGGGCCCTTTAACACTAGCGTTTTTAGTATCCGGCATAGAGTTCCGTTGTCGGGGCTCTATGCCGAATGAATACTGATCAGTCACATCCCCATGCATTGTGAATGGAGAGAAATCCGTTCAGGATGCATCAGGATGTCTTCAGTTCAGTCACTGAACGTTTTTTGGACGGAGAAAATACCGCAGCATGCTGCAGTACTCTTTCCGTCCTGGGATGCGGAGCAAAATCCGTCATGACCCCCAATCCAAGTCAGTGGGGACGGATCAGTTTTCTCTGGCACAATCTGCCACAATAGAAAAACTGATCCGTCCTGCATTGACTTTCAATGGAGCTCATGACGGATCCGTCTTGGCAATGTTAAAAAATAGTTAAAGATAATACAGGCGGATCCGTTCAAACGGATGCATGCGGTTGTATTAACTGTAACTGAAGCGTTTCTTTCCGGCATAGAGCCCCGACGATGGAACTCTATGCCGGATCTTCTAAACGCAAGTGTGAAAGGGCTCTAAGGAGACACTACCACTGTCCCAAAATGTATCTGTATATGCCCTAGACCAGGGATGGCCAACTTGCGGCTCTCCAGCTATTGCAAAACTACAACTCCCAGCATGCAAAGACTGCCTACAGCAGGGCATGGTGGGAATTGTAGTTTTACAACAGCTGGAGAGCCGCAGATTGGCCACCCCTGCCCTAGACAAATACAGAGCCTACCTATTAGACCCTTGAAGATCCCCTATTCTAGTTCCATTGAGTTTCTCTACAAGTCTGCATCTTTCAGGGAACACAATAAGGGTTCAAATTCAACAGATAGAAAAATAGATATAAAAAAAACATTAACCTCCATGTAGAATATAAGAGGCAATAATTGCCTGTTCCAGAACGGAGCCATTTACTAGCCATTTACCCCTTTCCATCCTGTGGCCCTACAATTATACATGTTGCATCACTTGTTTATGTTGGTGCATCTTATCAGCATTACGGTGCACCCAGTGTTGATTTGGGGTCTGTCTGTGTATAGGGTTTTTAGGGGATTGATGGCCTAAGGTTTAGTTGACCCATTATGGGTGTTTGATCTAATAGGGCCTTTACTAATTTCACTGATGTTTCCCCAAGGCTGTTATCCAGGTGGCCCTTTAAATGGGTTGGTCAAGTTGTAAACACAACTTGGCCAAGACTCAGGGACAGAAGACTAAGGACCCCTGTGATCATCGTAGTTCCAGTGCTGGGGACCATCAATGATCAGACATTTATGACCTACCCAATTGGATAGGGGATAAATGTGGTTTGTGGGAAAACCTCTATGGGCCCTTGGGCAAGGTCAAGAGACCTTCTTAGGCCACCTGATTGCCCAGACAACAATACATGAGGAAAGCATGGCAATGCAGTGCAGATCTAGCTGTCCATCTGGTTTAGAATCGTATCCCCCTGTATAAATCAAGCCTTACCAAATTATTCAGATTGTACATTTATTATAGTTGATATTTTGGAGAAAAACCTGCATTATATGCATTTTATGCAGGAAACTTTTTTTTTTCTCGTTTTTATTACTGAAGTTCCAGAGATCAAGAATGACAGAATGAGTCTGCTGGCTCACTTGCCATCGCACAAATGAGGGCATATCAAAGGAATGTTGTACTTGAGCCAACTTTTATTATTTTAATGAACACGGTTGAATGACAGTCAAAGGCAATGTCACATCTCTGTGAGCGGCTCTCTGGAGATGTGCAAGGGTTTTGATCATGCTTGGAATGATCTGGTTATGTGTAAGAGATGATTGGCAAATCCCAGTAGAGATACTGGGAGGATGAACTGGTCTACATATGACGGCACAGTCAGGTACTAGGCATGTTTGTGTCATTCTGTGACTCATTGACCTGTGTATTACTGTTTTCCATACACGTCGACGGCTTTATTACAAATCGAGCACGATACAGGGAATTCCAATGGTGACGCTGAGAAACCTGCTAGATCCCTACAGAGATGAATATTTTAACGTCTCCTATCACTTTACTGAAGCATTTGCAGACTGCTATTGTAATGTAATGAAAAGAAGTCCTTCTCAGCGTGGCTTTTATGCTCCCATTCTCTCTCATCCAAATGACGGTAACGGTGAAGAGCACATTAACATTATGGCATTACCTTTTTCATATGCACTATGGCCCACATTTACTGTTGTGGTTGTGCCTGAATTCTGGTGTGAATTGCAGTTTGCTGCATCTCATTTTAGAGGCTAGAATAACCTCCTGACCCTTGTCCAGCAAGGGAGCGTGGCCTCATTGGGAAGGGGTGTGGCTTTGACAGGAAGATGAGATTTTGTTTCAAAATGCTGGCACAAATAAGGCCTTATTCACACGTCCGTAGTGTTTATGGATCCACAAATTGCGGATCCATAAACACACCCGGCCGGCAGCCCCATAGAACTGTCTATTCTTGTCCGCAATTGCGGGCAAGAATAGGACATGATAAAATTGCACTAGATGGGAATAGCTCACTCTCCAGTGTCTATGGGGAAGTGATCTATAGGCTCACACACATATAGAGTGCCGGTCTAACTTTTGAAGATTAGGACATGCTCTACTTTTTTGCGGAGCTGCGGCTGTAAGATCGGCGGCGCGCTCCGCAAAAACTGATGCGGAGAGCACAGTGTGTGCTCTCCGCATCGTTCCGTGCCCCATTCACAGTCAATGGGTCCGCATGTATTCCGCAGAATTGCGGAATACATGTGGACATATATGCGGACGTGTGAATAAGGCCTAAATGTGGAAAAGTAAGGCAATCGGCGGCACCCGGGTTTTGACACCCCACTTAACCGCCGTTTGGGTGTAGCTGTGGATTCGGAACTACACATCTCCGTTAACTGTGTAGTAGACAGAGCTAGTCACTGTAGTAATGAGTGTCCTCCATTACACAGTCGATGGTGCTGTAAAGTTCCTGCAC
The DNA here is from genome assembly GCA_033119425.1 of Bufotes viridis. NCBI lineage: Eukaryota > Metazoa > Chordata > Amphibia > Anura > Bufonidae > Bufotes > Bufotes viridis. Next base: position 279,217,573 of record CM065590.1, read on the forward strand.
TGAAGCTATACCCAAACAGCGGATCAGTGGGGGTGCAGGGTGTTAGACCCCACCTGATCAGCTAATGATGGTCTATCCTGATAAAAGCTGGACAACCCCATTAACAGATTTGAGATCTATTCTGACAGAAAGAAAAACAAAGTAGCTCAACAAAAATATCCCGTTAGTACATGAGTCTGGAATGCTCGTAAGGATACTTTCATCCAGTATGCTGTCACATGTGATAGCATGTCATTACTACATATCCTAAGAGTCCTATGTCTGTCTTCTTTCCATAACTCCTATTTATTTCAACGCAGGAGAAGGAGATCACGCATATTGGCTAGCTGCAGCCAGCACCAGACATTTCTTTATGTAGGTAGCAGTTGATCAGCAGATGAAGACTTCTTGAAGACCCTTCTCTGATAGACCCGGTGGAGAAGTTCTAGAAGTTTGAATTCACTGCAGCTTTACAGAGGTTTTCAAGGGTTATGGCTGGAGCATGTGGTTCTTAATGAATACACCATACTCACCTGCTCCCTGCTACGCCATCCCAGTGCCTGGCAATATTCCCGTCCCCAGATTTACTTCTGGCTGCTCTAATATGGGGTCACGTGTGCCACTGCCGCCAATCGCTGGCCTCAACAGCGATATGGCACTGCTGGATCACATGCTCCTTGTGGACGCGCCACTGCTGAAGCCAGTCACTTGACACTCTTCGTTCTCTGCCTGGGAAGGTTGCAGAACAGGGCGTGGGCAGCCAAAGGGAGCAGTTGGGTATGTTTTATCCATTTGGTACAACGTACTACAGGGGCTAATTCAAAATGGCCATAATCCTGGAAAGCCCTTTTGGCCTAACCATACACATTGGATAAATGTTAGTTAAATTTGGCGATTTTGGCACTTTTGGCTGACCATGTACTGTAAGTGGGGGCCTCCTGACTCTCCTTTGATGGCAGATATAGGGGGAAGAAGGGCCGTGCATGTTTCAACATTCCGTTCTCTGGGAAGATAAGCCACCACCAGAATAGTCACTGGTTCTGCTCTATCCACTAACAAGTAGAGCTTAGCTTATATGGAGAGTGATCGAAGGAACATCGGTTAATTTGTGGATGCTCCTTCGGCTGAAAAATACCTAAATGTATGGCTAGCTTTAATACAGTTTATGTTAAACACTCACCATAGACCTAAGATAATCATCGGACAAATAATATTGGTTCCGGAGTTCTCTGCCACTGTTGGACTTGCTCATGCTGGATGAGATAAGCAGCTGCCAGGCTCCTCTGCTCCCACTAGTTTCTCACTTTGTTTTCCAGCTGCTCTCACTGCATAAATTCTACTTGCCCGAAGATCAGAAACGGCACCATCAAATATTCTCAAACCACTTTCTAATGTCTTGCACTGCTGTATGACCAGATAAAACAAGAAAAAGTTGTTCACATTTTACTGCCTTATTAGAGGACTGTATGGCTCTGCCCAGCGTTGGCACCGACGGATGACAACAAATTCATCTGCGCTCGTGTGCATCGGCCTAATTACACAGGCTGATGCAAATCAAAAGTGTGAGCAACCATTACTACCGGAGTTGTTCCTTCCTCATGTTCCTGTTCTGTTCGTTATTGGCAGCACGTCCCTGATTGCACAGGGAGATGTGCTGCCGATAATCCTACATCTTTCATACTGGTGAAAGATGCCCACCAGCCGACAAACGAGCCGCTCGTCCATCGGCTAATTGGGTGCTCGATTATACGGGCCAGTTATCGGGGGAGCGTTCTTACGAACACTTGATAATTGGCCAGAAAATAGTATGTTCTAATACAGGGATGTTCAGCTACAACTACAACTCCCAGCATGCCCTGTCCAAGCATGCTGGGAGCTGTAGTTTTGCAACAACTGGAGGGCGGCAGCTTGGGCATTCCTGTTCTAATAGGTCGCTAAGTTGAGTGCATGTGTATATCGATGACATCATCCACAGCCCGCTCCAGCAGCACAGTGGATCAGCAGATCAGTCTTCTGTGCATGTAGCAGTCCCAATCAATGAGAGAGCCACGTGAGATGGCGGCACTGCAGTTTCCACTATCGGCGCAGTGCAGATGACTACTAGTATATAGTTATTAGTCTGTTTTGTGTAGTATTCCTATGGTATGTTTTATATTGGGGCATGTAAAGGAATATAAGCCTTTTAGCACTTCACTTGCCTCCAAAAATACAAGCTAGCCGTGCCGTGCTACATTTTCTGAGGCTCAAGGTCAGAGCATGCCTTTTAGACCCACTTGCTCACTATTCCTTTGGGTACTTTCTCTATAAGTGGCATTGACATGGATCTCAAAGCAGCTGAGAGGCTATTATTGTTAAGCTGACTTTCAGGAATCTGGTCTTCCCTTTCTATAAAGACACCATTGAATCTGTATATTGGCTGCCATTGAAAACCTGAGTCTGTCCTTTCCGTTAGCGTTGTTTTTCACCTCTATTGACTCTGTAGTCCTAGAATTCCTCATTTTATAATGCCCTCATATTTCCCTCACCCATGGCATGTAGTGTCCAAATAACAATGCCCTCTGTGGCTAGGCTTCAGAGCCGCACACGTTTTCAGTTGCCTCTGTAACCATAGGTTTCTGATATATGTAACGAATATATTTGTCAGTGATGTCTATCTACAGCTTGTGTGGCGGTATTACAGCAGCTATATGTTCATATGTGTACAAACTAAGTAAATACACTTTTCAGAAAGCCACCTTGACTCTCTGAACTAATTATAGACTTGTCACAATTGGTTAGGTGCTAATTTTCACATGCAAACACCACGGCTTCACCGCTAGAGAATTTCTGCTGCTGTCTCGCATTAGTTTTATGATGATTTACTTAAAGTGTAACCATAATTTCAGTTTATTTTTTCATATAGTGTAGGAACAGGGATGTTAAACATTTTTGTAATATACGTCATTAGGGAAAGAGGCTTCTTTGTACTAGAAAACAGGATATAAAGAGTCTTCACAGCAAAGCTCTGATTGTCTTTCGTCTTCAGCATTGTACTGAGCACTGAAGAACACATCAGATAGGCAGGATGATGGGCAGTGGTAAGTTAGGGCATATATACATAATCTGGAATCGGGGTAGTGATGAGAGGCAGCCAAGAGCATCTGCATGTTACACACAGGTCTTTTGCACTCAGTAGAACTGAATACTGAAGACTCCATTTACTGACTTTTTACATCCTGTTTTCTAGTAGAAGGAAACATTTTTCCCTTTATAAAGTATATCACAAAAATGTTCAACATCCATGTCCCTACTTATTACAAAAAAACTGAAAAGAGTTATACTTTTAGCTCATTTTTGTATCTTTATACCATAGTCTTTGATCCAAAGTTGGCCACCAGTGATGAGTGGTAGCTGATAGGTGGGTCCTCTGATTTGGTTCACACAAACAAGGCCACAAGGCGTCTAATGTTTCTGCCAATTGTAGCATAGAACGCTATGGTGATCTAATTGTGGTTCTGTAAAACGGCATACAATCCAGGTTTACATCCATGATACAAGCACTAAAATGTGACCTATTAAATGTGTGGGCCAGGGGGCCACTTTGTGCTGCGCGTGCATTTAGCTTACTCTAGATTGCCTAAACTGGATGCAGTTGGAGGAAAGCGATCCACATGAGAGTTTGTGTACTTTCACACTTGCGTTGTGAGGATCCGGCAATCTGTATGCAAATGGACAGCATTTGTAGACGGATCTGTTATTTATTTTAACATTTTTAAAGGTCTGTGCGGAAAAACTGATCCGTCAATGCAGTATTTTTAATGCCGGATCCGACACTAAAACATTTCAATGCAAATTAATGCCGGATCCGGTGTTCCGGAATTGTGGACGGCGATAATACCGCAGCATAGTGCGGTATTTTCTCCGTCCAAAAAACGTGCAGTGACTGAACTGAAGACGTCCTGATGCATCCTGAACTGATTTCTCTCTATTCAGAATGCATTAGGATAAAACTAATCAGTTCTTTTCCGGTATTGAGCCCCTAGGATGGAACTCAGTGCCGGAAAAGAATAACGCCAGTGTGAAAGTACCCTAAACCAGAATAGTTTTATTTACTGACGGCATGCAGTGATCTTGATATGAATGGTTAGCAATTGAAATACATAGTACGGTACAAAGTTGCTGAACTGTTCAGTATGATTAGGTCGTATCTTTGTTTGTTTTATGTTGTATGTGTGTTTTATTCTTGAGGACTCGAACTGTCATCCTTGTGATTTGTGCAGCTCATTCCCTTATTTGACCAGCGTTTTGTTTGTGCTGGTTGTCCTATATGATTTATATTGGGAAAAGTAGCCCAGCTTCACGTCAGTCCGGTGATCCACCTCAGTTTTCCTCTGGCTTGGTATAGAAAATTCCTAAGGGAAACAGAAGCTAGAACTGTGGAGAATATGTGAAAAAGTGGTTCACCCAACATCCCGCTATGTAAAGGTGCACTCCATTGGTATCACCCAAACCAGTAGAGAAAAGTAAATGTACATAAATCAGGGGGCGCTCAATTATCTGGGTAATATGAACCACAAAGAGCAAAAAAAACTGATAAAATTATACAAATTTATTACCCAAAAAATATTTAAAAAAAACACAGGACATAAGCAACATATACCAGCATATAAAATAATCTCTGTTTTAAGGAGATAGAAATAAAAACCGTAACAATAAATGTAGCAGCAATAAAGTAGCAACAACACTGTGGACAGTCCCTGTGTAACTGGGCAAAACCGCAACTTGGCTGAGTTGGAATGGTTTGTATAGTCTTAGAAACCAAGGCACACTTGGAGCAGTCTTATTGATAAAGACGTTCACAGATGGTAAGCGAATGGTCCTCTTATTGAACAGTCTGTATAATAGCTGTAGTTGTAAGCTAGTCCATAAGCATCATGGTAATGTGTAGATTATAAAATCGAGACTGTGTACATTACCGCTCTTCCTGCTTCCCCTTGCTCGGAGTTTCCCCGCTGATCCGCCAAACACGGCGTCCCATGTAGCGCGGTCTAAACGTAGCGTCCCACGTGACCGATGGCAGCTCACGTGACCAGGATCAGTCACGTGATCGGCGTGATGATCTGTATGCGATCAAACGGAGCGGCGTGATATCGCCAATCTTGTGAGTATACTGGCCGGAGCTAATACACCAGTCTCTTTCACAGTCCTGAGTCCTTCGACCCAGCTTGTCACACACCGCCCAAAGTCTAAGCAAGGGGAAGCAGGAAGAGCGGTAATGTACACAGTCTCGATTTTATAATCTACACATTATCATGATGCTTATGGACTAACTTACAACTACAGCTATTATACAGACTGTTCAATAAGAGGACCATTCACTTACCATCTGTGAACGTCTTTATCAATAAGACTGCTCCAAGTGTGCCTTGGTTTCTAAGACTATACAAACCATTCCAACTCAGCCAAGTTGCGGTTTTGCCCAGTTACACAGGGACTGTCCACAGTGTTGTTGCTACTTTATTGCTGCTACATTTATTGTTACGGTTTTTATTTCTATCTCCTTAAAGCGGAGATTATTTTTTATGTTGTTTATGTTCTGTGTGTTTTAAAATATTTTTTGGCTAATAAATTTGTATAATTTTATCATTTTTTTTGCTCTTTGTGGTTCATATTACCCAGACAATTGAGTGCCCCCTGATTTATGTACAGAAGCTAGAACTGATCCATAGTTTTCTGTGGGCTGGCTCATACACACCCGGTGCACAAGTTGTGATCCCGGATGTCAAATAGCGCTGGACAGAAAAACAGCGCATGCAGCATTTTTCTGGCTGGTGCCATCAGTCGGTAGACGCCTATGGCAGTTGTGTCCAGCTCCACAAAACACAGCTGACCGGACATAACTGGGATATGCGCATCCGGCCTTACACACACTGGATGGAACTGGTCCAAATCATTATGACTAGAACACCCTCTGGACTGTATAGAATCATCTTTATTGACCTAGGTGACGTCTGAAGGGTCTACCTACTGTAAGCTGTACTTACATACTGATTTATTCATGTTGAGTGCTTATAACTTGATCGTTGTAAAAGCAGGCAGCATGTCCGTCTCAGCCAAATGGGTGAAACCTTCAGACTTTCTCTACCTTTTGTGGGCCACCTGCATTATGGCATGTAGACGCAGTGGTCATCTTCACTTATTGTTTGACAAAAAATCATAATCTGTACAAATTCTAAATGTCATATATGACACCAATATGGCTCCTTCCTCTAATGGTGCTGGGACCAGCTGAAAAAATGCCATTTTCCTCCCCTTTATTTACTGACTAACACAGTGTCTCCCAATAATTGCAGCTTTAATCACTATAACAATGTTTGTCTATGGATGATTATAAGATGGTGTGGAGAGTAATCAATTCTTTTCTTCCTCCTTTTTTTCCTTGGGTCTCTACCTATTCTACAACCTTTCCTTTTGTGATGGATTGGATCTGTGTTGCCTTTGGTATTACTAGAACCTATTGTGAAGAATGGCAGGCCTCCAACATCTCATAGTATGCACTCCTTCCTCCACCAATACACAGGATCCTTCAAGAAGCCACCATTGAGAAGACCACACAGTGTTATAGGTGGAAGTCTTGGCTCATTCATGGCAATGCCCAGAAATGGAAGCAGACTAGGTAACATTTTTTTCTTTAATTGTGTCACATACAACTCTTTGTGCATGTCGCCTACATGAGTGAATCTGACAGCAGGAATATTGGAAGTGTATGTCATTGTTTTGCACATATGGTAGTCATTTAAAGGGGTTTTCTGGGAGTACAACATTGATTATCTATCCGGAGGAGCTGATTGGTCGGGGTCCGACTTCATACATCCCCGCTGATCAGTCACTTGCAGGGGTGTAGAAATTTATAAAAAAAACTACTTGTCAATGGACTAAAGCGGGGGCTTGATCTACTTGTCCTTCATGACAATCTACTTGTCCTGATACAAAAATAATTTTAAATGAAAACCATATTCAAATAAGGTCTTTATTGATAGCAACTTAGAAGACAGGCCCAAAACGTATGGGGGCCATAAGGAGACGTTATACTGTATGGGGCACTGGGGCAGCCACAAGGAGACGCTATATTATCTGGGGCAGCCACAAGGTGACGTTATACTGTATGGGGCAGCCACAAGGTGACGTTATACTGTATGGGGCACTGGGGCAGCTACAAGAAGACATTATACTGTATGGGGCAGCCACAAGGAGACATTATACTGTATGGGGGCAGCTACAAGGAGACATTATACTGTATGGGGGCAGCTACAAGGAGACATTATACTGTATGGGGGCAGCTACAAGGAGACATTATACTGTATGGGGGCAGCTACAAAGAGACATTATACTGTATGGGGGCAGCCACAAAGACATTATACTGTATGGGGCACTGGGGCAGCCACAAGGTGACGTTATACTGTATGGGGCACTGGGGCAGCCACAAGGTGACGTTATTCTGTATGGGGCACTGAGGCAGCTACAAGGAGACATTATACTGTATGGGGCACTGGGGCAGCCACAAAGAGATGCTATATTATCTGGGGCAGCCACAAGGTGACATTATACTGTATGGGGCACAGGGGCAACCACAAGGAGATGCTATATTATCTGGGGCAGCCACAAGGTGACATTATACTGTATGGGGCAGTGGGGCAGCCACAAAGAGACGCTATATTATCTGGGGCAGCCACAAGGTGACATTATACTGTATGGGGCACTGGGGCAGCCACAAAGACGCTATATTATCTGAGGCAGCCACAAGGAGACGTTATACTGTATGGGGCACTGGGGCAGCCACAAGGTGACGTTATACTGTATGAGACACTGGGGCAGCCACAAGGGGACATTATACTGTATGGCGCACTGGGGCAGCCACAAGGAGATGTTATAAGAAAGTCTTGTGGCCACAGGCCACCATACAGGAATGCCGTCTTCTTGCTCATGTTTGGGGGACTCATGTGACTCATTATTCCCTAATGCCTGCTATTAGAGATTAATAACTCCCTCCTGACCACTAACCACCTTAAAAAAAAAAAAAAAACTCCTGATCAGACCAATAAAACCCTCCTCACTATCAATCGTGACCACCTCAATAACTCTCTTCTAAACTAAGACCACTTCAATTACCACTCTTGACCACATATCACCCCGATAACCCGGGCCTGAGCACTTATCACCCAGATAACCCCCTCCTGAGCATATATCGCCCAGATAACCCCGTCCTGGGAACATATCACCCGTCTGTCACCTGTAGTCACAGATCACCCGGATTAAACCCACCCGACCAGCTGTCACCCGCACAGCCCAGCTCCTCCGGATGATATCCCTGGTGATCGCTGCCGCTCACCCATCAGAGGCTCTTGTTTCCCCGGAGCGGGCTGTGTCCTCTCCCCTGATCCTGCACCGTGACACCGACATCCAAGCGAGGCCTCCCGGACACTGAGCAGTGAGCACCGGTGGGGACGTGTGGGAGGGGCTGTGACGCCAGGGACTAGAAGTCTTCGACCCCAACATCAGACCGGAAGAAGTGCGAGAGCTCTGAGAACTGAGATACCGAGGAGAGGGAGAGCGATACCGAGGAGACTACTCAAACAAGATAATAGCTTATCTCAAGGAGACCAGCTACAGAAAACACTGCGGAGCCTCAGTTAAGAGTCTCAACACAGCAATCCAAAGTGCAAAGCTCCCTGGGAAACAGTAATATGCAAAATAAATGTGGAGCCCCAGTATTGGGTCTACAACACAATGAAAGCCAGATATCCCTCAAAGGAAGGAAAACCAAGCAAACGGGTGTCCCCATTACAGAGATCACCAAATCCACCATATTAAGTGGCCCCTATGTCAAGATCCCGCTTTTTTTTACAAGCTTTAAGGATATGACGGGGAAAACCTAAGCCAGTTATCCATCCACAGACAGCTGTTTCGGGGTGTTGTCCCTCATCAGTGTGCAGTAGGATTCTGGCTAAATGGGAGGAATGGCTTGGAGACTACTCAAACAAAACAATAACTTATCTTAACCACTTGAAGACCACAGGTTTATACCCCCCTAGTGACCAGGCCCTTTTTTACAAATCCGCACTACACTACTTTCACCGTTTATTGCTCCGTCATGCAACTTACCACCCAAATGAATTTTACCTCCTTTTCTTCTCACTAATAGAGCTTTCATTTGGTAGTATTTCATTGTTGCTGACATTTTTACTTTTTTTGCTATTAATAAAAATTTAACTACATTTTTGCAAAAAAATGACATTTTTCACTTTCTGTTGTAATTTTTTTTTTTAAAAACTACATTTCTATATAAATTTTTCTCTAAATTTATTGTTCTACATGTCTTTGATAAAAAAAGTCCAATAAGTGTATATTTATTGGTTTGGGTAAAAGTTATAGCGTTTACAAACTATGGTGCAAAAAAGTGAATTTCGGCATTTTGAAGCAGCTCTGACTTTCTGAGCACCTGTCATGTTTCTTCAGGAGCTAGAATGTCAGGAAAGTATAAATACCTCCCAAATGACACCATTTTAGAAAGAAGACACCCCAAAGTATTCGCAGGGGGCATGGTGAGTTCATGTATCATTTCATTTTTTTCACAAGTTAGCGGAAAATGACACTTTCTGAGGAAAAAAAAATAATAAAGTTTCCATTTCTGCTAACTTCTGGCAAAAAAAATAAAAATCTCATACGGGCTCATTATGCCCCTCAGTGAATACCTTGGGGTGTCTACTTTCCGAAATGGGGTCATTTGTGGGGTGTTTGTACTGTTCTGGCATTTTGGGCGGGGCTAAATTGTGAGCAGCCATGTAAAAGCTAAAGGTACTCATTGGTTTTAGGGCCCCTTTGCGGACCCAGGCTGCAAAAAAGTGGCACTCGTGTGGTATCGCCGTACTCAGGAGAAGTAGGGCAATGTGTTTTGGGGTGTATTTTTACATATACCCATGTTGGGTGAGAGAAATATCTCTGTAAACTGCCAACTTTGTATAAAAAAATTTAAAAATTGTCGTTTACAGAGATATTTCTCACACCCAGCAGGGGTATATATAAAAATACACCCCAAAACACATTGCCCCACTTCTCCTGAGTACGGCGATACCACATGTGTGACACTTTTTGCAGCCTGGTGCGCAAAGGGCCCAAATTCCAATGAGTACCTTTAGGATTTCACAGGGCATTTTTACGCATTTGGATTCCAGACTTCTTCTCACGCTTTAGGGGCCCCTAAAATGCCAGGGCAGTATAAATACCCCACAAGTGACCCCATTTTAGAAGACACCCCAAGGTATTCCGTGATGGGTATGGTGAGTTCATGTAAAATTTTATTTTTGTCACAAGTTAGTGGAATATGAGACTTTGTAAAAACAAAATAAAAAAAATATATATCAATTTCCGCTAACTTGTGCCAAAAAATAAAAATTTTGTGAACTCGCCATGCCCCTCAGCGAATACCTTGGGGTGTCTTCTTTCCAAAATGGGGTCACATGTGGGGTATTTATACTCACCTGGCATTTTAGGGACCCTAAAGCATGAGAATCCAAATGCGTAAAAATGGCCTGTGAAATCCTAAAGGTACTCATTGGTTTTAGGGCCCTTTGCATCTTGGCTGCAAAAGTGTCACTCATGTGGTATCGCCGTACTCAGGAGAAGTAGGGCAATGTGTTTTGGGGTGTATTTTTACATATACCCATGCTGCGTGTGAGAAATATCGCTGTAAACGACAACTTTTTAAATTTTTTTATACAAAGTTGTCAGTTTACAGAGATATTTCTCTCACCCAACATGGGTATATGTAAAAATACACCCAAAACACATTGCCCTACTTCTCCTGAGTACGGCGATACCACATGAGTGACACTTTTTGCAGCCAAGATGCGCAAAGGGCCCAAATTCCATGAGTACCTTTTAGGAGGGCATTTTTACGCATTTTTCTTCTCATGCTTTAGGGCCCCTAAAATGCCAGGGCAGTATAAATACCCCACATGTGACCCCATTTTGGAAAGAAGACACCCCAAGGTATTCCATGAGGGGCATGGCGAGTTCATAGAAAAAAATTTTTGGGCACAAGTTAGTGGAAATTGATTTTTATTGTTTTTCTCACAAAGTCTCCCTTTCCGCTAACTTTTGACAAAAAGTTTAATTTTTCATGGACTCACTATGCCCCTCAGCGAAAAACCTTGGGGTGTCTTCTTTCCAAAATGGGGTCACATGTGGGGTATTTATACTGCCCTGGCATTTAGGGGCCCTAAAGCGTGAGAAGAAAAATGCGTAAAAATGCCCTCCTAAAGGTACTCATTGGAATTTGGGCCCTTTGCGCATCTTGGCTGCAAAAGTGTCACTCATGTGGTATCGCCGTACTCAGGAGAAGTAGGGCGATGTGTTTGAGGTGTATTTTTACATATACCCATACTGGGTGAGAGAAATATCTCTGTAAATTGCCAACTTTGAATAAAAAATTTAAAAAGTTGTCGTTTACAGAGATATTTCTCTCACCCAGCATGGGTATATGTAAAATACACCCCAAAACACATTGCCCTACTTCTCCTGAGTTCGGCGATACCACATGTGTGCCACTTTTGCAGCCAAGATGCGCAAAGGGGCCCTAAAACCAATGAGTACCTTTAGGATTTCACAGGGCATTTTTCCGTATTTGGATTCTCACGCTTTAGGGCCCCTAAAATGCCAGGGCAGTATAAATACCCCACAAGTGACCCCATTGTGGAAAGAAGACACCCCAAGGTAATCCGTGAGGGGCATGGCGAGTTCACATAAAAAAAATTTTGACACAAGTTAGCGGAAATTGATATGATATATATATATATATATATATATATATATATATATTTTTTTTTTTTACAAAGTCTCATATTCCACTAACTTGTGACAAAAATAAAATTTTACATGAACTCGCCATACCCCTCACGGAATACCTTGGGGTGTCTTCTTTCTAAAATGGGGTCACATGTGAGGTGTTTGTACTGCTCTGGCATTTGAGGGTCTCCGCAGTCATTACACGTATGGCCAGCATTAGGAGTTTCTGCGATTCTCCTTATATTGAGCATACGGGTAATGAGATTTTTTCCGTTCAGCCTCTGCGCTGAAAAAAAAAAAAAAATGAACGGCACAGATTTTTTCATTCGCATCGGTCAATGTGGATGAAAAATCTCTGCCAAAATCAGTGACTGCGGTGCGGTGGGCGCTAGCTACCTAACAAGTAGCTAGCTAACTGGCGGTGATAGGGGACCCTTATGCCCCATTCACACGTCCGAAATTCTGTTTGCGGAGCGGAATTGCGGACCCATTCATTTCTATGGGGACAGACTTTGTCCCGCTCGGATCCGAATTACGGATCCGCGCTTCCGAGTCTGCACTTCCGTTCCGCAAAAATATAGAACATGTCCTATTCTTGTCCGCAATGCGGACAAGAAAAGCATTTTCTATATAGTTCTGTGCGGATCTGCAAAATGCGGAAGCGCATTGCCGGTGTCCGTATTTTGCGGATCCGCAGATCCATGGATCCGCAAAACACATACGGACGTCTGAATGAGCCTGTAGGGGGTGATTAGTGACGGGGGTGACAGGGGTGATCAGGGGGTGACATGGGTGATCAGGGGTTAATCAGTGATGGGGGTGGGGGGTGTGGGTGTAGTGATTGGTGCACTTTTCCTATTTTCCTCTGGTGGTCCCAAACAAAGGGACCACCAGGCAGCAGACATTAGGCATATCAGACGCTGTTTAAAAACAGCGTCTGATATGCGATTTAAATGCGGTTTTTCCGCATCTACAGCCTGCCAGCGCATGATCAGCGCTGGCAGGCTGTAGTTTCAGTTGTCCCGGCTCCGATCACATGAACGCGCGTGCACGACGCGCGCGCGTTCATGTGAAATCTCAGGTCTCACGAGATGACGCCGATAGGCGTGACTGAGACCTGAGAGAGCCGCCGCGCTGACGCCCATCGGCGTTAGCGTGGCGGCAAGAGGTTAAGGAGACCAGCTACAGAAAACACTGCGGAGCCTCAGTTAAGAGTCTAAACACAGCAATGCAAAATAAATGTGGAGCCTGAGGAGAGGGAGAGCGATACTGAGGAAAGGGAGAGCGATATGGAGGAGAGGGAGAGCTATACTGGGCCCCCCCTTGGCGAATCCACTGCTGCCCCGGTAAACAAAACCATCTCAGCCCTGCTACATGCCCGTAGCAGGGCTAAGCTACTGAACAAACTACCTGCCCGGCGCCCGGAACTGCATGTCCCGGGGGTCGGGCGATACGATTTCCACACCCCTGCACTTGGCCTATGTACAGCTTACTAACGTTCGAGTGAATGGATCTGGGCTGCAATACCAATCATATCCACTATACAATGTACGGTACTGTGCTTGGTATGCCTCTTCAAACAGCTGATTGGCGAGAGGTGCCAGGACTCTGACCTCCACCAATCAGATATTTATGACCTTTCCTGAACATAGGTCATTGGTATTGTACTTCTGGAAAACTCATTTAATGGAAAAGCCACAAGAATCGGCAATGCAGTCGCCAATAACTACAGAAATATATGTTTGTGGTTTTCCAAGCGATTGTTAAAGGGGTTGTCTAGGTTCAGATCTGAACCCGGATATTACATCATCTTTACTAATTTACTATGTATGAGTGGAACATCAGAGCATTTCCCCAATGTCCCCCCTTGTCTTGCGCTGCATCGTGCAGGGCAAGGTATATTTGTTTACTGCCGGTAACGTATCGGGCTTCTCCTCACTATGCTAGACAGAAGACTTCCACCTAGCAATGAGCCCGGTGATGTCTCCAGCATAGATGGGCGGTGTATAGCTCTTTCCTAGGCTGTTTTAGAGGCAGGTCCCTCTAAAGTAGCATAGTGAGGAGAAGCCCAGTATGTCACCAGGAGTAAACAAACAAACAGGCAAGGGGGAGCATCAGAGCAAGGAAAGGCTCCGATGCTCCACTCATCCATAGTAAATGAGTAAAGATGAGGTTATATCCGGGTTCAGCTCTAAACCCAGACAACCTCTTTAAGCGACTGCGTTATTTTGCCTGGAAACAACTATCTCCTGCAAAACATCACAGTTGTTCGGGGCCACATGCTTCTGTGGGTGAAATAATTAGTAAAACATGCTAAACATGTCTAGGTCTGATTCTCAGCCGCTCCATTTGGACTTACCATGAAGGGTCTCTGAATAATACTAATCTTGAAAAAGCTTGTGAATAAATGTAATATTAGAATATTTCCTAATGTCTTTTTAATGTGTGGTATTTGATAAGTATATGATAAGTATACATAATGTGCACATTGTTAGTAAGCAACAATTTTGGATCACTTTACATCAAACATGCCTTTCCCCTGATCACCAGATTTACTATGTGTTTTGGGCACCTTTTGCTCCTCACTACAAAAAGGGTTGTGGCTTAGATGATTGGGGGTCGGGACGTGACTTAACTTGCGACAATATGCACCTAAATTTGGCACAAGGTAAGCCAACCAATAGTTAGTGTAAAGTTAGACAAAAGTGTCATACTTCTAGCAACATGAAGCAAATATATCATCCAGTGTGAACCGCTGTGATAAATCTGATGCATCTGTAGGCTGCCTGTGTAAGTTTACGCAAGTCTGCCCTTGTGTACATAGCAATAATATTTGTGGGATAGGGATATGTGTGTGTGGAGAGATACACTGCCTGTCCAAAAAAAAAAGGTCACACACTCTAATATTTCGTTGGACCGCCTTTAGCTTTGATAACGGCACTCATTTGCTGTTGCATTGTTTCGATAAGCTTCTGCAATGTCACAAGATTCATTTCCATCCAGCATTAAAGGGAACCTGTCACCTCAATAAACTGTCCCAAGCCGCCGGCAGCACCATAGAGTATCCAGCATCGTGTTTCTAATCATCCTTTTGTTTCAGCTGTCCGATCCGGTAAAAGCGCCGAAAATGATCTTTTATTCCCGGCCGGCGCGCACCTCGAGTCAGGCTTGAAGTTCAAGGGGGCAGCGGCCTCCGTGTTTCAAGCCGCAGTAACCACGCCCCCTTTTCTACCCCTTTGCTGTGACTGACAGCGTTTATGCCCGACAGCTGGCTGGCTTTACCGAACAGCCGGTTGTCAGTCACAGCGAAGGGGCAGGAAAGGGGGCGTGGTTACTGCGGCTTGAAGCAAGGAGGCCGCTGCCCCCTTGACTTCAAGCCTGACTCGAGGTGCGCGCCAGCCGGGAATAAAAGATCATTTTCGGCGCTTTTACCGGATCGGACAGCTGAAACAAAAGGATGATTAGAAACACGATGCTGGATACTCTATGGTGCTGCCGGCGGCTTGGGACAGTTTATTGAGGTGACAGGTTCCCTTTAATTTTTCACCAAGATTTTGCATTAAAGATGGTAGAGTGTGACCGCTATGCAAAGCCTTCTCCAGCACATCCCAAAGATTCTCAATGTGGTTAAGGTCTGGACTCTGTGGTGACCAATCCATGTGTGAAAATGATGTCTCATGCTCTCTGAACCACTCTTTCACAATTTGAGCCCAATGAATCTTGGCATTGTCATCTTGGAATATGCCCGTGCCATCAGGGAAGAAAAAATCCATTGATGGAATAACCTGGTCATTCAGTATGTTCAGGTAGTCAGCTGACCGCATTCTTGGAGCACGTACTGTTGCTGAACCTAGACCTGAACAACTGCAGCAACCCCAGATCACAGCACTGCCATAACAGGCTTGTACAGTTGGCACTAGGCATGATGGGTGCATCCAGGTGGAGACCTTTTTTTTTTTTTTGACAGGCAGTGTAGATAGACAGACAGTTATATTAGTCAGAAGCCTGCTTTTAGTTTTCTAAGGTGTACTAATACCTGAGACCGTTTAATGGGTGAGTTGAGGCCTCTCACATTATATGAGGCTGAAAGTCATGGATTGTATTTCAGTGGCCATCTGGAGGTTTAGGGATCGACAGCTTAAGCATGAGACGTGATCTCGGGCGAGAAACTGTGTGAGGTAGGAAAAGCAACAACTGTGTAGGTAAATACAAAGGTGGGTTATGTACCACTCTCAGAACAACCTGTAGCGGTATTATATCTAAGAACACAAAAAAGAACATCTTGTGGTGTGCGTGTTACGGTAATGGGGTACTGTCAGGCACACCTATAAAGCAGAAGAACAATAACTATTGAAAACCTAAACGAGAAGGTTAGACATAATACTCAGCAAATAAGGAGCACTCCTTCAGGAGATGTATCTCAGCAGCTCACTCTGGTTCAAGATTATATTCACATTCATATATATAGACACACATACAATAATTTTAAGTGGTTGAAGAATGTTACATTATGTGACACTGCTGTCATTGTCATGTTCAATATTGTTTTCCGCTGAGGCATTGAGATGATTTTCATTCAGTACACGATATCCCAGCAGAAGTGAGCACGCTATTCATTTCTAGATGTCGGCCTTCAGACAATACCGAGCAGTACGACGTGACCAAGCAGTGTTTGCATTCCTTTAGAGTGGAAGTCATTAATGTATTGCCTCAGCTTTCCATTGAACACATATACCTGTGAACTCGTCAGAACTTGATTTTTTTCTAGAAAGTTGTGGTTTTAGAGTCTTCCAAAAGGGTGAAAAATGTATGCAGTGAGCACATCCATTCCTTGCCTTTTAAGTCCATTCCATTTTTATTTTTGCAGCCCGTATGCGGAATAATTCACTTCAATGGGGGCCGCAAGAAAAAAAATAAATTTAATGACTCGGTGTGCATTCCGTGTCCATATGGCCGTTCCGCAAAATAATAAAACATGTCTTATTATTGTCTGCATCACGGTCACAGTTAGGACTGTTCTATTTGGGGTCGGCTGTTTTATTCCGCAAAATGCGGAATGCACACAGCCGGTATCTGTGTTTTGCGGTTCTGCAATTTGCGGACTGCAAAACAACAACTTTTGTGTGCATGAGCCCTAACACAGTCGTGGTTGCTTCCTGTCTAGCTCTGGCACTGGTTATCTGCTGGCATATGTTGCCTTCCTATGTCCCGCATCATCAGTACTGTGGTGATGTTTCTAGATCTGTGTTGGGGCACTTTCACACTTGCGTTGTTGGATTCCGGCAGGCAGTTCTGTTGCCTGAACTGCCTGCCTGATCAGGAAAACTGTATGCAAACGCATGTCATTTTAAGGGTACTTTCACACTAGTGGCATAGCTTTCCAGCAGGCTGTTCCGGCTCCGGCTTTAAAATTACCGCATTGACTGATCCGGTCTTCCAGTCATGCACAGACCTTTAAAAATGCGAAAATAATAAGTACCGGATGAACAGCCTGTAGGATTCACCATGCCGCAAGTACCCGTGCACTGCCGTGCTGCCGCTACATCCCCATTGACTATAATGGGGCGGGGGGGTGGAGCTACGGCGCAGCACGGCCGGAGATCGCCGGACTAAAAGTACTGCAGGTCTGAATTTTTAGTCCGGTGATCTCTGCCGTGCTGTGCTGTAGTTCCACCCCCACCCCATTATAGTCAATGGGGACGGAGCAGCAGCACGGCAGTGCACGGGTACTTGCAGCATGGCGGATCTGGCAGGCTGTTCACCCGGTACTTATTATTTTCGCATTTTTAAAGGTCTGTGCATGCACAGACTGGAAGACCGGATCCGTCAATGCAGTAATTTTAATGCCGGATCCGGCACTAATACATTATGCAGGATTTTCTCTGTCCAAAAAAACGTAAGAGGGGATGAACTGATGCATCCTGAATAAATTGCTCCATTCAGAATGCATTAGGATTAAACTGATCATATTTTTTTCCAGTATTCAGCCCCTAGGACGGAACTCAATGCTGGGAAAGTTTAACGCAAGTGTGTAAGTACCCTTACTCAACTCTAGTCCTCAGGGCCCACCTACCACATTTTTTCAGGATATCCTTTAGTATTAAGTAGGGGATATAATTAGTGTCAATATGTGAGATATTTATTTCTGTGGGATATTCTCAAATCATGACCGGCAGGTGGGCCCTGAGGACTTGAGTTGAGGACCACTGTTCTAGAGGGAAGAACATCATGCTCGTCTATCAGTCATTGAAGAACTTTAATGAAGCGCATGCATTTGTCTGCTCGTTCAGTGCTTGCCAGTATGTAGGCAGCCTATGATATGCTTGCCAGCTTCCTGGCCCCATAGAACACAATTCCAAATGACGATTTGGTATTTTTACAAGATTCTAACAAGCATTTTTTCCAACAGGATATAGTTATTAAAGGTATTTTCCTGAGACATGCAATCAACGTAAGATCTGAGCCCCTACTGATCCCAATGATAAATGTCACCATTTTTATTAATATCTGTGGGATCTACAGAAACACCCAAGTGAGCACCGTCTTCTCTTTCTGGGTACAGAAGTCGTGGCATTCCTTGTTCTCCATATTGGCTGGACACCAACTGATATGACATGAAATGGATTTTGTCAGATATCTCAATCATAAAATCTCAAGTAACAGGGCCCTGCACAATATCTATTCCCAGTAGCATCTGCCTGAATTATGATACAGGTTGTCCAAGCAAACTCTCCAATGTGATCTGACTTGGCTCTTGATGCAACATGCTGGGTGAGGGGCACTGGTCGTAATTCAAATTCATGAGACCCATGCACAGTACGCTCTGATTGTCAGATGGTTGCCTCTCGGACACTTGCAGCTCAGTTTGCATTTGCGTCTCTCAATATCTGATGCTTGGACAACCCCTTTAACAGCCATACTCCATTAGGTTGCACATGCTATGACATGTGTGTCCTTATCCATACAGGCAGGTTTGACTAAAGTTTCCATAAAATATTCTTTGTGGATGTCCATGCATGGAGCTTGAGTTTACATCTAGATGACGTGCAGGTTTACTAAAGAAGAAATTCTAGGAAACGTTTCTTGTCTGCGGAACAGGGAATGTAACCATTGATTGTCCTACAGATATAACTAGATGTAAACTGTAATATGGTCTTCGATAGTGAATCTGCCTTTTAAGGCCGGGTTCATATGTTTTACAGGAGACATCAGTATCCGTATGATGGTGGCTCGCAGACGGGAGGGCTACAAAGATGTAAACATATAGCGTCTGTGACAGTGTGCCCTTCCCCCTACTCCTGTATTTTTCTCATTGCCCCATCGATTTCAGATGGTTTTTAGCCGGTTAACATTTACCAGAGATGTGCTTGGAGAATAACATCTCCTGAATTGACAATGTTTATGTGAGGAGCTTGATGCAGAGCTAGTTGGCATCATCTGATACAAATCATTGAATGTTTCATTGTAAGCTTATGAATGCCAGACTGTTTAGAGTGTTTATAGGATATTGTGGCGTGAGCCATCTCCTAGTTTACCTTCTGATTCCCATTGAAAGCAACTGCACTGTCTTAAAGGGGTTGTCTACTTTTTTATATTGAAGACCTATCCTCATGATAGGTTATTAATATCAGATCGGCAGGGGCCCGACTGCCGAAAACCTGCCAGTCAGCTGTTTAAAGAGAACGCAGTGCTCATACCAGCACTACTTTCTTCTCCTCTCTGTTTACCTGCTCGCTGTCAACATTGCAGTGGTGAGCAGTGCAATTACTGTGACGCCGTCCCATTCGCTTAAATGGGACGGCTCCTTCCTATTCAAGTGAATAGGAGGGAACTATCCCAGCTGATAGGCAGGGGTGACGGTAGTCCGTGCCCGCTTACCTGATGTTGATGACCTATCCTGTTTAACCCCATAAGGACCCGGCCATTTTTAACCTTAAGGACCCAGGCCATTTGTAGCAAATCTGACCAGTGTCTCTTTATGTGGTGATAACTTTAAAACGCTTTTACTTATCCAGGCCATTCTGAGACTGTTTTCTCGTCACATATTGTACTTCATGACACTGGTAAATTTGACTCAAAATATTTCATTTTCATTTATCAAAAAATTTGCCAAATTTACCAAAAATTTGGAAAAATTAGCAATTTTCTAAATTTTTATTTCTCTGCTTTTAAAACAGGGATACCTCTTAAAATACTTTACATTTCCCATATGTCTACTTCATGTTTGGATCATTTTGTAAGTGACATTTTCTTTTTTTTTTTTTGGGACGTTAGAAGACTTAGAAGTTTAGAAGCAAATCTTGAAATTTTTTAGAAAACTTCCAAAACCCACTTTTTAAGGACCATTTAAAGTATAACTGTCAAATTTTTTTTTATTTTACTATTGGATTCTGGTGATTAATATTACCTTGTTGGCCCTGTTTTAATTCCTGATTGTTTAATAAATAACCCCTAAAAGTCCCCAGTATTGGCTATTGTTACCTGAGATAAAATCAGGTTGCTATGCTCCTTCCATCTACCAGATGAGGATGGAGCACGCTGTGTGCACTGGGAACTGATAGTGAGTCAGCATTGTAAGGGAATGTATAAAAAGCCAGGTTCTTCCTGACAGGAGATAACAGTGCTGGGCTGTGTGTGTGAACTTCTCCACATGCCTGTGCTTGGCAGACACTCCCTTAGCAGTTCTGGACAATATGGCTGCTCAGTGTATAAATGACAGCCTTATCTGATAAGAGGAGAGCTTGTAGAAGGACTACAGGCTTCAGCCAGACCTGGGAACTTCACTGCAAGACCCCCCCTATACAGAGCTGCTCTTCACTAACTTCACTGCAAGACCCCCCTATACAGAGCTGGTCTTCACTAACTTCACTGCAAGACCCCCCTATACAGAGCTGGTCTTCACTAACTTCACTGCAAGACCTCCCTATACAGAGCTGGTCTTCACTAACTTCACTGCCGGTGTCCTATGGATTAGCCTCAGGGCTGAGGGCGGCCATCTTAACAGAATAGTGAACTTGCAGTTTTATGCAGACTGGTTGCTAAGGGCTGAATCTTATTAAATAAGGGGTAAGTAAGTCTAATAGTTATTGATTCAGGTATATTCTCATATTAGTAACTACATATATGAAAACTGAAATTAGGGTCTAAATGTGACAGTTATCCTTTAAGGTCTGAAGTCACTATGTGAGGCTTATATAATGGAAACCACCCATAAATGGCCCCATTTTAGAAACTACATCCCTCAAAGTATTCAAAACTGATTTTACAGACATTGTTAACCCTTTAGGTGTTCAACAAGAATTAAAGGAAAATGTAGATAAAATTTCAGAATTTCACTTTTTTGCCAGATTTTCAATTTTAATCCATTTTTCCAGTAACAAAGCAAGGGTTCACAGCCAAACAAAACTCAATATTTATTACGCTGATTCTGTAGTTTACAGAAACACCCCATATGTGGTCGTAAACTGCTGTACGGGCACACGGCAGGGCACAGAAGGAAAGGAATGTCATATGGTTTTTGGAGGGCAGATTTCACTGGGATAATTTTATTTTATTTTTTTTGACTGTTCACCTGAGGGGTTAGGTCATGTGATATTTTTATAGAGCTGGTCAATACGGAGAGGGCGATACCTAATATGTCTACTTTTCTTTTTTCCCCTATTTTTTTGCAGATTTTTTAAACTTTTTCTTAATTTTTTTTATTTTTTTTTACTTGAAACGTTTAATTTTTACTTGAAACTTTATTCTTTTTAACTACTTTTTTTCACTTTATTTTTTGTCCCACTCTGGGACTTCAACTTTTGGGGGTCTGATCCCCTTTACAATGCATCACAATACTTCTGATATTGTAATGCATTGGCTGTAAGTGTATTACACTGTGTAATACACTTACAGCTTCCTGCCTGTGAAATCCAGGGGGCTTGATCTCACAGGTTGTAACGGAAGGCAGCCACTATGCCTAAGGAAGGCATCGGGCTGCCTTCCCTGCCATCGGGTCACGTCACAGCAGCGCGGGGACCCGATGGCAGCTCCCTCCCTCCCCATACATCGCATGTGTCGCGGTTAGCACTGACCACGGCACGTGCGAGGGTTAATGCACTGGCATTGGTGTTTTCACCGATGCAGGGGTCCAGCTGTTAGTGACTGCCAGACCCCTGCCACTAATCGGGCGGGCGCAGCTCCTACACCCGCCCAATCTCCCTGCAGTACATGTACGTCACTGGTCTTTAAGTCCTGGGTTAATAAGAACTTCCTTAAAGGGGTTCTTTGGGAATTAAGAAAATAAAAATACGCACCTACTACTTTATTATAAATATATTCCCAAATACCTTTGATTAGTTATAATGGCTCGTTTTGTCTAGGGAGCAATCATCAGGGAAAACAAAATGTGTCCTGTTAGTACACATAAAACCTGTCCTAATCACACAGGACAAGTTACTTCACACCACTGAAGTAAAGAGCTGCCTCATCCTCCTCTCTGCTCTGCTTGTTAGGGATTATGATCCTGACTACAGTTTAATATGATATTTAGCTGAATCTTTGTGGGAATGGAGTTCATCAGGAGACATGGACAGAGAGGACAGGCTGTGGTAATGGAGCCTGCACACAAGTGCTGCTGCTTATTGGCCACATCTGCTCATGAACCTCATTCCTATAGAGATTCAGCTAAAGATCTTATCTGTATTTCAGGATCACAATCGCTGACCAGTAGGAGAGGAGGATGAAGCAGCTCTTTACCTTAGTGCTGTGAAGTAACTTGCCGTGTGATTAGGACAGGTTTTATGTGCACTAATAGGACGGCAGCCATTTTATTTCTCCTAATGATTGTTCTCTAGACAAAAGGAGCCATTATATCTAATGTAAGGTATTTGGGAATATAGTTATAATAAAGTAAAATTTAAAGGTGTTAGAGGAATCCGGCAGGCAGTTCTGTTGCCGGAATTGCCTGCCGGATCCGGAAATCTTGTGCAAACGGATACCATTTGTTTCCGGATGCGGATGCGTTTGACAGATGCATTGAAATACCGAATTTGTCTCTCCGGTGTCATCTGGAAAAACGGATCCAGTATTTATCTTTTTCACATTTTTAAAGGTCTGCGCATCACATTGTACTGATGACCATCTTGTAGGATGTAAAGGGGTGATACATTGTGAGAACTGTAGAGTAAGAATTTTAAGAGAAGTATAGAAGTTTCTGGTTCTCTGATGTATTATAACATAATTTTCCACCTGAGAATAGCTTAAAGTTTGATAAATATAAAATCTGTATAGCAATGAAATGACGATCACATTGTGTATATTTCAGGATAAACAGACTGTCTAAAATCTTATCAGAAATAGGCAGATAGTGTAGTAACTCCTGGGGAAAGGCAAGTCTTTTTTAAAAGGGGTTGTCCACGATTTATTGGGAGAATCGGCGCATGCATTTGGGCTGCGCTGAACCACCCAGGGCAAGGGTTTTTTCATTAGTTCTGGTGATGTACCTGGTCTCTGCTAGGCAGGCTAGGGCAGAGCTAAAGCCCGCCCATAAGTGTCGGTGACATTAACGGGAACACTGCTAGGCAGAAGCCTAGTGCCTAGCAGTGTAAGTTTGTAAATGCTCATCTCAGAGGAGCTGCCTGGGGGAAGAAGGGGATATGCTCTACACCAGTCTGTAATGGCTGTCTCATGTAAAGACTGCACTGATGGGATCACTTGCATTGCTGCAGCCAATGACTGGCATTGGCACTGTAGTGTCCTCAAGCAGCCTATCACTGCTGGGCGACATGCTGCTTGGGGACATGTCACCGTTACGTCTAGTCATAGGCTGCAGCAGAGCATGTGGCCCCATCCACCCAGGAAGTGCAGTGAAGGCAGCCAGGGACCCTCTGACACCAGAACTGTGCAGTAGGGAGCAGGTAAGTATAGTTCTCTATTTGTAAAGTACTTTTGTACTAATGCAGATATTTTTTTTCCCCCGTAAACAGTCTATAGGTCTTCTATAGGCAAACAGATGTTCAGTTGTACCATACCTGTATGGCTCTATAATTAGGCAGCATTCAACAACATTATGGAGTGGACTTAGAAGCTGTGCCTGCCCTAGCTCCGCTCCTGGCAGTTAAACATGTTAGATTTTGACCTTGGCATTTAAGTGGTTACAGAATCTGCAAAGTGGTTGGCATGGTACGCCAAGGCTGAACATTGGGCCCTAGGCTTGCCAGGTACATATGCAAATGCAAGGCCGATTATGCATTATGTAAGTTTTTATAGTGACTGACTCAATGCACTGCAATACATAAATATTGCATTGTAATATGTTAGTGTTCAGAGCATGGGAATGCATTGCATCTCCCTCACTGGAATTCTACAACTGCAACTGATGTCGCTAGAGGAATGATTATAGCGAGTTTAGTATTTTTGATTGCTTGTACAAGATTACCACTCACAATCATTAGAGACTTCTCTCACATACATCTGTAGCAGAATACAGAGCAGGGATCAGCAACCTTCGGCATTCCAGCTGTTGTGAAACTACAACTCCCAGCATGTTCCTTTCACTTCTGTGGGGGTTCAGAGAACAGCCAAGCAAGTGTGCATGATAGGAGATGTAGTTTTGCAACACCTGGAGTGCCGTAGGTTGCTGATCCCAGTTACAGAGCAATGAATGGGGAGATCTCTGGATTCATGTGAGGTCATCGCTGGTTCTATCTTTGTTAGAAAGCGATTGTTAATATAGTACATGATGTCTGATTTTTGTTTTTTAAATCTGTCATGGCATAACCACTTTAAGGGGTTAAATACGTATAACTCATAGACTTGATAAGGTTGGTGTGCTTACTTTGAAAATGCATGTCAGAATGGCTGTATAATCCTTTTTGAACCGTTGCCCACTTGATATTGAAATTAACATGTTATGAGGTCAGCTTAAAAACTTGTTCAGATTGGCATAAAACAATAAAATAAGGGAAACTCGCCTCACTGTTCCATGTCTCCATGCTTCCACCTTGGTTTACCAGAAGTCTCTATGATTGGCTGAGAGGTCACTTCCTGCACGAAGAGAAGAACTAGAAAGGAGATATTAGTGGGGACCCGGTAAGGCGAGTATCCATTATTTTATGCAAGTTTAAAGCTAATTTAAAGCAGCTGAGTATTTTATGAGGCCAGCTAGAGACTGGCATTAAAATGAGCATTTTATTAGGCCAGCTAGATCTGGGCTCATTTTAATATCGGAAAGGAAATCTTTCAAAAAGGGTTATACCATTCTGATGTGATTTTTCTTAAAGTAAGTACACCAGCCTCATCAGGTCTACGAGATCTCTTTAATAATATATGCGATTTGTGTTTGTGAAATTTGGTGACAGATCTAAGGCTTCGTTCACATCACCGTTCAACCTTTCCGTTCTCCTGCTTGGTTTAGGAGCAGGAGTACGGATTCGGCGCATAACTGAGCCGAACAGAGCCTGAAGACCCCATAGACTATAATGGGTTCCGTTAGGTGTCTGCTCAGAAGATGATTTTGGAGCAGAGACAAAAGCCCTGCATGCAATACTTTTGTCTCCGCTCCAAAATCATCTTCTTGAGCGGACACATAACAGGCCACATTATAGTCTATGGGGTCTTTAGGCTCCCTTCTGTTCCTAAACGGAGCAGGAGAACGGAAATGCTGAACGGTGATGTGAACGAAGCCTAAGGGTACTTTCACACTTGCGGCATGGCTATCCGGCAGGCTGTTTCTGCGGGTGAACAGTCCACCGGTCCGCCATGCCGCAAGTGCCCGTGTTCTGCCGCTCTGTCCCCATTGACTATAATAGGGGCGGAGCTACGGCGCAGCACGGCAGTGATTGCCGGACTAAAAAGTCGGACCTGTCGTACTTTTAGTCCGGTGATCTCTGGCTGGGCTGCGCCGTAGCCCCGCCCATTAAAGTCAATGGGGGCGGAGCGGCAGCACACGGGTACTTGCGGCATGGCGGATCCAGCAGGCTGTTCACCCACCGGAACAGCCTGCCGGATAGTCATGCCGCAAGTGGGAAAGTACCCTAAGTCTTTAAACTAACCAAGTAAAGTGAAACTTTGTTTCAAGGATCCTTTCTAAACATGTTGAATACGTTCAAGTATAACTGAAATGCCAGGAAGGAGCTAAACTGTATTGTTGGGATGCCCTGTGTATTTTTGCAGTGTCTATTGCTAAGAATGGATTGACTGTGGCTTGTTTTACAGCGCCGACAAACCATTTCATTACTTCATTATTTTTGTAACAAGAGGCACTTGTCTGTCTTTGCTAAATTAGTTTAAAGAAAAGAATTAAGCACATTTTATGAAAAGGCTTTTGCAAACACAAGCAGAATCTTTGGCGCATACAAGAGCAATCATTATATAAAACAAGCGCTCAATGGGAAGCCTCAGTGCTGTAATTGCAAAAAATTGGAATGCCATTACTGACAGAAGGATCATTTATACAGCGAGATGAATGCTACAGCCTTCTGTTGCTTGCTGCACAAAGTGAAGGTTTGCAGAATATTTCCCTGTAAATAAAATGTTTATTCATATCAGGATAAGAGGCCATAGATGCTTTACATTAAAGACTTCTCTGCTGAAGACAACCCCTTTCCGTTTGACCTATTACGGCACATTGTCATCAAGGAGGAGACTTGTACTAGAGGGCAGAGCTTCTTATTTACAGCGGCTTCAGCTCTAGTAGACCTGGCCTGACCATGTATTGAGGCCGGCTATAAGGCCTCTTTCACACTGGCGTCATGTTTGACGCCCGGATGAGCGGGTGCGTTGCGGGAATATGCGCCATTTTTCCGCTTGGGTGCAAACGTTTGTAATGCGTTTTGCACGCACGTGTCAAAAATCGCCATGTTTGGTACCCAGACCCGAAGCCGGACTTCATCACTGAAGTCCGGTTTCGGGTAGAGTATTCTGGAGATTTTATTATTTTCCCTTATAACATGGATATAAGGAAAATAATAGCATTCTTAATAAAGAATGCATAGTAAAATGAAGAGGAAGGGGTTAAAAATAATGAAACAACTTACATTAGCTACTTGATCGCGTAGTTGCGATCTGTCTTCAAGCTTCAGCTAACAGCTAAAGGACCTGTGATGACGTCACATCACCATGGTAAGATGGACCATGTGATTGGACCATGTGATGTGACGTCATCACAGGTCCTTTAGCTGTTAGCTGATGCTGGGACAGAGAGGACAGATCGCAACTACGCAATCAAGTGGCTAAGGTAAGTTAACTTTTATTATTTTTAACCCCTTAAGCTTCATTTTACTAAGCATTCTTTATTATGAATGCTATTATTTTCCCCTTATAACCATGTTATAAGGGAAAATAATAAAGATCTGGTCCTGTTGCTAAGCAACCATGCGGGAAAATCGCACTACATCCGCGCTTGCTTGCGGATGCTTGCGATTTTCCCGCAGCCCCATTCACTTCTATGGGACCTGCGTTGCGTGAAAAACGCACAATATAGAGCATACTGCGATTTTCACGCAACGCAGAAGTGATGCGTGAAAATCACCGCTCATGTGCACAGCCCCATAGAAATGAATGGGTCCGGATTCAGTGCGGGTGCAATGCGTCCACCTCACGCATTGCACCCGCGCGGAAAACTCGCCTGTGTGAGAGGGGCCTAAATGTGAGTGGCCAGCATCTAGGTCTTCACACCCCCTTCTGAAAAATACTCAGTTGCATCCTTTCCCGGCCTAAATAGTTGATTGCCCTTTGGTTTCTTTGTGGTGACCATCTGGTCACCTGGAAGGCTTCAGGCTAATATGGTGAGTCAAGCACCTAAATTAAATTATGGAGTTATGAAGTTGTAGTACTGTGCTATGCTTCTATTAAATTGAAAATAAATTGTAATTTGGTTAAGATTTTGGAAAGCATTAAAACTGCTAGACCCATTGCAGTACTGTTGTGGTGCTCTGTCCCTGGTGGATAAAGCCCTATGTAACGGTAAGATCTATGCACATTACAGAGCCCTTGGAGGCTGTACAGCTTCTTAATTCTGACGTACCATACTCTATCGGAGACTGTATGTAAAACTCAGTCCGTATTGCTTAAAATGCCATAGTTATTTTTTTGTACTGAATCCCACAAAATCAAGCCTCCAGTGGAAATGTGAGGCATACAGAAGTAAAGGAAGGGCCTATATGCAGCTATAGTCTAGCGGTGTACATAGGATCTTGGGGCACAACTTTGGGATCTTATTCTGCATGATCGCCTACATGTGTGATGAGAGCAATTCTATTCTGTGATAATGACTAATCCTATTAGTAGCCACTAAACGGGCATAAGAAAATGTAAGCAGACCATGGTAAAGAGTGGATAGTCCATTACAGTATGTCTGATCCAAACCCCTCACATGAAGGCATACACTTATTCCCATTCTAGTCTTTACCTATTTGTGCCGTTACCTTGTAAATCCATCAAAATGGCTGTGTTATATCAATGGGGCAGGTCATTGGTCATATTCTAAAACGTCTTCTTTGTTTCAGACATTGTACATGAAAATCTAAAAATGGGATCAGATGGTGAAAGTGACCAAGCATCTGGGACCTCATCAGATGAAGTCCAGTCCCCCACAGGCGTTTGCCTCAGGAACAGAATACACAGGAGAATCTCAATGGAGGTAATATGACGTAATGAATTCCTGTACACACAATTGGGTTGTTTTTTTTCTTTTCAGATAGACGACTTGGGGAATATTGAGCACATCAGCCAGGGCACGGGCTGTTCACTGCAGTAAACTCCCATCCTGCCTACCGCAGCAGCAACAATCCCCTAGTGGTGCACTTTACCTGTCCTTTTAAAGGGTCAGCACCAAATTAAAATGGTGCTCAACCTGGATACGCAAGGCTGCCTGCCACTCTACTTTCTTGCTGAGCAACTCTATTAGTCCTAATGATCTGTGTAGGTGTTCAGTGCTCTTACCTGGTTACTGGTTGCCAGGCTTTGTACGACTATGTCTTGAAGCCTTATTAAATATCAAGTATGGTTCTATCATCCTGTCTCTAGATCCCTAGCCTGCTTGCACGTCAGCTGTTGCTAATGTAGGCTATTCTTTTGTGATTTCCTGTGGGAAAGTCTATGCCCTTGTGAGAGACTTCAGGGTAGAGTGCATATTCCTTCAAATTCCCCTACCAGATCTAGCTTTACACCAAATTCTTTAATAACCCATCGGGTCCATATTCTATCAAATGAAAAAAAAAAAAACAATACACAGATTACATATTTTTCAACCATGGGGGAAAGGTATCAAAACTGGTGCAAAGCAAAACTGGCTTAGTGGCCCATAGTAACCAATCAGATTCCGCCTTTCATTTTCAGAGCTCCTTTGAAAAATGAAAATTGCAAGCTGATTGGTTGCTGTGAGCCACTAAGCCAGTTTCGCTTTGCACCAGTTTTGATAAATCTTCCCCATGTGTTGATTTGAAATTCATTTCTAAGCAAACACTAAAAATAATAATTTTCAGTAGAAGTAGGCTTATTTACTGCCTATCTGGGGTTCTGCCGTGCGGGGACCACCTCTGTTCTCTCTGCACGGTTAAGTGGGTGATGACACCACTGGTGCTTGCACTCGTCATGGATTGCTGTCTGCCACCAGAAATGCGTTGTACAGGACTACAATTGTCCAGGTTATGCAAAGAGAAGAGGCCTTAGAATCTCAGAACTGCAGGTAAGTGACATTGCGGGGAGTGGGAGGTCACACCATTTCTGGGCAAAAACAGAATATGTACTCTGTGCCCAAAAAATAACTGCCGCATAAAGACCTATAGGCGACTCGCTGATAACACATGAGATATATTCTGCTCCTATATTTGCATAGTGACTGCCCTCTATTTCTCAGAGCTCAGAAGTCCTCATCAGTCAGTACCGCTTTGCACAGATGACACAAATGATAATTTGGATGCTGAAATTAGGGCTCCAGTCATCATCAGCAAGCGGATTGTTAATGATAGTAATTTGTCAGATGTTTGTGACACCTCTTACTGTTTAAGCTAATAGCCGAGTTGACATCACCCAATCCAAGAGTGCTGGAAGTCAAAATTACTGATAATTTAACATGACGGCATCCCTTAATTTTTTTATTTTTTTTTACTTACTATAATTTATATTACTATAACAAAGAAATTGTGGAAAAAATAACTTCCTATTCACTATCAGATATTTGGTTGTTTGCCAAAAAATGTAAGGTTATATAGGGATATTCAGACATTGTCTTTCTGCATGAAATTTTTAACATGTCCAAACATTTTTCTTCGTTTAGCGGCCTTATTTTGAATTGTTTGCTGCCCAAAACTTCACTGTAAGATACTTTGATTTATCAAATTAAGTACAGGAAGAGACTGTAAAACCTCATTATAATGCCTGGGATATGACGCTGCAGCCGCAGTTTCTTTTCCCCTCTACTCTTTGTGCTCACAAGGTTCCACGTCATTGGAAAGAAATTTTCACTTTCCTTTGATTGAGATGTAAAATAAGCTTCTAGTGAAGTTCAGACGTCTCCTATATTTACCGTCAAACACAAGTATGGTTTGGCCCTGTATCAGGCCATGTTGGACACCAGGGTTGGAAAATGCTGCTCTCTGTTGGAATTCTAGGAGTACTGCAAGTACCATTATAACAGATGAGCTCCAGTTATCTCTGTTGGCAATCAATAATTGTTAAATTGAGCTTTTGGTTTCCTTAGAAACTGATCTCAGCCCTGCATGTCAACAGTGCGAAGAGTTCAAAGATATAGTATATCTGGAGATTGTGTGATCTGATGACTGCAGCTCTTCATAGTCATTTCATAGTACATAGACTGTGATCTAATAGAGCTAGTTATATACTTTGCTTTAAAGCCTTATTAAATATCATAAATAAGTTCCTTAGTTGTAATTATCTAAAGGCTTCTCTTGAAATCAGGATACAGAGTAGAATGCTCCTCAAATTTGGCTGATAGGACTCATTAAAATCCAGACTGAATAATTTCATCCCACTGCAGGCTGTTGTAATCTATCGGTGTATTCTGAAAGCTGGTCTTACATGGCAAACGATGAATTCCTTATAGTCCTGCACTTTATTAGTTATTATCACATTTTGTTATGTGCCTTTCAAATTATTATTTTGGAGGAAAGGTTTAAAGAAATATCTTTACAGCTGGATTTTATTTTTAAATTTAAAATTAATATTTTTTTCTATTTTTTGGTTAGGAATTGGGTTCTTGGGTTCTATTAGATGTTATTCTCTTGATGCATAATGTACTGTAATATGTGTGTGTATGTATATAGAATATAGAAAAAAATAAAGCAAATTTTTTTTTGTTCATTCTCTTCATGGCAGCGGCTCCTGCCTGAAGCACATATAGACGCACAGGGCCACTGATTTGATTTGATGGTATACGGATCTGCACTTGAGTGTAAATCAGTACTACTTAGCCTGTGAGGCAGAACATGAATTATTGAGCTGGCATTCTCAGCCCTGATAAAGCCATGGGTTCCCTTATGTTGAAGAAGCAAACATGAAAACTGACATTAGAAATTATATCTCATCAACACATTTCTGGAGTCTGCAAAAAGATGACTCTAAAAGTAGCTGACGATTTTGGTTTCTTCTGGTAAAAAAAACTGTCTGGTTCATTTTGTTAGGAGAAGGCTAGTCACCCAAAACTTTTAATAGTGAGATATTCCATTAAAGGATTAAGGAAAAAACAAAAAAAGTCCAATTTAATATTGAAATATTTGAAATATCCAATTTAATATTGAAATATTTGAAATATCCAATTTAATATTTGAAATAATTTCTTACTTTGTTGTATGAAAAGATTCTGCCTTTCTCTCCTTCCTGCAGAAATGACATGGATCTGGTGGATTGATAAACGAATATTCACTGTAGTCTCTCAATTTCAAGTTATATTTAAGCGAATAGCAGCTAGAAGCAAAAAATGCCCCCGAGGCCTGAATCTGTTACGGAGCAGCCAGCTCTGCTATCAAAATTAGTCTGTTTCCGCCTGTAAAACTGCAAGCTGTTCAAATGCCTCAGAACTTCCCTAATTATTATTGGTGCACTCCAACTTTAAAAGGGAACTTTTCTATATTAACCACCTGACGGTCGCATTAAATTTGGATAAACCTCAAAAAAATTCACTTTTTTTTTTTTTATTGTAGATTTTTTAATGTGTGTCGTCTGCACCAAATCTTGTTGGTGCAAAACTCGGGGACACAATTGCATTTTTAAGTGCTTAGTGACTTAATTTTAGCCTTTAAGAGGACCTGTCACCTCTCCTGACATGTCTTGTTTTAATAGCTATATGCATTCCCCACGTACTAACAATTCTGGAGCATCTATTCTTATGTCTCTATGTTGTGCCATTCCTCGTTGGGGGCGGTGTACCTACACTCTTAAAATGGCAGAACTGATTGGAGAGAGTCTGTGCAGGTACACCCCTCCCCCCCCCCCCAACTGGTTCCCTCCCCTCTGTACCCTTACTGAAGGCTAATAGCAATTCATTCACAACTTATAGTGCAAGTAATACAGGAATGGCACAACATAGAGCCATAAGAATAGATGCTCCAGAATTGTTATTATATGGGGAATGCATGGAGCTAATAAAAGAAGAATGTGAGGAGTGGTGAAAGGTGCTCTTTAACCTCTTGCCGACCGCCTCACGCAGGATTGCGTCCTGCGGGCGGTCGGTCTGTTCCTCCTTGACGCGCCCGCGCGTCATCTCGCGAGAGGCGAGATTTCCGTTCACAGGATCACGTCGGGGACAAGGTAAGCTACAGCCTGCCAGCGCTGATCGTGCGCTGGCAGGCTGTAGAAGTTAAAAAAATGGCATATCAGACGCTGTTTTGTTAACAGCGTCTGATATGCTTGCTGATCGTTCCTTTGGTGGTCCCATTTGCTTGGGACCACCAAAGAAACTTTATAAGTGCACCAAAACACCACACAGACCCCCCACCCATCCACCCCACCCCCACTGATTAACCCCTGATTAACCCCGATCACCCCATGTCACCCCCTGACACTAATTACCCCACTGTAAGGTTCATTCAGACGTCCGTATGTGTTTTGCGGATCCATGGATCCACGGATCCACAAAACACGGACACCAGCAATGTGCTTTCCGCATTTTGCGGATCCGCACATTGCCAGAACTATATAGAAAATGCCTTTTCTTGTCCGCAATTGCGGACAAGAATAGGACATGCTCTATCTTTGCGGAGCTGCGGCCGGATGCTTGGGGGCCGAAACCCGGAAGTTTGCGGCCGCAGCTCCGCAAATGCTGATGCGGCGGCGCATAGTGTGCTCTCCGCATCACCGCCAGCCCCATTCACACTGAATGGGTCCGCATCTATTCCGCAGAATTGCGGAATAGATGCTGGACATTCCTAACGGACGTGTGAATGGGGCCTTACTACTTTTTTGCACATTTTGGGCAGAGATTTTTCATCCACATTGATTGATGCGAATGAAGAAATCTGTGCCGTTCATTTTTTCTTTTCAGTGCAGAGGCTGAACGGGAAAAAATCTCATTACCCAGTATGTTCCATATAAGGAGAATCGCAGAAACTCCTAATGCTGGCCATACGTGTAATGATTGCGGAGACCCTCAAATGCCAGGGCAGTACAAACACCTCACATGTGACCCCATTTTAGAGAGAAGACACCCCAAGGTATTCCGTGAGGGTATGGCGAGTTCATGCAAAATTTTATTTTTGTCACAAGTTAGTGAAATATGAGACTGTAAAAAAAAAAAAATCAATTTCCGCTAACTTGTGCCAAATTTTTTTTTCTGTGAACTCGCCATGCCCCTCACGGATTACCTTGGGGTGTCTTCTTTTATACTGTCCTGGCATTTTAGGGGTGCTAAAGTGTGAGAATCCAAATACGTAAAAATGGCCTGTGAAATCCTAAAGGTACTCATTGGTTTTAGGGCCCTTTGCGCATCTTGGCTGCAAAAAGTGTCACTCATGTGGTGTCGCCGTACTCAGGAGAAGTAGGGCAATGTGTTTTGGGGTGTATTTTTATATATACCCATGCTGGGTGTGAGAAATATCTCTGTAGCGACAACTTTTTACATTTTTTTATTCAAAGTTGTCAGTTTACAGAGATATTTCTCACACAAAGTATGGGTATATGTAAATACACCCCAAACACATTGCCCGACTCTCCTGAGTGCGGCGATACCACATGTGTGCCACTTCTTTGCAGCAAAGATGCAAAGGCCTAAAACCAATGAGTACCTCTAGGAGGAGCATTTTTACGCATTTTCTTCTCACGCTTTAGGGCCCCTAAAATGCCAGGGCAGTATAAATACCCACATGTGACCCCATTTTGGAAAGAAGACACCCCAAGGTATTCGCTGAGGGGCATAGTGAGTCCATGAACAATTTAACTTTTTGTCAAAAGTTAGCAGAAAGGTAGACTTTATGAGAAAAACAATAAAAAATCAATTTCCGCTAACTTGTGCCAAAAAAAATCTTCTATGAACTCGCCATGCCCCTCACAGAATACCTTGGGGTGTCGTCTTTCCAAAATGGGGTCACATGTGGGGTATTTATACTGCCCTGGCATTTTAGGGGCCCTAAAGCGTCAGAAGAAAAATGCGTAAAAATGCCCTCCTAAAAGGTACTCATTGGTTTTAGAGCCCCTTTGCGCATCTTGGCTGCTAAAAGTGTCACACATGTGGTATCGCCGTACTCAGGAGAAGTAGGGCAATGTGTTTTAGGGTGTATTTTTGCATATACCCATACTTTGTGTGAGAAATATCTCTGTAAATTGACAACTTTGAATAAAAAATGTAAAAGTTGTCGTTTACAGCAATATTTCTCACACGCAGCATGGGTATATGTAAAAATACACCCCAAAACACATTGCCCTACTTCTCCTGAGTTCGGCGATACCACATGAGTGGCACTTTTGCAGCCAAGGTACAAAGGGGCCCTAAACCAATGAGTACCTTTAGAATTTCACAGGCCATTTTTACGCATTTGGATTCTCACGCTTTAGGGGCCCCTAAAATGCCAGGGCAGTATAAATACCCCACATGTGACCCCATTTTGGAAAGAAGACACCCCAAGGTATTCCGTGAGGAGCATGGCGAGTTCACAGAATTTTTATTTTTGGCACAAGTTAGCGGAAATTGATATATATATTTTTTTATTTTGTTTTTTACAAAGTCTCATATTCCACTAACTTGTGACAAAAAATAAAATTTTACATGAACTCGCCATGCCCCTCACGGAATACCTTGGGGTGTCTTCTTTCCAAAATGGGGTCACATGTGGGGTATTTATACTGTCCTGGCATTTTAGGGGCCCCTAAAGCGTGAGAAGAAGTCTGGAATCCAAATGCGTAAAAATGCCCTGTGAAATCCTAAAGGTACTCATTGGTTTTAGGGCCCTTTGCGCACCCAGCCTGCAAAAAAGTGGCACACATGTGGTATCGCCGTACTCAGGAGAAGTAGGGCAATGTGTTTTGGGGTGTATTTTTATATATACCCATACTGTGTGTGAAAAATATCTCTGTAAACGACAACTTTTAAAAATTTTATACAAAGTTGTCAGTTTACAGAGATATTTCTCTCACCCAACATGGGTATATGTAAAAATACACCCTAAACACTGCCCTACTTCTCCTGAGTGCGGCGATACTACATAAGTGACACTTTTGCAACCTGAATGCGCAAAGGCCCAAATTCCAACGAGTACCTTTAGGTTTTACATGGCGACTCACAATTTAGCCCCGCCCAAAATGCCAGAACAGTACAAACACCCCACAAATGACCCCATTTTGGAAAGTAGACACCCCAAGGTATTCACTGAGGGGCATAGTGAGTCCGTCTGAGATTTATTTTTTTTTGCCAGAAGTTAGCAGAAATTGAAACTTTTTTTTTTTTTTTTTTCTCAGAAAGTGTCATTTTCCGCTAACTTGTGAAAAAAATGAAATGATACATGAACTCACCATGCCCCTCCGCGAATACTTTGGGGTGTCTTCTTTCTAAAATGGTGTCATTTGGGGGTATTTATACTTTCCTGGCATTCTAGCCCCTGAAGAAACATGACAGGCGCTCAGAAAGTCAGAGCTGCTTCAAAATGCAGAAATTCACTTTTTGCACCATAGTTTGTAAACGCTATAACTTTTACCCAAACCAATAAATATACACTTATTGGACTTTTTTTATCAAAGACATGTAGAACAATAAATTTAGAGAAAAATTTATATAGAAATGTAGTTTTTTTTGAAAAATTTTACAACAGAAAGTGAAAAATGTCATTTTTTTGCAAAAATTTCGTTAAATTTGTATTAATGGCAAAAAAAGTAAAAATGTCAGCAACAATGAAATACCACCAAATGAAAGCTCTATTAGTGAGAAGAAAAGGAGGTAAAATTCATTTGGGTGGTAAGTTGCATGACGGAGCAATAAACGGTGAAAGTAGTGTAGTGCGGAATTGTAAAAAGTGGCCTGGTCATTAAGGGTGTTTAAGCTAGGGGGGCTTAAGTGGTTAAGGACCAATAATATTTTTCCCCTTTGTATTCCAGCACTTATAACGTTTTAATTTTTTCTTCTAAATTCTTTTTTTTATTTTGCAGGATTAGTTGTAGGTTTTTGTAGGAACCTTTTTGGGGGTGTATATATAGTATAGTAAATAACTTATTATTTTAATTTTAGGAAAGAGTAAGAAAGCAACTTTAACATTATTTTGTGGAATTTATTTACGGCGTTCACTGGGTGGTAAAAATAACATAACTTTATTATGTGATTCAGTACTTTGATGCCACATTTTTATATTTTTTAATACGCTATTTTTTGCACGCTGTCAGCTCTGAAACTGCTCCCCCTCCTCCTCCAGATTAAAACAGGTGGGGGAGGGTGGCTGCTTTAGCTGCTCATATGTTTGATTTGGTAGCAGCTAGAGATATGAGCTTTGTAATGTTTGAAACCTGGCATTCCAAGTTTTCAAACAATACCAGAATGACAGCATTATCTCCGCTACATGGGAAGATATCACTGTTAGAAATCGGGATGCAGTGAATGCAGCTGAAAGTGAAAGTTAATTTTATTATGAAGTTGAAATTATGTTGGGCTAATTTATAAAGGCCTGGAATACCGTCTTTCAAACAAGACCAGGCCTGTTCTTCTAGCTGCTACCAATCAGGAGATAAAATCGGCCCCCCTCCTCCTTCCACTTCTGCCAGAGCTCAGATCCGAACAGTTAGCTGGTTAACATCGTTTTAGGAAATTGTCTGTTTCTTTCCGTGCTTCATTAATCTACTTCTCAAGAATACATAGTGCAGTTTACTGCCAATGTTGTGGACTACCAAGGGGCCACACACCTTAGATAAAATCTTTCTTAAAGTAAGCCATTGAATAGTTAGTATAGAATCAGGCACGTGTTTATTCCTGCACCAGATTTATCATTCAACCTGATCCACTGTCTGACACAGGTCTAGACGTCATCTTTAGTATTTGTAAATCTGGGCATATGTTGTATCCTAGGACGGGTCATGGATAAAACAGAGGGAAGCCAGAAAAATGTAGTAAGGGTTCATTGAACATGTGTAAGGGTACTTTCACACTAGCGTTTTGGATTCCGTTTGTGAGATCCGTTTCAGGGCTCTCACAAACGGTCCAAAACGGATCAGTTAAGCCCCAATGCATTCTGAATGGATAAGGATCCGTTCAGAATGCATCAGTTAGGCTCCGTTCCGCCTCTATTCCGTTTTGGAGGTGGACACCAAAACGCAGCATGCAGCATTTTGGTGTCCGTCTGAAGAGGCGGAGCCTAACTGATCCGTTTTTTTTTTACAATGTAAGTCAATGGGGACGGATCCGTTGTCAGTGAGACAATATGGTGCATTTGAAAACGGATCCGTTCCCCATTGACTTTCAATGTAATTCAAAACGGATCCGTTTTAGACTTTGTCATTTTCCTTTAAAGCTAATGCAAACGGATCCGATCTGAACGGATACAAACGTTTGCATTAGAGGTGCGGATCCGTCTGTGCAAATAAACAGACGGATCCGCACCAACGCTAGTGTGAAAGTACCCTAAGGCAATTCATTAATGTTGTGTGCCTAGGAAACAAGCATCTAATCTCCAGCTGCCTGCAATCTCTAGGGAACGGCCCAGGTTTTATAGATCTGCCCTAGGAGTTCTTGTACTATCCAAAGGATTTCAAGTGCTAAGAAAATGTCTCGTTTTGGAAGCTCCAGCTTTATCTAGACCATGTCCCATATAGTAGATATAGTGTAGCAGATTTACTAATACTAATTTTTACACAGTATAAATTTAGACCAGACTGTATGATAAATCTGGTTCCCTTTTAGATTGTCTAGTCTAAGTTTATACCACAAATGTATCTCGATTTCCCCCCCCAACCGGATTCTCCCATAAGTATCCACACTTGGTTCAGCATAGCGTGCACATGTAGTAAATGGGAGCTGGAAGAAAGCTGTAGAGGTCGGAGCCAATAGCAGGCCGCAATGAAAACGAGCCTCCCAGAATTCTGGTGTAAATCCACTCAGAATCTACTAGAGTATTTTTAATTGGCAGCAGCGCATGTATTTGCAGTGTGCACAGGTAAGACTGGCAGGGCGGCTAGGAATTCTATTATCTAGGAACATTACTGGCTATTGGGTCTGAATTGGCAAACATTTCCTTGTTGATAAAACGCGGATGATGTGTTTGATTTGGTGTCATTGAATATACAGAGCTCAGTTCGATTAGTGCCAATGCCGAAGGTTAAATTGTTGCCTATGTTTCTTCCTTTCTGGGTATAGTCACATGCCCATTTTGTGTCCGTGCTTTTCACGTGTACTACATTGGTTGGTATTGTTTCACGTGTTGCATTCTACAAACCCTCTGACCTCCTGTATGAACACGTTAATAAAATATCACTTAGCAATGAGAACACCTTTCATGGGATATTGTTATATGTATATACATAGCAGTCTTTAGAGAGTGCAGAGTTCTAGGCATAGCAATTTGCTACTGTTCTATAGACTATGGCCTATACCCCCTATATTAATTTATTTTTCTTCCTCTTCTGTTAGGATTTAAATAAGCGCCTCTCGCTTCCAGCTGATATCAGGATACCTGATGGATACTTAGAGAAACTGCAGATTAATAGCCCACCGTTTGATCAACCGATGAGCAGGCGATCACGAAGAGCATCACTGGTAAAACATCACAGAACTATGGCGAACAAAATACTATGTTGTAAATATGGAAAAACAACCTTACAATGTAAATATATTATACAGCACTAAGTGGTTTGAAGGACCAGCAGACCAGTGCTGCAGGCTAAAGAATGGAGTCCACTTGATTATAGTATAGTAAAGTACAGGGATTGGCAAACTGCGGCTCTCCAGCTGTTGCAAAACTACAACTCCCAGCATGCAAAGACTGCTTACAGGGATCAGCCTACAGCAGGGCACGGTGGGAATTGTAGTTTTACAACAGCTAGAGAGCCGCAATTTGCCCATCCCGGGTATAGTAGGAAAACACTAAAGGTTGTATATAGAGATGATCCAATCCTTCAAAATTTGATTTGGCCAAATTGGTGAAAGGAATCTACCGTATTTTCCGGCATATAAGACTGGGCATATAAGACGACCTCCTACTTTTCCTATTAAAATATGGGGTTTGGGCTATACTCGCCGTATAAGACTTACCCCTCTTCTAACGCACACCAATTAAAAATTAAACAGACGATCCAAGCATGAGAAAAGCACTGAGAGCAGGGAGAGGGGGCTGCTTCAGGAGCGACTGGCCGGGATGCAGCGCACGGTGGCTCAGCTAGAGGGCGCCTGTCCCTGAAGCTGGAGAAGGACAACTTCTCCAGTCCGGCTTGGAAGTAAAGAGGATCTTTCACTGGTCCAACAATTGTTAGATAATGATATATACCGTATGTGTAGAGCGGCCCCAGGGATAATAGTAAGTGCAGGGAGATCCCTGGGCGCCGCTCTACACATACATATTATTATCTAACAATCGTTGGACCAGTGAAAGGTCCTCTTAAGTTTCAGCACGCAGTATACCGGCGTATAAGACGACCCCCGACTTTTGAGAAGATTTTCATGTGTTAAAAAGTAGTCTTATACGCCAGAAAATGCAGTATTTTATTTAAATCGCAATTTCTGCTGTTAGCCTGAAAAGTTGTGTTTGGCGCTTTGAGGCCTCCTAGGACTCCTTTTAGTCTTTCCTATTCTCTATTTGGATGCAACTCGGATTTTGTTACAAAATTTGTGTCCTATTGGATTAGTTTACAATTGATTTGTTCGTCTCTAGTTATCTATACTTGTCAGTGTGGTTTCATTTTCTTTCTAGCCTATACTGGTCGGTCAGTCAGATATTATATTTTACTGTATGAAAAACAATAATTCTTCACTACTTCAAAGACATTATGGATGTGAGGGGTTAATAAGGTATACATGTCATTTGGTTTGTAAATAGTGCTAATATAGCATTTTTCCCTTTTACTCTGTTTTCTTTATATGATCACAGTCAGAAATTGGGTTTGGGAAGATGGAGACGTATGTCAAGTTGGAGAAGCTCGGAGAGGTTGGTAAACCATTTTAATTGTATAATTAATGGGATAACCTAGATGTGTCACACTGACTTTCTGCGCAAACCACTTTTTGATTATCATGTGGCTTTTAATTTTTTGTTTGGGCAAAACAAATTATTTATTTTTTTTGGTTCCTCTTTACAGTTTCTCACCAAACAGCTGTTTCTTTCCCGAATCTATAATGGTTGTCACAACTTACATAAACCTAATTTCAGGAGAAGTTTAAAGGGGCATTCCAAAAATAGAGTTTAATCATGGCATGATGGAAAGTCCTGAAAAATGCAGGGGCTTTCAGTGACTTTGATATTGATGACCTACCCTTAGGATTATGCTGTCAGTATCGAGTCAGAGTGGGGTTCTGACTTTGTTTCCAAGCACAGTGCTTTACCTTTTTTTACTTCTTTATCAAGTAATCACATCACCACTGATCTCAGAAGTATTAGGACTGTTTGGGATTTTTAGTCTCTGACAGTAAAGATGACCGTATTTAAAAAGCACTAGTGTTTTCCAGAACTTATAATGTTCTCAATTGCTGACAGCAGACAGATCTCAAAATTGGTGGTGGCCTGAAAGAAATGTTATCAGAAAGTTCAAAATGTTTAATGAAACAGTCATTAAAGGCTATGTGTTGCTTAGTGAACACATTTTTTAATATAAAATAAAACAACTTTGCAATATGTCTTAACCCCTTAGTGACCAGATTGTTTTGGGCCTTACTGACCAAGCGTTTTTCTTCCCTTTTTCATTGTCTCGTTCCAAATGCTATAACTTTTTTATATATAGCTTTGAGGGCTGTTTTTTTGCAGGCCAAGTTGTAGTTTTTAATGGCGCCATTTTGGGGTACACAACTTTCTGATTAACCTTTAGTAACTCTTTCTGGAAGGGAAATGGGAAAAACAGCAATACTGCCACTGTGTTTTTATGTTTTAAATTTTAAGGCATTATTTTTCAGTATAAATAACATAATATCTTTATTCTCTGGGTCAGTACGACTACAGTTTTTTGGGGGTTTTTTTGCAATATTTTTCATTGAAAAACTTATTTTCAATGGAAAAAAGGCACTATTATTTTTTTTTAATTTCATAAAAAGGAGACTAGAACAGACAGTATTTTGATTGCTTTTAAAATGCAATGCACTATCCCTATAGTGCATTGCATTTTAATGGCAATGCTATTCTAACATTGACCAGCAGGCTGCGCTAGAGAGGCGCAGCCTGCTGGAAATTACTGAAGGCTCGTCTGGGGCCTACATCAGACCCCTGCCAGCCTTTGCACACATTGGCACCCCGCGATCACATTGTCTGCCGATGGGAGACAGGGAGTCCGCTCCCTCTGTCAGCACTTTACATGTGGCGGCTGCCATTGCCCGCAGCATGTAAAGTGTTAAACAGCCTGGATCGGCGCTCCTGAGGGTCAGGGCTGTTAGAGCAGGGCCGCAGCTCTCATGTGGGGGACCCGTGCAGCGCTTAGACTGGGCCACCGTAAAAAAGCGGCTGCTCAGCCTATGGCCTCTTAGTGACCGCCGTAAAAAGGCGTTTGGGTGGTCACTTACGGGTTAAAGGGAGCCTGTCAGCAGGAAGTTCATTGTTAAACCAGACGCCAAGCTGAATGTAATGATGCCTTTCTCTTAGGGCCTCTTTACAATGGCTGAACATTGGGGAGATTCTTGCTAACAAGCATTCGTAGGTACCCTCTTTATCGATGATCTGTCAGTGTAAAGGTGCTGCCAATTATCCGATGAATCGGGTTATAGGATTGTTGATCTGGACACTTAATTCATTGTTTGCCGGCAGCAGATCTTGCCATCTAAACAGCCTCTGCTGCTCGCAAACAATGATTTAGTATGGGTCTGAGAAGATGGCATTAGTGATCACTCCTCCCCATACTGTAGAGGGGATCGCTGCATGTAACTGCAGTGAGTCGTCTCCTTCATTGTCGAGCAGGCGATTGTCAGAAAAGAACGCTTAGTCCAGCATAATGCCAGATACCCGACAAACCCCATTATAGTTATTGGGGCAGGAGGTGTCTGGCCTATTTATTTTTATTGTATAGTGCCAACATATTCTGAGGCGCATTACAGACATTGTTATCACTGAAGATCCCTTTACATAGGACAACAGAGCAGCAGATTTTTGGGAAGGAAGCGTACTTTCACAACAATCTGCTGCTCGCTGGTGGAGGAGACCGCCGCATTTACATGCAGCGATCTCCTCCCTAGAGTATAGGGAGGAGCAATTGCTAATGCCATCGCATTTCCCCATGCTGACTCATTGTTTGCCAGCAGCAGATCGTGTTTACACAGCACGACCTGCTGCCCGCAGCCTCAATTTTTGTGTGTACACATGATCGGATTACTCGAAGAACGAGTGTTTTGCTCATTCATTAGGTGTTCGGCGGTACATTTACAGTGCCAGATAATCCCTAACAAGAATTCCTATGAACGCTCGTTGGCAATTATCTTTAGGATTCTGTGTACAGGGCCGTTTACTGTCCCCAGTGGAGCTCACAATCTAGATTCACTATTTGTATGTCTTTGGTGTGTGGGTGGAAACCCATGCAAACAAGGGGTTGAATACAAACTCCGTACAGATGATGTCTTTAGTCAGATTTGAGCCTAGAACCCCAAGGTTGCAAGGCACCAGTGCTAAACACTAATCTGCTTTGTTGCCATATGCCAGATCTGGCAATTCCTGTTTTCTCTTCCAATAGCTGAACAGAAAAACAGAATTTCAAAGCAGTTGTGAACCAAGCCTTAACTGAACTAGCTGTTAGTTTCTGTGCCAGGCCAAGTGCTTCTTCAAGATGCGTTACCTATGTAAATGCTTAAAGTAAGAAATCTTTGTTCCCAGGGTACTT
Source organism: Bufotes viridis (assembly GCA_033119425.1). Classification (NCBI taxonomy): domain Eukaryota; kingdom Metazoa; phylum Chordata; class Amphibia; order Anura; family Bufonidae; genus Bufotes; species Bufotes viridis. The sequence continues at coordinate 279,260,782 of CM065590.1, forward strand.
ATGCCACAGTATTTAAAGGAAGGAGCAAGTTAACTGAAAACCTTGTAGCCCTGAAAGAAATCCGATTGGAACACGAAGAAGGGGCTCCGTGCACGGCCATTAGAGAAGGTAGGCTTACTACACTATTGGTTGAAACGTTTATTCTTGCCAACAACTGTTATTACAATGAACAAACTTCTCTGACAATATAAAAAGTGGTTTTTCTCCTTCGAAAATATTTAATATCATAATGGCTATGAATAATAACTTTCATTCCGAGTGCCGATGAGTGAGTTGCACAATACTGTAGAACCAAGCTTGCCCCCATGAACTCACATTTATTCATATTGATAATAATAAGGGCAATTTTTCCCAGAACCACTTTAGTGGTATAGGGGTCATAATATCACATGTAAAGACTAGTGCGATTTAAAAGCCCATCAAAGGTTTTTTTTAATGGAACTTGTGGTGCCATTTATGATGACAGATAGACGAAAGAGATGCATGTGATTGTCTCCTTACCAGCATGTTTTTAAGAACCGGTATCAAAATGTTATAATGAAACAAACCAATAGCTGATCTCAGGGAGACCAGCTACATAAAACACTGTGAAGCCTCATTGAAGAGTCTCAACACAGCAATCCAAAGTGCAAAGCTCCCTGGGAAATATGCAAAATAAATTTGGAGCACCAGTATTGGGTCTACAACACAGTGAAAGCCAAATATCCCTCAAAGGAGGAGCAAAGGGGTGTCTCCATTACAGAGATCACCAAATCCACCATATTAAGTGGCCCCTATGTCAAGATCCCGCTTATTACAAGCTTTAAGGATGTGACAGGGAAGACCTAAGCCAGTTATCCATCCACAGACAGCTGTTTCGGGGTGTTGCCCCTCATCAGTGTGGAGTAGGAAATGTTATAATGGAAGGTGAGATATCTGAGACCTCTGGCCAAACATTTCTGATTGAGTAAAGCCAAGGATAAGCATTGCAAGCAGTAAATACCAGGATTAGGCCAGGTTTTAAAGAAAATGTCCGTTACTAGAATATCAGTATGCTCTGAGTGTATGTACGATGACTTGTAATGTTGTAGCAGATTTCACTGGCTTGATACACTCTGATGTTCACTAGAAGGCCACTCATCTCTTTCCTCTTTTTCCTAGTCTCATTATTGAAGGACCTGAAGCATGCAAACATTGTCACCTTACATGATATTGTTCATACAGAGAAATCATTAACACTCGTCTTTGAATACCTGGTATGTATAGAATAGTTTGCCTGCTATATGAAATGAGGGGGTGTGACTGTAGATTTTGTTCAGATAACCAGTATCATGTAGACAGGCATAGCACACTGCTCGATCTGCACCCATGGGGCCCTGTCTATTAATTACTTAGCTACAGCACAGTTCTTCCCCTTGCCCCATGACCAGGAAAAAAGAAGGTGACAAGATGGCAGCTATACATTTCAATTCTTCTATTGTGCCTCAGATTTAGGCTCCATTCACACGACCGTATGTTGTCCGCAAAAAAACGGATCCGTGTCCGCAAAAAAACGGATTGCATTCCGTTTTTTTGCTGATCCATAGACTTCAATAGGGCCATGTCCTATTGAAGTCTATGGATCAGCAAAAAAACGGAATGCAATCCGTTTTTTTGCGGACACGGATCCGTTTTTTTGCGGACAACATACGGTCGTGTGAATGGAGTCTTAGAAACACAACTTTGGTGTCTAATAAGTGTCTACGAGGTTGCTGAACTCATCCCGTATATATAGGTTCATTTCAGGTACCATAAAAGTATGGATAAGCCTCATAAGTACAGTAAAACAGACTAAACATGACTAAGTAGTCTACACTTTGGGAAATGCCACCTATGTTTAGTGCGTTAATGTTAAATGCCCAGCGCACTAGAATGGTTAGGTGGTAAGATCTGCTTAGTCAGCAAAGGAGATGTAATCAAATAAAAAGCAGTGCTCTACCAAAAGCGGTTCACAATTACAATTTTATAAACTGTGACTTTCCTGCTAAATAATAGAAGGGAGTGGAGTTGTCTCTGAACCTCACACTCTACTTTTTAGGTGGGGTTCACACTAGCATTAGCAGTTTCTGTTGGTCTGCTCCATCACAGAAGCAGAGCAAAATACAAGGGCTGGATTCAGCATATAACTAAACTATTGTGGGGTAATTTGGACTATAATGGGGGCCATTCAGGATGCTGCCTTTTTTTTTACCTTCAAAAAAAGTTCTGCATGCGCACTGTGAGTTAGCAACGCACGCCAGCCACAGAACAGGTGTACTTGCTGATATAGGCATAAATCGCACTTGCCCCAAATTTATTACTGTGCACTGGAAATGAGCGAATTTTATGTTATAAAATTCATTCACGCTTCGTTTGGTGGTAAAAGCAGAATTGCGTTATGGACTCTGTAACCACGGACCATAACGCAATTCTATGACGGAATGCATAACGGAATGGCTTTAGAGGCATTTCGTCATAATTTAAGTCTATGGCCTGCATAACGGATCCGTCCCATTTCCATTATGCAGGAGAGGACTCCCCTGCATAACGGAAACGGGGTGGATCCGTTTTGCAGCCCAGAGACTTCTATTATAACAGAATGTCTCTAAAGGCATTCCGTCATAGAATTGCGTGGTAACGGAATCCATAACGCAATTCTGCTTTTACCACCAAACTAAAATACACCTACAATGATAAATTCTCCCCTTAGGCCTCTTTCACACGGGCGTCACGTTTAACGCCCGGATAGGATGCGGGTGAGTTGCGGGAATATGCGCAATTTTTCCGCGCATGTACAAACGTTTGTAATGCGTTTTGCAGACGCGTGTGAAAAATCGCCATGTTTGGTACCCAGACCCAAAGCCGGACTTCATCACTGAAGTCCGGTTTCGGGTAGAGTATTCTGGAGAATTTATTATTTTCCCTTATAACCATCTGTCTTCTCTCTTCAAGCTTCAGCTACCAGCTTAAGGACCTGTGATGACATCACATCACATGGTCCAATCACATGGTCCATCTTACCATGGTGATGGACCATGTGATTGGACCATGTGATGTGATGTCCTCACAGGTCCTTAAGCTGGTAGCTGAAGCTTGAAGAGAGAGACAGATCGCCAACTACGCGATCAAGTGACTAAGGTAAGTTAAGTTTTTTTATTTTTAACCCCTTAATCATCATTTTACACAGCATTCTTTATTAAGAATGCTATTATTTCCCCTTATAAACATGTTATAAGGGAAAATAATGAATATCGGGTCCAGTCGCTTAGCAACCATGCAGGAAAATCGCACTGCATCTGCACTTGCTTGCCGATGCTTGTGATTTTCCCGCAGCCCCATTCACTTCTATGGGGCCTGCTTTGCGTGAAAAACGCAGAATATAGAGCATGCTGCGATTTTCACGCAACGCAGAAGTGATGCGTGAAAATCACCGCTCATGTGCACAGCCCCATAGAAATGAATGGGTCCGATTCAGTGCGGGTGCAATGCGTCCTCCTCACGCATTGCACCTGCGCGGAAAACTCGCCCGTGTGAAAGGGGCCTTAGTCTTTTTCTCAAAACCAAGTGGTGTTGGTATAATGTAGTAATGGTGTCTTATATCATTCTAAATCCTATGAGGCAAATCTATTTTGCAGTGACTGATGTTTTTGTTCCTAGGACAAAGATTTGAAGCAATATATGGATGACTGTGGGAACATTATGAGCATACACAATGTAAAGGTACATGACCCCAGAACTGGTATTTTAACAGAAGCTCTCATGATCAGAGTATGGCTTTGCCTGATTATAGATCGAGCCAAGTGCAATGAATTGTATGTCCTTCCTGAACACCCCATCAGAGAGCCATATCTCGTAGCTTTTTGTTCTTTGAACTTTGTGAATAAAAGCCATTGCCCCTTTTGGAAAAATGTGTCCACGGTATGGAAATCTAAGATCTACCTTCTAGTTGTATCATGTATTTAGACATTTTAAGAAATGTTCCTTCCTGTCCACTTAAAGCAATCTTGACAGTTTCAATCTATTGATCCTTGGTGGCATCTAGCATCCGACCATTTCCCCCCCTTTCAGTTTTGTACTATATAAAGGCATTGTCCCATTGCCAGAGTCACTGTGTAGTACTGTATGTGTCACACCATCAACTGGTAACACCCATCTGGATTTTCATTGCAAATTGCTAGCAATTTATTCATAACTTTTAGCAGGAATAATAAAGGAATGGCAAAACCTAGTCACAAGAAAAGATGCTTGAGAATTGTTAGTGCATGGGAATGCAAGTAGATAGTACAACAGACATGTCCGGAGAGGAGACAGGTCCTCTTTAAATAGTTCTGACTACAAGCATAGGGTACAGAGTACAGCAGGTTGTTGGGTCCTTACAATGCAGGAAATAAAACCTGATCAGACTTGCTTCTGTTTTCCTACAGATATTCTTATATCAGATTTTAAGAGGCTTATCATATTGTCACAAAAGGAAAGTTCTTCATCGGGACTTGAAGCCACAGAACCTCCTCATTAATGAAAAGGGGGAGTTGAAGCTTGCAGATTTTGGTAAGTTGGTTACATGGCTGTCTGTCATGTCTTGTTGGCATTGCCTTGTGTTCACACTCTTGACAGGATAGCTGAGAAAACTCCTTCAGGGGTAGTAAGTAAAAAAGAGGGGGCTATATTGTCATCTGCCAGAGGGGGAAGGAGACTGATTCCACCCCTCGCAAAACAGATTAGCAGCAGTACCAAGAGAGGACACATGGAAGCAAGCAGTGATATACCGTGTGTGTATGTATTTTGTGTGTGTGCACCTAGTGAAATAAAGACCCGTTTTTATTGAAGGAAGTGCCGTGGACCTTTTGTGGATATCGACTTGGGAGCACGGGATTGTTCCAACAGCCGCTGGCACCCAGTCTCTATACATTTGCAGCAGTGCGGTTCACAACCCCCCTTTTATATAGATATATATATCTGTCTATGGCATGATAATTCATACTAACTGTGCTGATCTATGTGGAAGCAAGTGACCACACATACACCAGGTGTAGGTTTAAGATTTTATTCTTCTTCTGCTAGAAACGACCTCTAATATCAGGCTTCCTTTTGTGAGTTGATTGCAATGCCCGGCCTTTACTCCCTCAATTCAGTTTGAAGATTTGTTTTTCTTTGTCCTTTTCTTTTGCTCTAAGTCCAGTCATTATCTGAACATCTGTGAACAGAAGATGCTTAAGATGCTCATTTAATGTATTCTTTGGTCTAGCGTGCGAGTCAGTAAGCTTTCAGGCAAGCTTCATTTTAACATACACCGATGCTGGGGGCAGTTACTGTCTACACAATGAGTATGAAATGGACTGTGATCATGCATATTATCGCAGTTGATTGACTTGAACATGGATAATTTTAAATTGCAGACAAAAAGCTTTGGTCACATAACACTAACGACAGTTGTTGAAAATGATTTGCTGAAATGAAGCGTGCACTATCCTCTGTCCTTTTCTCTGTGGAAAGTGAATGACTTTGAAAAAGGGCAGCAAGTTAATATAAATTGACAAATATAATGCAAATACCTTCCATCTATTGCCAGTGGCAAAGTATTGAAAATTTAAAGGGCATTCCACTTTGTCTACAGATTTCTAACGTACATGAATTTAAAATACCGCTCACAAAGCTTTTTCGAGTGTAATAGACTGCACGAGGACAGAAGTTCATGTTTCAGAAGTATAATATATGTCTAATTATGAAGCTATTGCTATCCATTTCACCCTACACCATTCCCCCTCCTCATTGGGGAAAAAAAATTACGAACCACGGCAACACATAATTAGACTAACATTTGAGCTAACCATATTTTCCAAAACTCCTGGAACTCCTCGATTTTATTTTCCTTAATATAATGTATTCTTTCCATTCTAATTTCTTTTTTTAAATATTGAATCCATGATCGCCTCTTAGGTGGTTCGTACTAGATCCATTTAAACACAGTGGGCAGATTTATCCTACATGTAAGCCGGGCTACAATAACCAGGCGCGCTGCTGGATGCTGCACCTGATTTAGGCTGCATTCACACGTCCGTGGAACACGGACCGCGTGATACAGGACTGGCACCCTGCTAAGTGCAGGAGCGCACGGCGTTTCCTGCTGCCGCTGCTGCACTGTAGTACACTCCTATGATCTATACGAGTGTATTACTGTACTGTGGCGGCAGTAGGAAGCACACGGCATAATAGGGACCAATGACGCCGTGCGCTCTTGCTCTAAGCAGGGTGCCAGTCTGGTATCACACGGTCCGTGTTCCACGGACGTGTGAATGCAGCCTTATGAGGCGGAGTACTTAATCATAAACTAGGAGCAGCATCTGACAGTCCCTGTGCCTGAACTGAAATCCATGCCAGAAAGTGCCATTGAAAAGTTGCAAACGTGCAGTTTGCGACTTTTTTTCACGCCACAAAAGTGGTGTATCTTTACGATAAATCTGTTTTAATGTCTTTAAAGTCAATGTATCATGTGACTTCTGCAGCTGTCTGCCCTGAGAGCAGTTTGGAGTGAGAGAAGCTGAGCTCTGCGATATTATAGGTTTATATGATATGGAGTAGAAAGCAGAGTAAGGCTACCCACACGGGTGAGGAAACGCCACACAGATTTGCGTGTGGATTTCTATTAGTTTCTGCACCAAATTCACATCAAAATCCGCATGGGTTACTTGTGGATTTTGATGCGATTTTTTTTTTTTTTTTTTTTTTTTTATTTTTTTTTAAATATGCAGGTAGCCTAAATCCTGCCAGGACCACATCTACAGCAGTGATGGACTTAGTCTGCATCAGTCTGTACACTGAAGCTGGTCATTCACTGTATGTGGGCTGGGTAATCGGGACTCTTTCCATCTCTCCTAGGCATCCTGTCATCCTGTTCACTCTACGTTTTGCTCCGATATCCTGCCCCAAAACATATAAATGTATAATATCTTAATATCCCAGAGCTCAGCTTCTCTCCCTCTATCACAAAACCGAGCTTTCTGTCCGCCATACCCTGCAGCCAGGTAGGGCAGCAAATATCACTTGATGGGTTCTCTTTAATATAATATAGTCTCCCAATATAGAAACAATGGTATCTAGGAATTCTGATATTGTGCAGAAGGCTTTCCGATGTATACATTTCTACAACATATGCTTAAAATCTGCTCCTAATTTGTAACATAGATATTAGACAGATATTGTTTCTACTTTCCTAAAATTTAGACTGGAGAATAGTACAACCTATTTATCAAGAAATGTGTGACAGTCCCTGCGTAAATCTATATATTCTGGGCCACTGAAGGTCGGAGAAGTGCTCGACCACATGTGAATTCAATTTGACTCTGTTTCTAAGGGAAATGCAGAGTTCACATGATATGGGGGTGTCACCAACGCCATATAGTGGATACTCATTAAAGTGGTAGAAATGGTATGCCCGTGTTTACTATCTGAGATTATGGGTTCTCCATAATACTAATAGTACTTCTACTATATCCACCCACTCCTGAAAACTGCACCAGTTCCTGTTAAGGCCTCTTTCAGACTAGCGTATCCTGAGCAGAAATCCTACTCCGTGTGTTGGAGTGATTCCCCGTTATGGACACTTCTTATTTCTCAGGAGTGCATGGAATTATAATGATTTATAATGCTGTGTGTCTCTGCCTGACCTTACTTCTACAGTATTACCCTTACAGCATTATGTCAATATCATTCCGTAGAAGTAAGGTCAGGCAGAGACGCACAGCATTATAAATCATTATAATGCCATGCACTCCTGAGAAATGAGCAGTGTCCATAAGGGGACACCCCGCTGACATACTGAACGCGATTTCCACAGAGGACATGCTTGTCTGTAATTAGCCTAATGGATTTTGTTGCAGACATGAAAGATATTAACTGACTTTTTCTAACCTGCTACATCTTTCTAAAACTAAAAGAGAAAAGTTGAAGCCAGCAAGGCAACGAGAGTACATTGACCAGAACGGGTAACATAATGTACACCTTCACAACCAATTTTTATTGTCCCAGTGCATCTAAAGTTGTGTCACTTCAGCAAATGGCATTTATCATGTAGACAAGTTAATATGAGGCACTTACTAATGTACTGTGATTGTCCATATTGTCTCCTTTGCTGGCTGGATTAATTTTTCCATCACATTATACACAGATCGTTTCCATGGTCCATCAGTGGTGGCCGTGCTTGCACAGTATAGAAAAAAGTGCTGGTCTATGTGGTATGTCGCTATTTTCCTATAGTGTACAAGCACAACCACTGCTGCTGGATCTGGATTACAGGGTGGTCCTAACCCCTGGATACATGCAGTGTATAATGTGATGGAAAATGAATCCAGCCAGCAAAGGAGGCAATATGGATAATAACAATACATTAGTAAGTGCCTATCTACGTGATAAATGCCATTTTCTGAAGTAAGCCAACCCTTTTAATTAAAATGTTCCTATAATTTTGTTTTTACAGCACCTATGCAGACCTGTGTCTCCATGGCAACAGGCAGAGACCCCTGGGTAATTCTGCAGTCACCCACTCGTCCGTCTGTCCTCTAAGTCTTCCTAATTCACCATATGTATCGTAACATAAAGTTGGAAGGGGAGTATGACGGCAGAGTCACACTATACAGGGTTTTCTTGTTGTCTGTTACCATGGAGACAAATATTTATGCACTGTTCAAGCAACGAAAAATACGTTTTTATAGCTAGGTACTTTGGCAAAGTTGCTTCATTTTTAATTTTAAATGCATCGGGGCACTAAAATAAAACTATGTGGTAAAGGTGTAGAGGGTGCTATAAGGTATTGGTGGATGTTAGCCTTATTATTCATCGGCAAGCAGCGTTTTGGTGTCCGCCTCCACAGCGGAATGGAGACTGATCGGAGCCAAACTGATGCATTCTGAGCGGATCCTTATCCATTCAGAATGCATTAGGGCAAAACTGATCCATTTTGGACCATTTATGAGAGCCCTGAACGGATCTCACAAGCATAAAGCCAAAACGCGAGTGCAAAAGTAGCCTTGGGCAAGAATCCTCCTCAGCATTGGAGTAGCCACCAGTAGTGACCGGCATCTGTTACTCCAAGATAGCTCAGAAATGGCTGAATGGAGTAGTAAACAGTTTTACACCAGAGGACCGCTACTGCTGAATGATTCTCTTGAGTATTGCTGATTTTGTAGAAATTGTTTTTTGTTTTTTTCTCTTTTTTTTGTTAACTTTCTTTTCCCTTCAAATAAAGGTTTAGCAAGAGCAAAGTCTGTTCCAACAAAAACCTACTCAAATGAAGTGGTAACGTTATGGTACAGGCCTCCCGATGTCCTCCTTGGATCTTCTGAATATTCAACCCAAATTGACATGTGGTAAGTATGGTTATTCATGTTGACTTGCGTGAATTATCCCTTTCACTGCACACGGTTTATGGAGAATTATAAATGCTTTTGACACACAAAAACCTGAAGAATAAAATAAAAAATGATACCACCACATGCATAGATTTTCTCAGAACTGTCTTGTGCCAACTAGCATTTTACAGTCATGTATTCCTTTATGCTAAATGTTCCTCAAGCTTTAAGATTTTGTAAAATATACATTTTTTTAAATTTCTTTGGGACCCAATCAGGACATGATACGTACAAAAGTCCTATATAGTGCGATATTGGGCTAACACATGGTAACAAATACAAAAGACAGTGTAGGCAGGAACCCTGTCTATGATCCCACTTGTGGTAGTCTGTCCTCGTCCTACACGAGGGATGAAACCTGGATGGATGTTCTTGGGAGGACATGCTTTTTGATAGGGCAAAAATTCCTCTAGTATGGGGCCGATACTGTAGGAAGAAAAGTGAAAATGTACAGACTGTATGTGGTACATGGTTGTGAGTCTGGACTATAGAACAAGTGTATAACTGGTCCTGGAAGTCTAAATAAGGATGAATGTTCTTCAGTAATATAGTTGGCACATACTTTGCTGCACTATATATCATGTTGATATATTGTTCAGTGTAAGGCACTGTACAGATGCCACCAACGATTATTGTCTTGCGCACAATACGTTAATGGTGTGGCATGCTGTTTATCAGATTAATAATTGGTAGATCTGTCATTTTTCGTCTTTCTATATTTTCTTTTTATATACAGTATGTACTATGCTGATCTTTTGTGTATGACTGAATTATTTTTGTATTAGTTTGGATCTATTCTCTCACTGTATGATTCTGACTAATCTAGGAGTCTAGTATCTGTGCTCTAGTTTCTGCAATTTGGAACGCTTGTTATCATATTATTTACAGCTTTACTGTATGTGTACACCATGGCAATATTGCGAGAGACACTTAGGCTACTGTCACATCTGCGTTTTCAATTCCGCTATTGAGAGCCGTCATAGGCTGTCAATAGCGGAAGAAAACGCTTCCGTTTTGTCAATGGGGACCAAACTGAACGAAACTGAATGCACCAAAATGCATTCCGTTCCTTTTGGTTGCATCCCCATCGCCGACAGATTAACTTTCACTGGTGTTCATGACTATAGAAGACACAATACATCCGGATCCGTTCATGACAGATGCATGTGGTTGTATTATTGTAACAGAAGTGCTTTTGCAAATCCATGACTGATTCGCAAAAAAAAAGCTAATGTGAATGTAGCCTTATTTGTACACTCTTTACACTACTATTTATAATACAGGAGTGTGTTCAATTTTTAAGGGAGTTGCTTGCAAATGGTAACAGTAGGTGTTGCTTTAAGCAGTTATACATTGTGGCTGCTTAAATGTAACCACTTTCTTTTGTTTGGTCTGGTTAGTTATCCTAAAATATCAGACACTATGCTCTCATATTTTCCTGTAACAGTTCTGAAACTGTGTACATCTTAGTGGTGTATTTATACTCTTTTTGGCCTCTATTGGGTGAACTGGGAGCCTATAGATACATGTGACGTATGCATCTAGATCTTTCCCAGGGCATACGGCAGATGTACACTGGAAAACGCAGTGTGAAAACCTCCTGAGTGAATTGATTTTACACATGAAGGAGGGGGGCACAATTTGTCTGCCTAGTTTACATGCAGTATCTTCATTTCTGTCATTCACAAAGTCTTTTAATTGTTATTTGCTTTGATCTATATTTTGTCTTTAAATGCTTTGGATAAATATTTATTGTCTGGCTTCTTTCTTCCAAGGGGTGTTGGCTGTATATTTTTCGAAATGGCTTCAGGAAGACCTCTTTTTCCGGGTTCTACAGTAGAAGATGAGCTTCACTTAATTTTCCGACTTCTAGGTAAATGTCACCATTCTCAAAAGCGGGGAAAGTGCATTTACTTATCTTCATCCTCCTCTGAGTTCTGCTTTTGTGTCACTTCATGGGGTTAAATGCATTTAATAATGTGTTCCTTGCCAAGAATAGTAATGGCCTTCATTTCAAAGTTGGCCTTCAAGGATCAATCATCAGAAAAAAAGACCTTTTATCCAAGAGGATATTTTCAGTAATTGCTGAAAGATGAAGACAGGCCATATGCCATCAGATGCTCATACTGAAATAGAGTGTCTGGTGTCTCCATACATTTTTACTGAAGCCTTCTCATGCCATCATAGATTCCTCAGTCTACGAGACATGGGTATTAATCTTCACATAAATGCCATCTTTTAATCTTAATCTTGTTGCTGAAAAGGTTTGAGTCCATACCTATTTGTTGTGGAACTGAGGGCTCTTCATTTCTCTATCAGCTGCAGTATTATATCCTGTATGGCTACCTTAAAGGGGTTCTGCAAGACTAACAAACCAGATTCAGGGGGCCGGGCCGGGCCGAAGTACCAGAGGCCAATCAGATCTCCGTCACATGCTAGTGGGCACCCAGGAGACGGAGCCCTGTGCAGAACCAGTAGCACTCATGACAGACGTGTCCTTTGGCACCGTTAATGGCCCCCTAACCTTCCCAGTCTTACGTGGGTTAACGTGGGACATTTTGCTGGAGTCTAATACTTAGGATCCTTTTCAGTGTAAGATTCTAGTGACTCCTCATTTGGGGCTTAAAAATGCTATATTTGTAATTTCTTCCTATTAAGGCTCCATTCACACGTCTGCAAAATGGGTTCGCATCTGTTCCGCAATTTTGCGGAATGGATGCGGACCCATTCATTTTCAATGGGGCCAGAATGGATGCGGGCAGCACACTATTCTTCAGTTTCTTCATCCGTTCTTCAGTTTCCGCAAAAAAATAGAACATGTCCTATTCTTGTCCGCAATAGAGGACAAGAATATGCATTTTCTATTATAGTGCAGGCCATGTGCACATGGTCGGTGTCCGTGTTTTGCGGATCCGCAAAACACTTACGGACATGTGAATGGAGCCCAATATTGCTTCCCTGTTAGCAGCTTGTCGCAGCTATGACCTGTGAATATACTTATATTGTGGGAGCCCATCTTTTGCACTGCAGCTCCGCCTGATTGTACCTACCGCAGTCTCTCTAGGACTTCAGTGCATGGAAATTGGAATTTTTAGAATAATTAAGTACAAAGACTGAAATAGAAGATCGTCAGTTACTTGCCACATACGTACTGAAGAAAATGAGACTTGATGCAGCAGAGGTCTGGAGGTCTCTTTATGGTTACTAGTAGTAGAATTGCATCATGGTGACCATATAGTATGTTGACCTTGCACCATAGTGAAATCTAAACGTAATCACTATGGGGGTCATTTATCAAACTGGTGTAAAGTAGAACTGGGTTAGTTGCTCATAGCAACCAATCAGATTCCTCCGTTCATTTTCCAAACGAGTTGTCCAAAATGAAAGGTGGAATCTGAATGGTTGCTATGAGCAACTAAGCCGGTTTTAATTTACCCCATTTGTGCTGGATTGCGTGCAGATTTCTCCTTTGACCATAGTATATGCATTTTACAGCTAAATGTATAATACATCTGTAGCAGGATGGACCTCAGCATACTCAGCACTCGGCACTCCCCGTAGTTGAGTTTTCTAAACCCCATTCACATGCATTATGTTGTGTTGAAGTAATCTGTACCAAAATATGCATCAGATATTTCACTTGTGAATATGTCCCTAAACTTGTATTGTAATTAGTCAGGGTGGGTCAGTCATCTAGCACACAGGATGGAATGTGTTCTTACACTATATGGCATACAGGCATCTTCATGCAGCAGGGTGACACAGTGGTTGGCACTGGTGTCCTAGGTTCGATTCCGACCAAGGACAACATCTGCATGGAGTTTATGTTCTCCCTTGGTTACGTGGGTGTCCTCCAACACTCCAAAGATATACTGATAGGCAACTTAGATTGTGAGGGATGATAATGCCTGTGCGCTACAGAATATGTCAGCGCTATATAAGTAAAAATAATGATGCAAAATCTATGGGTATTTTGACACCAGTTTAACAATATATAAGAAATAAGATTATTTTATCTTGGCTTTTTACCTTTTTTTTTTTATTTGCTATATTTTTCAGGCACTCCGACTGAAGATACCTGGTCTGGAGTTTCTTCTAATGATGAGTTTCGGAACTACAATTTCCCCAAGTACAAACCTCAGCCTCTAATCAATCATGCTCCGAGGTATTGAATCACTCTTCATAGCAGTAGGCTGCAGTTGTGAAATCAATACATTTCTGTCCCTTCCCCCCCAAAACAAATCATGGTATTTCAGGTGATCGTTTTCTTAGGGTACTTTCACACTAGCGTTAAAGTTTTCCGGTATTGAGTTCCGTCATAGAGGCTCAATACTGGAAAGAAACGCATCCATTTTGTCCTAATGCATTCTGAATGGAAAGCAAACGGTTCAGTATGCATCAGGATGTCTTCCGTTCCGTCCCCTTTACGGTATTTGGCCAGAGAAAATGCTGCAGGATGCTGTGTTTTTTCTCCGGCCAAAATTTCCGGAACACTTGCTGGATCCGGCATTAATTTCCATTGAAATGTATTAATTCCGGAAGCGTTCTGGAAATAGCAGCATTGACGGGTCTGGTTTTCCGGTCTGCGCATGCGCAGACCTTTAAAACTGTGAAGAAAATAAATACCAGATCTGCTTTTTCCGGATGACACCAGAGAGGCTGATCCGGTATTTCAGTGCATTTGTCAGACGGATCCGGAAACAAATGATGTCCGTTTGCATACAGATTTCCGGATCCTGCAGGCAGTTCTGGCAACAGAACTGCCTGCCGGATTCTTCTAACGCTAGTGGGAAAGTACCCTTAGACAACTCGTAGCAGAACAACGAGATTATGAAACGGACCTCATACAGTGCTTACATTTTACATCACATTACATGGCCATCAGACTAGGAAAAAATTATCACAGAAATATTTAACAGCTTTTCTGTTTTTGGTAACTAAAGCTTAAAGGGGTTGTCCAGCCACATAAAAGGTTGATTGGATATTTTCGCAAGTGGAAATTTACACCAACTAACAGACTATAATTTTGAAACTGCACCCTCTGTCCCAGTCTAGGAAGCTCCACGTCCTTGTGTTGGTGATGTATAAGAAGGGGGCTGACTGGCTCAGTTCATTAACTGAGCTATGAGCCAGTCTTCAGCTAGGGAGGAGAGACAATGGTTGGCAAACCCATTATGCCACCTGTCAAAAAATACAGAACTGCCAACGAGGACTTTTAACGGAACCTCAAACGGCAGTGTGAACGTAGCCTGGTCTGAATTTTTAATCTATTTACTAGTGCATTGCCTGTACAAAAAGCATCTCGTATGTCATTTTGACCAGATTGCATGGCAGAAAAATCTTCTATAAAGGGTTGTTCATCCTTACCCCCTTCTAGGCACAGAAGACCTTGGATATCTGCATGGGTAAAATATAGCCATGTAGAATCTGGGGCCCATTACTATTTGGCTATAGGCAATAACAAGCAACTAAAAAACATTTTTACCTGTCTGATTTTCATTCAGGTGGCAGAAGGTTAAGAAAATCATGTCTCTTTCCACATCTTTAATAATGCTTCTATTACACTGAATTGATATCCACCATGTGTCATGAAATCGTGCTGTATAGCTGCTGAAAAAGAGACTGAGCTGGCAATGGGACAGTGATCAGCCTAATATTATTGAAGTGACATGAAGCTCTGTCACAAGACCTATTTGCATGAGTAATGTCTCATTTCTTTCCAGTATTATAACATTATGGGGGTCATTAATTAAGGCAGGCGTTTTAGACACTGGTCTTAATAACCCCTATATTTGGCGGTGGATCTGCCGAAGTTATGGAGAGGCGCAGGCCTCTACATAACTCCAGCGCCAGTCTAAATGTAAGGCAGCTTCCTAGCTGTCTTAGATTTAGACAATTTTCTACGCCTAAAACAGGCGTGAATGGCCCACCCTTGCCATGGGCACTTTTTTTTAGACCTGGCGTGAGCAGGAAATAGTTGTAGATTGCGGATCGACAGCATATTTCAGGATAATAAATGACCCCCCTATGTTCTTATGTTGTGTACATTATAGTCTAACAAGCTCAATGTATCTATTTCAGGTTAGACTCTGAAGGAATTGAGCTGTTAACCAGGTTTCTTCAGGTGGGTAATTTTCTGTTTGTGTGCACATGTATATTGTATGACATTACTGAATAACATACAGTAGAAAATGAATTAAAAAAACGTACTGTGTGGAACTCGGTGCTGCAGCGTGCATAGTACCATATTGTTTATATGTTCAAGCATGAAGTCTTGGAGAAACTTGTTAGGCTAGTTTCACACTAGCGCTTGTGCATCCGGCAGGGAACAGCTTGCCGGATCTCTTTGTATTCTGGCATTGCCAGAAGCTACAGCGTTGCCGTCCAGCCCCAATAGCTACTACTATGACCTATCCAGTATGTGATCGCTAGGAGTCCAACAAATGGGACCCTCACCGATCAGCTTTTTCGAGAAGGCAGCAGCTCGTGCAGTGTCGAATGACAGCACATTCATCGGTCACGTGGCCTAGGCGCAGCGCAGCCCTATTGAAGTAAGGGAGCTGAGCTGCAATACCAAGCACAGTCGCTATACAATATAGAGCACTGTGTTTGGTGAGCATGGAGAAGGCTGCGGTGCTCACAGGAGTGTCTGTGCCTTCTCAAACAGCTGATTGGCAGGGGTCCCGAGTGTGAGACCCCCACCGATCAGATATTAATGACCTATGCAGAGTATAGGTCATCAGTTTTTACATCTTGGAAAACCCTTTTAAGGATGAGTTCACATCACCGTTTATTTCTCCGTTCTGCATGCAAATGTGCATATGTTTTTCTTTACAGGATCCCTTTTTTTTCTTTATTTTTCTGTTCTTCTTGCAGATCAAAAGAACGGAAAAATAAACAGCCTATCTCCTCCAGACAGGGTGCTAGGTCTCCTTGAAGTATGGATACTTACAAGCAATGCTCCATGGGAAAGAGAACCATCTCGGTAACGCAAACTCGTGGAAGTGGTTCTCAGAGTCAGTCATATGACAAGGAAAAATAAAGCCAGCTCAGTATCCATCAATCAGCACTCAACCAGCCAGAATCCTACTCAGTACTAACAAGGGCAAGCATCCTTTGAAACGGCTATCTACGGATGGATATTTGGCCTGGCTCTTTTCCCTGGTCATGTTCCATGGCTTTTTAAAATGTCTGATTTTCAGAGAGCTACTTCCACAAGGTGGCGCCAGCAATATGGTTCTCTTTTCTTGAGAGATACCTCTTTGCAAGCCCTCCAGATGTACCGTTCTGACAGAAGGCTCTAAAAGTTATGTGAATCCAGCCTAAGGTGCTGACTAGTTGCTAGATATGTGAAAGCTGCAAAATGGTCATGAATATGGTTTACTGTAAAGACAGATTTAATGGATGTTTAATTAGGTCACAATATTGGTCCTGAGATGGAAGTCCTGAATGTTGTTTCACTTTGCAGGTATATCGCTGTCAGTAATGTATTGTTCTGCCACCTGTCCCTATATATTCACAGTGTACAATGCGAGGTCCTAATATAACATTGTTCTTTATCTTACAGTACGAGTCTAAGAAGAGGATTTCAGCAGAAGACGCTATGAAACATGCTTACTTCCGAAGTCTGGGAACAAAAATACATAGCTTACCAGAAAGTAATTATCCCAACGTTTCTAATTTACATTCTACCAAAGTTGCAACTAGCTAGAAAAATGTGTAATCTACCTGTATTTGTGTTATGGCTACATAGTTGGTAAGGCAGGAAAAAGAGCAAGTCCAATCTATAATCCTCCAATACTGATCCAGAGGAAAGCAAAAAAAAACCCTATGATGAAGATGCCAATTGCCCCATATTAAAGGGCTCAAGCAATGGTATAACCGTGGACTCCAGCAACCTGTACAGCAAGTATGTTTCACATCACTAAGCAGCTGTAGAAGTGAAGACAACCCATCTTGGTCATGTTCTAGGACAGGTTGCTGGATGACATTAATATCCCATTCCTGCAGAACCCCTTTAAGGACAAAACATTCCTTCCCTACTTCAATTGTGAGAATCAGAGTAAATCCGTAGGTTAATGCCCCATCTTTACAAATCTAGTGCCTGTAACCTGCAATGGTTTCACTGTGAAGAAAGGCATCTGAGCCCTACAAAGAATCAGCCATCACAACATCCTCTGGCAGAAAGTTCCAGAACCTCCATGCTCTTACAGTAAACCATTAATGTCCATGTTGATGTGAAACCTTCTCTAGATGAAAAGTATGCCCTCTTGTCATGGTTACAGACCCAATCATGAAATGATCACCAGCAAAATGTCTGTATTGTCCATTCCTTTATTCATGCATTGTGATGAGGAGGTCGCCCATAAGCATTTTGTTTTCCAGACTGTGAACAAACCCAACTGACCATCTTAGTACTGCAATCCACCCATTCCGTTAATTACCTTGGTTGCCCTCCTCTGCACTCACTCTGGTTCAGCTATGTCCTTCTTATGCAAAGGTGCATAAAACTGTATGGGGAAATTTAAATAAACTGGTCTAAAGGGAAACTGGCTTAGTTGCCCATAACAACCAATAAGATTGATCTTTTCATTTTCCAAAGAAGCTCTGAAAAATGAAGACTTAAGATAAATCTCCCCCAGTGTTCAAGGTGTGGTTCTTGTCATGAGCCTCTGTGCCTTTTGATGAATCCTATTATTTTACTTTGGCAACAGCAGACTGGCATTGGTCTTTAAGGTTAACGGGTTGTCCAGGGTTTTTTAAGTGATGGCCTTTCTTTATGATACACTAGCTGTTATCCCACATCCCTCACCGTTCAGCTGATCTGTGTAGCTCCATCAGCAGAAGTTAACGCCAGAGCTACACAGCACCACCAACATTATAGCGACGGGACCCTTTTGGCACCCCACTGTTGACTGTGACCAAGTCTGAGGCTGTACAGTCACCAACTACTGTAACCTCTGTATCCAGGTGTTAAGCCATGTAATACATTGCCCCCTAGTACCGACCTTTTATGTGATACATCATCAAACACACAAAAAAGACATCCCTATCATTACACTGGTCCAGCCTGGAACTTACCTCCTCACACAGATCTAATTCTGAGTTACATTTAGAGGTTTTCATAATGCCTCACCAACAGGGCTGTGGAGTCGGAGTAGAGGAGTCGGAGGCAATTTTGGGTACCTGGAGTCGGCGAAAATGAACAGACTCCAACTCCTACTAAATTTAAATTGGAATAAAAAAAAAAGCAAGTTTAAATGTCCCAATTCACAAAAAGTTATAATTAATTACTTCTCTACTGTAAGAATAAAGGCCAATGCATGCAGTGCCTCACGTAACCGCAAAACGAACACGTTAAGTGACTGAAGAAGCATGCTTTTCATATGCTTTACTATATGGCGCGCAACGCACAGTTAAGGAACGGCAATACTTATACTTTCCATTGTGTTGTGTTCCGCTATTACAGGGAACACAACGCCCATGGGTAGCCTAGCCTCTCACTGATAAGGGATTAAGTAAATATGTTTTTTGCAGGTCTAGAGAAACTATTATAAGTGAAGGGAATGGATAGTCAATAGTTCAAGACTGAAGCTGTAAACCATTGGAAAAACTGCTATCATTCAGCTAAGGCTATAAAACATGTAAACTCAGATTGTTAGCTTGAACTTTAAACATGCCTAATGGATTCTACTAGGGAAATGTATAAAATTTGCATATTAAATACAGAGGATTCGGGGAGTTGGAAGTACCAAAAACTTAGGAGTCGGCGCATTTATCTACCGACTCAACAGCCCTGCTCACAAATACCTACCAAGTGGTGCCACTTTGTAAACGCACGTCACTGTAATTCAGGCTAAGGACAGCAGTAGTGCCAGTACGGTAATAACATCCAAACAAATGTACCCATACATTGTACAGCCATTGCAGACTATCCATAAAATTGTCCCACAGTAGATTTTTTTCCATTCATCTGCAGTGTTCATAGAGTGCTTACTGCCTGAGAAATACACATACAATACTGCCCAGAAGTGCCCCATAAAGCCAGTGGTAAAAACTAAAATTGATATATCTGTAAAACTTAACACTTTTCTCTTTCCATGAAAATAATTTTCCCCAATGAAGCTTAAAATGGACTGTAATATATTCGGCTGCAGGTTACAAGGTAGTACAATTGTTTATTTCATATTTTTTGAGCAACTGTTTTATTTTTTCACCATTCAGACACATCAATATTCAGTCTTAAGGATATCCAGCTGCAGAAGGATCCTGGTTTTCGGAATTCTTCCTATCCAGAAGCAGGTATGTGGCTTAGCATACATTGCATTCGGAAAGTCTTTAGACCCTTTCACTTTTTTCACATTTTATAGTTGGGCCTTGTGCTAAAATAAAAAAAAGTTTTCCCCCATCATTCTGCACTCAATACCCCATAATCAGAAAGTGAAAACAAAATGTTTGGAAAATGTGCTAAGTTATTGAAAAGGAAAAACTAAAATCTTGCATTAACCTAAGTATTCAGACTCTTTACTCAGACTCAGTTGAAACACCTTTTGGCAGCGATTACAGCCTCCAGTCTTCTAGTGCAGTGTTTCCCAACCAGTGTGCCTCCAGATGTTGCAAAACTACAACTCCCAGCATACCCGGACAGCCTTTGGCTGTTCAGGCATGCTGGGACTTGTAGTTTTGCAACAGCTGGAGGCACACTGATTGGGAAACACTGTTCTAGGGTATGATGTCACAAGATTTGCACACCTGGATTTGGGAATTTTCGGCCATTCTTCTCTGTAGAAGCTCTATCAGGTTGCATAGGGACCGGTTGACAGCCATTTTGGGGTCTCTCCAGAGATGTTCAGTTGAGTTCCAAGCAGGGCTCTGGCTGTTCCAGTTAAGGACATTCACAGCGGTGTCCCTAAGCCACTCCTGCGTTGTCTTTTTGGAAGTTAAACCTTTGACCCAGTCTGAGGTCCGAAGCACTCTAGATCAGGTTTTCACTAAGAATATCTATGTATTTGGCTCCATTTTCCCTCAACTCTGACCAGTCTAGGAAGATTCCTGGTTGTTCCAAACTTCTTCTGTTTAAGAATTATGGAGGCCACTGTGGTCTTGGGAACTTTCAGTGCAGTAGAAATTTTATGTACCCTTCTCCAAATCTATGCCTTAACACAATTCTGTCTCTGAGGATTGACCACGGCATCTGAAGTGTTAAATGTCCGCAACCTGCATTACTGCAAGTCGCGGACATTAGCCACGGTTGTCTGCTGGTCGGAAAAAGGGTTAAGGCTAGTTTCACACTAGCTTTAATGAGATCCAGCACAAAACAGCCAGCTGGGTCTCTCTGGATCCGACATTGTTAGAAATTACACGATTCCAGTCCGCAATCCGGCAAATATGCTGAGAATCGGCCGGACTTGAACTGCTGCGCAGAACAGCCTGCCAGGTCTCACTAACTGTAGTGTGAAACCAGCCTAAGGCTACATGCACACGACAGTTGTTTTTCTCGGCTTCCGTTTCAGGTTTCTTTTGCGGAAAGGATAGGAACCCATTCATTTCAATAGGTCAGCAAAAAAAATGCTGACAGTTCATCCGTTTGTGTTCCGCGTCCGTTGTCCGTGTTTCCCTTCAGCAAAAAAAAGTAGTGCTTGTCCTACTTTTTTCTCATTTGCGGAAGAGGATAGGCATTTATTACAAGGAATCTGTGACGACAAAGAAATCATCCCCAAAAAAAACTGATGGACCATCAGTTTATTTTGCGGATCCCGATTTGTGAACAGCAAAAAACAACTGTCGTGTGCATGTAGCCTAACAATGAAGAAAAATAATGGAAGGCAGATAATTTTTAACTAAGCTAAAACCCTCAACATATTCATCTAATATAGTGAAACAAAGTATTGTCCTTTATTCACCCAGGCAACGTTTTGGTCCGCTTACTGCGACCCTTATCGCTTGATAAGGGTCCCAGTAGATTTGGCTTCTGGGAGAGGAGAACCAGCCTACATCAAAATGTATCCAAGGACCACTACCAGTCATAAAGTGATAGCCCCCCCCCTGCTTAACCCTCAGCTTCTGAAAAAAATCAGATACATAACCTCAAATTCACTTAACAAAAGTTCTTTTAGTCCTTTTGAGTCTATCCTTTGGACTTCCTCTCTGGCATTGTCCAAAATGATCTCTATGTCATTGTACACAATTAAGCTTAGCTTAGGGTACTTTCACACTTGCGGCATGGCTATCCGGCAGGCTGTATGCTGCAAGTACCTGTGTGCTGCCGCTCCGTCCCCATTGACTATAATGGGGGTGGGGGTGGGGGCGGAGCTACGGCGCAGTGCACGGCAGTGATTGCCGGACTAAAGTCGGACATGCAGTACTTTTAGTCCAGCGATCTCTGGCCGTGCTGCGCCGTAGTTCTGCTCCCTCCTCCATTATAGTCAATGGGGACAGAGCGGCAGCACATGGGTACTTGCGGCACGGCGGATCTGGCGGGCTGTTCACCTGGCGGATAGCCATGCCTCAAGTGTAAAAGTACCCTAAGCTGGATAAAATAGCAAATATTTTAAACCATTTTCCTTCATACACAGTCTGTTGGTTACAATGTGTTTTCCGTCTTGTTTGTAGGGCACGGCAAGAACAGAAGACAGAGCATGCTCTTTTAAGCTCTTTTTACGATCCGTTTCATACCAAGATCAGAAGCTTTGGTGGCAACTCTTACTTCTGGTGGACTATGGACTGTTTGTCAACCCTGACCTACTGACAGTGGAGTTGTTTATTTCAGGCCTGCAGATTTCCCTTTTTCCCCCCTCTTTTTTAAATATATATATGTATATATATATATTTGTTGTCACAGTGTGACGAAGCTTGTACAGTCGGTTTTGAGGTCTCCTCTGCTGTTAGAGCCAGTAGGTTACAGCTGTCGATGTGACTGTAGCTGCAATTCTCGAGCAGGACTGAGACACAACGCGTCGTTATTTATTGCCGAATCATTGCTGCTAAATGACTACTGTCTGAATATTTACCACAACAACAGTTGAATGCCTGAAGAAGTTGCAGTGGCTTTACAATCTGTGAATGCATCATTTTTGTTTGTTTTTTAAGCCCAATGTTTTTGTTTTATCCTCTTTTTCTTTCGTTTTTTTTTTTTTTTTATTAAATTGTATTGTTTCCATTAATACTATTTTGCTTTGCTTGGCCTTGAATCTAGTGGACCACATTTGGCGTTTCAGCCGACCATCCGTTTCTTCCAATTTCAAATTATAATCAGCCACAATATTTTCTGAGTACACAACAAAGATCAGAAATCAATATTTTCCCAAGGTAGCAGATAATCGGTTTACTAGCAAATCACATAGACCTTATGATGAAAAATGACTCTTCCTTGTAATGTAATAATTTCTGTTGTAAAATTACCAAAATGTGCCTCTAGCACGATTTGAAAAGAGCAAGAAAAGTTTTCTATGGCAGTTTTATTAAGAAGTGTCAGATAATGTATCTTTAATGTTCACAAAGTGGGGAGGGCTGGAGACCTATTGTGAGGGAATTTTTTTTAACAATTTAAGCCAATGTCTCTGGTACATAAAAGTTGTAAATTGGAGCATGCCATATTTGCGCTAATATTTGCAAATTTTGACTTCTTTTATAGCTTTTGAAATGTTGAAAAATGTGCGTGGATTTCGGCAGAAGGGGCTCGGGGAATTATTGGCACTATCATTTTCATCACAAATTGGTGTAAATAATAGCACAA
Organism: Bufotes viridis; assembly: GCA_033119425.1. NCBI lineage: Eukaryota > Metazoa > Chordata > Amphibia > Anura > Bufonidae > Bufotes > Bufotes viridis. The sequence continues at coordinate 279,283,918 of CM065590.1, forward strand.
ATCTATACCTGCCACATTGACCGGCAAAGATGTGGCAAATTTATAAAGAGGCGTGCACCACTTGATAAATTTGGCAGATCTTTTTCCAGTGTACTTTGGTTTAAGACTGGTGTGTGAAACGTCGGACTTCTCACATTTTTGTTTCTGGAACAGAATTTGAAACAAACAGGACTAAGATATTTTTGCTTTTCATTTTTTGCTCCCGGCGTTTTGTAGGTTCGGTTGAATGTGTTGTACATGTAGTAGCAGAACTGAATCTGGTTTTTAAAGGGATATTTCTAGGTTATAGTTTTATGGCATATCACTATAGCAGGACCCCTCCAATCCTTAAAACAAAGAGACAGTTCTTTGGAAATCGGTGGCCAGGAGCCTGCTTGTGTAGGGAATTGCAACACGCCTCCATTCAAGCAGGAGGTTGTGAGTAAGGGCTCATGTGCACGAACGTTTTCCGCCCGTGCCGTGCATTGGGGACCGCAAATTGCTGTCCCCAATGCACAGGTACGGTCCGTGTGGCCTCTGCTGACCCATTCAACTCGTCCGCACCGCAGAAAAATAAAGCATGTTCTATTGTTTTTGTGGTGCAGAGGCACGCACCAAACGCCACAGAAGCGCTCCGTCGGGCTTCCGTGCCGTGGCTTCACTCTGTATCTTCCAGATAGCGGACCTATTCAAGTGAATGAGTCTGCATCCGTCATACGGTGCACACACGGGCCGCGATCGTTTATTGCGGACCCACTGTTTGCAGGCCGCAATACGGGCACGGCTGGAACATGTTTGTGTGCATGAGTCCTAACATTGTTCAGGGCAAATAATTGAAGGATTTGCAGCACTTCACTACAGCTGCTGCCCCTTTATTATGAAGAAAATGTATTGTAGATGTTGCATAAATATTCCCTCTGACATGATATAGTTCTATAAGAATGCCTAAAGTGTTCTAGTGCTCTTGATTTCTTACTGCAGCACCAGAATTCACCCACCCCCAACCCAACCTGTGGATTCCTCGTGTGCTGGCGCCTGCCACTTCCATAGAAATAAAGATGGTGCCTGATACATGACCACTTTCTGTGCATCATTCTCTTCTTGCACCAGTGCTTAAAGCATTCAGCGCATGTGCAGATAGAGGAGATTTCTTCTGAACGTATGCACATTTCCTGAATTTTTTTTTAAAGTCTGTGCAGAAGAGGACACAGGTGGGGAAGTGGTTTCCTGGGTAAATCATAGGACCGCTGCCATCCTGATTGCTATGGATGCAGAGGCTGCCAGCATCCCCCATTTACACATGGATTCTGTGGGCAGTTGGGGGTCTTGTATTTGGGGTGCCGCAGTACCCACCAGTTTATGACCTTTGTACAGATCTCTTCAGAAAGTGGACAAATGAGTCCTTGCAGCTACATGTGTATCAAAAGATTCCAATGATCACACATGGATAACTCTGGTGCGAATTGGTTGTTACTAACCGCCAGAATGACTAAATGGTAAAAATGATTGGGTTAATTTATCAAACTGGCTTAAAGTAGAATTCTTAGTTGTCCATAGCAACCAATCAGATTCCTCCTGTCATTTTCCAAAGGAGCTGTCAAAAATGAAAGGTGGGATCTGATTGGTTGCTGTGGGCAAACTAAGCCAGTTCTACTTTACACCAGTTTGATAAATGGCCCCAGATGTTCTTACTGTGTGTATAGTATTCAAAGGCAAAACATGCCACATACCATCATATGCTGGATAGCAGAAGATGTCAGATAAGGTTTTGTAGCATTAATGTACCATACAGTATTATACTGCCGGGAAGATACATAAGTGATCTTTGTATGTCTATTAAACCTCATACTGTTCATAGAGGTTCAAATGATATACCAAAACCTTTAAATAATATATGACTAAATCCCTCAAACCACAGAATAAAAAATAAAGATGCTCTGTGGAGACGGATGGTTTTACTACTGGAAAACTAAATCATTTTGGAGAAAAGAATTAAAATGATTCTAAACTTGATGGACCCTCAGTTCGGATTGTTGGAGCTCAATTAAGTGTGTATGCCACATGCCACTACGTTTCCCTGCCCGCTGATCAGATTATACACTTGTTCTACCATAGCTATTAAAAAGACAACACTGCATTCCAGAGAAAATTTACAGTTGAAATCTTATGAAACCTGTCTGGCCCCCAGAACAGGTTAAATGTCTAAGCCGTTGCAGAATTGCGTTCTCCTAACCAGCAGGCCTAAAAGTGCAACATGAAAATTGCTCTCGTCTCCAAAAGTAAAAAAAGGTTGCCTGAGTTCATGCAAAAGAAGGCAATGTGATATAAGAAGAAATACTCACCTGTTAGAACCGCCACCACTCTGGTGCTGTACGCATCTACACACTGAGGGCTGTAGCCTGCAATCACTGGCCTCGAGCCCCATGCCCAAATATTTTATGGCCTCAGACAACCCCTTTCATCTTTTTTGTTTGTTTTTTTTAAATCACTTGTCACACATCGTCCTGAAGTTGGGGTCAGTGTTTATTATCTGAAGTACTGCGCGCACCTTTATCATGAACACAATATTATGACTGTAAATCTTCAGAAACTAGCTGGTATATCCTGAGTGGACTGTAAGGCGGTTCTTTGATCTAACCCTGTAGAGCATTCAGGGATCTGCTATTTCTGTTTTGATTTTTTCTAAAAATAGACTTTTAGGTAATTTAACAGTATTACGTGACTTTCTCCCCCTTTTATTTTATTCGTGAATAGTGATTGTGGAGCACGTGGGTTGTTTTGTCAATATAACCAATATAATATGGGATTTGATTTTGTTAGAGAACAGTAAGTTCACGTCCAATAACAGTGAATATTGGACCACTACTACTTTTCATACATTTCTGAAACCAATCCGTAGAGCTAACAATCTGCTGTTTATTTTGAACTGACAAACCTGTATTAATATTGTACTTTTTGAAGTATGAATATTCAGTGGTATACAATAGTCTTGTTTTCAATCTCATGGGGGACAAATATTTCTTTGTTGTAAGGCACTTTCCTTCCATCTGAATTTCTTGTACAACACAGGAATATGTTCAATTAGTTTTTTTTTTTTGTTTTTTTGCTTTATACTTCCCATCCCCTGGTGCTGATTTCTACGGTGTTTTATAAAATTGTCCAGATTGAAAAAAAAATAAACTGGTTCTTAATATTTGACATTTCCTGTTTGTGGTAATAGTTCAGTAGGTAACCTCAGCAATAATAAATCCTGTTTTGAGTTTACAGTACTCGCATAACAATATGCTCACTACAATGGCTCTTCATTCAACACTCACTTTTGAATGCCACACAATATATTGGCAGAATCTAACAACTGATCTTCAGTGAGTTCAGCGATTTGCAGTTTTTATGTAGTAGAAGCGTTTCAGAGGACCCTTCATGCTTTTTTTTTCCATTTAATTTGTCAATTAGTTAGTTTATTATAACAATTTCCTTATAAATGCCACTGCTCTCATACAACTCTTAGGGCTGATTCACACGACCGTGCTTGTTCTGGGAAACATGTCAGCCACATAATCCGGACCGACTGCCCTGGCTCGAACTGACTGCATCATACTTTGATACAGTCAGTTCCTATCGGATTGTGGGTCTAATATACTGTACTCGCATGATTTGAGGACAGTATGTTACACCCCCAATCAGCTCAGACTGACTGTATCAATGATGCAGTCAGTAGAGGTCAGGGGAGTTATGGTCATTCTGTGAGATGGTCAGGCACATGGACCATGTTTCCCAGACCAAGCACGTCCATGTGAATCAGCCCTCATATACACGCCTCTGCACTGATGGTGCAGCTTATAGATGTTACCCGTGGAACACATCTATTAACAATTGGTCTCATTTTGGAATATTTTCCCTTTACAGTGATGGGGAACCGCTGTATTATGTTGACTAAATGGATTTATTCATAAAACAGCATATCAGTTATGTTCCAAGACATTTTTTTGCAGGTTTCATGTGAGCAGCTTCCATAGTTGCATCAGGCGTTCTGCACTACTGTCCTCCACCATTGAGGTTATAGTGTGAAATACATGAGTTCATCATCTGTATGGAGTTTACCTGTTTTTCCTTATTCTTGTGTGATTTTCCTTCCACTCCACACCTATACTTGAAAATGTTTCACTTTGTGAAAAGGAGCATGCCTTATTTGTTGGCCTCATATTTCAAACACAGCCAGCCCTACAAATTCAGGTTTAAATTGTGAGACTGGGATTTTAACATTTTCATGCTGTGCTTCTATAATTTAGTTCAGATATTGTTACTGAACCATTAATATCTGAAACCTCGACAATGTCAGGTAGAGGCCACTCTGCAGTGTCAAGATCTGGGACTGGTCTTAGAAGAAATGTTTTGTCTTTTATATTTTCTTACATACTGAGGATCCAGGTACCTTGTGTATAAAAACAGTGCCAGGGCAAGTATCCTTGATGTCTGTAGCAACCAGAGTTCAGTTTTCAAGTTATTCAATGTGATGCCAGGTTGCTATGGCTATTGCTATGAAAAGTAACTTACACCATGAATTTTGGGCTTACTTGGAGTCTGATAAAAGTAATTTTGGGAATCTAACATTTACATACAGTATTTTATTCTTTTTATTCCCTACAATGGAAACAGTGTATGTCCATAATTACATGTACATTAAAAAAGCACTAAATATAAACATTGCAGAGTACATATTTGGGGAAACGGGCACAGAAATTCTATCAGAGGTATTTCTTCCTAAAGGTTTCCCCTAATGCAGGAAAAAAATATATAAAACATTTACAAAAAAAATTATGCAAAAGAAGGCACAGCCGGTTATAGTTTCTATAAGCTGAAGTGCATAACATAGAATTGGGCGAGGAGCTTTCCATCCTTCGCTGCGGCAACACGCGTTGACCTTAAATTTGGAATACAAAACCTGTAATACATGGTAAATCCTTTGTCCCGCTAGTAAATATTCCAGCAGTTTGGTCTGGGTCATAGGAACAATGCTGTACTTAGTTAGTGATGTATAGCGCCACACTTAGACATACATGGGATACCATTCAGAGTCTTTTGTATCTAGGCAGGACGAGGATTATACGAGTAAACAACAGTCCATCAGACTTATATCAAGGAGCTGGCTACCAACCAGTCCATGTACAGTTTATATATGCAGGACATCTTGGTTAACACAGTGTACAGGCCAGATTCCGCTATCCACCCTGTGACGTACATACTGAAATCCAGGATGACCGGAGACACTGTTTTAGCCTGAAATTTCTTAAGACTGGGAATACTATGAGGTGATGAATCTTGCTCACTTCAGGCCTGCCCGCTGTTTGTGCGACATCCAGGAGTGCTAATGGAATTGAACATGTCCATAGTTCCTTGAGATAACATCAGGACTTTTGAGAGTTTGATGACAGCAGCACTGGAGATGATGACCTATCAAGCCCTGGAAGCTGCAATGGCAAGTGACTGTTCAGCAGGTTTGGAAACTGGAGGTAAAAAAAAAAGAAAAAAAACAACTTAGATCGGTTTAAAACAAGTGGATACTTCTCATCTTGCCATGACTAAGGCGAGAGGAGACTAAGCCCCGACCAAGAAGTGGCCACTGCTTGCAGTCTCAGTATCTCCCATTGGTGTCCGGGAGCTACAGAAACGGCACAGCACAATGGGTTTTCCGAGTTAGAGAATAAGCATAGCTTGCGGTGCAACCATGTTTCAGTAGCTTATATGCAATGCAATGAGAGCTATTAAAACAGAGAGCGTTGGCCCACTTCGCTGCTTCCCGGCCACCTGGTGGTGGAGGCTGTCCCATCTCGCCTTGGTAACACTGAGATGAGGTGTATTTATTTGCACTTACCTGGAATAGGGTGTTTGGTCCTTGCAACCTGGCAGGACTTAATGGAGCTACTGGGCTGAGGCTGCTCCAGAAGTGGATGCTGGACAAGAGTGGACTTGGAGTTAACAACAGTCCATTAGGTGTCTGCAAGACAAAATGTATCTTTAAGCAGATTTATGAAGGACATAATCTTTCTTCATTTACAAATAGACCAAACTTTGTCATAGGGCTTAATGTTACATCCATGTAACTGCAGTGAAATCAGCAAGTGTGTATTTTTGTGGATTTCACATTGATGTCTAAGGGGAAATTGGGCCTCACAAAATCCATAGGACAGTGGGGGTCATGTACTGTCCAGTAATATGCCTATATCTGCAACTTTTCCCCGCTCACGCCAGGTCTAAAAAAGTGGGCATGACTGGTAAGGCTACTTTCATACTAGCGTTTTTACTGGATCGGGCAGGGTTCAGCAAAAAAACGCTTCCGTTACTGATAATACAACCATCTGCATCCGTTATGAACGGATCCGGTTCAATTATACTTAACATTGCCAAGACGGATCCGTCATGAACTCCAATGGAGGACGGATCAGTTTTCTATTGTGGCAGAGAAAACGGATCCATCCCTATTGACTTGCATTGGGGGTCATTCCGGATCCGTCTTGTTCTGCATCCCAGGACGGAAAGCAAACTACAACATGTTGCGGTCTGCTCTCCGGTATGGGAACGCAACTAAATGGAATGGAAGGCATTTTGGAGCGTTCTGTTCTGTTCAGTTTTGTCCCCATTGACAATGAATGGGGACAAAACTGAAGTGTTTTTTTTTTTTCCGGTATTGGGACCCTATGACGGATCTCTATACCGGAAAACTAAAACGCTAGTGTGAAAGTAGCCTAAGGGGACGGGCCAGCAGGCCTGTCTCATTCGTCATTTTCTACGCCTGTTTTAGGCATAGAAAATGGTCTAAATTTAAGACCGCAACGAAGCTGGCTTACATTTAGAAGAGGCGGTAGATCCACCGAAGTTATGTAGAGGTCTGCACCTGTTCAAAAAAATCAGCATTTCCGCCGCCATCTATAGGGGCTATTAAGTCCAGCGTCTAAAACGTCAGTCTTAATAAATGTTTAAAGTCTAATGTTTTCTGCGGCGGTACACATGTAAATGGTTAGTAGACCATTTTAAACGCCATAGGAATACATGGGGAACTATTTATTGAGCATATTTTTTTCGCAAATACATTCCGCCACATGTCAAGGCATCCTTATAACCCATATCGGTACAGGCTCTTGTGACACGTGTAGCACTCCATTTTCAGATATTGCTTACAGCAGGGATCAGCACCCTTCGGCACACCAGCTGTTGTGAAACTACAACACCCAGCATGCTCTATTCATTTCTGTGAGCAAGTATGGATGCTGGGAGTTGTAGTTTCACAACAGCTGGAGTGCCGGAGGTTGCCTATCCCTGGCCTACAGTCATTCCAGTGTCATTCATCCACCTAATAGCATGGCAGCAGTTCAGGTGTCCATGTTTCTGTGACATTGTTACCCAGCCTCAAACAATAAAAATTGGTGTGCACAGCAGTGAGAACAGGAGCTATATCTACACCCACACTGGAGGTGCGATTCCTTTTCCCCACAAAAGAGGCATCATCCACTCCTACCCAACGAAAGAACCGAAAGGTACTTGCGCAAGCGCAGTGAACCTCTGCTGTCAGTACCTGGTCACGTGGGACGCCGCGTGTAAACCTGGAAGTGCGCGGGACCCCACGCGCGGAGATACACACGCTGCAGCTGGCAAGCGCTTGGAACCAGACGGAGTGAGGTACGCCCAAGGGGGTAAGACACTTTGATATTATATGTGGGTGGACTGGAATAGCTACTGGATGCAATTATCAAGTGGACATCTCCACCGAGACATTACAGTTGAAACTGCAACGGATACCTAGTAGCTACAGCATACAATTATACCCTGGGACTTGCAAGGACAAGGGGGTCCATACTGTTTTGCATTGCGTTTTTGCACGGACTGCTTATTTATTGCGTTTTTTGCACGGACTGTTTTTGCACAGAGTCATTTTGCACAGAGTTATGTACGATGCACTGAGTTGTTATATGGCATAAAGGGAATTGGATATCTGCAATTATACAGTATAAAGGGAATTTGGATACTTGCAATTTTATGTGTGAAATACAATAAACAGATTATATATTGATACACTGTTACCAGGCTATTCCTCTAAGCTTCCCAGAAAAGGTGTAGCCCCTCCATTCGTTAAACTAGTTTCTCCTATACATTTTTGGCTTTAAGGGTGAGCCTTAGAGGTGAGCACCCTAGTCCTCTGACCTACCAGGAGTAGCCACCCAGGCACTCTTTTAATAAAAACAAACTGTTACATGTATATTTTAAAGGGGCTGTCACAGGAAGCGATAGCATATTGCAAATACATGATATCGCTTTCTGATTGGTGGGGGCCCGACTTCAGGGACTCCCTACAGTCCTCAGCAGTTCCCTGCAAATCCAGGGGCATTGCTGAGTAGGGAAAACTTGTGGCAGTCTGACACCTACTGATTAGGATATGCAATTACTTTCTATGAGTAGAAAGCCCCTTTTAGAAAATGGATACAATGACGGCGACAAAGTATGTGCAAGTGGAGTATTTGAACAGTAGGAATAAGTAGAAGAGAATAAAGCAAGCAAGCACTGTACCACTGATCTGACATATACCAGAATGGGGAATTAAAAAAATTACAGATAGTTATTTTACATATGTGATTTCTCTTTACCCATTTCTAAACTGGTAATGAGGTGATCATAATATCTTGGGGAAACTATGTGTGATTACTGGTTGAGTCTGTCATGCGCATGGTCGTGTTACTGAATTGTGTTAAATGGATCCGTAATAAGATGCTCAAACTGCATGCAGGCCTTTTTAGTATGGTCTTTTTGACTAAATCTGCAAAAGAGGCTCCAAACGGATGTTCCAACAAAGGTGTGAACAAGCCCCAATCTGTAAAACTGAGATGTCCCCAACACATTCCATAGGACAGAACCTCAGATGTATTGCTTTGTGAAAGTGTTACATGGCACATTGAATCCCTACAGAACTGTGGAGACTCTGTGTGCTGCTGTACAGAGTCAATGCCTGTGACTTTACTGTGTATACGGAGCCTTAATCTCATTTGCATGCAGAGCTGGTTTTCTTTGCCTTCTAGTGAACAGATTGGGACACAGAAGAATGATTCAGTGCTCCTGTGTGCGCCATGGCCTCCTTCAACTTACCAAGCACAGCGCCATCCATTGGATAGTGGTTGTGTTTGATACTGCAGCTCAGCCCTATTTACTTGAACGGGACTGTGCTGTGCCTAGGCCACGTGACTGATGAACAGGACATCGGTGGAAGGGGGACAGCCTCTTCAAACAGCACACCCCTGCCAATCTGATATTGATGACCTGTCCTATCAAAATCTCAGACAATACCTTTAAGAGCATAGATTCTGCAGTGATTGTGAAGGGAAATGAATGTAAGGCAAATCAAGACAACCATCACTACACCATTTCCTCGCTGATGTCATGGAGCAGTTAAGAATGGATTTCCCTCTGGGCCAAAACCCGCCCAGGTGACACCTGACACTTGAAACATTTTACTACCTTTCGTTTGCTCTTCATTACATTACAATATAATGATTCGTGAATTTCACTTCTTTAACTACCTTTGATTTTTAATTATTTTACATGGCTTTAAAGGGAGTCTTTCACCTAATCTGAGCGTTTTAGACCGCTCAGATCAGGTTACAGACTCTTTGCCCCTCATTACTATAGTGCCTTTCTTTTATTCGTCCGTAGTCCGGATGCTGAATAAAAGACTTTTAAACCGTATGTAAATGAGCCGCTGAAGGTGCCCAGGGGCAGCGTTACTGGGCGATGTTCCCAGAAAAACACTCCTCTTTCTGCCCTCTGGCCCGCCCTCTGTCCTATTACCTCCTTCAGCCGAGCGGGACGGATGTCCTTAGTTGGCCGGCGCATGCGCAATATGAAAAGCTGTTCCTCTGCCCATAATGGGCAGAGCAGTGCGCATGCGCCGGCCAACTAAAGACATCCGTCCCGCCGTTGTTGTGCCGCTCGGCTGAAGCAGCTAATAGGACAGAGGGCAGAAAGAGGAGTGTTTTTCTGGGCACATCGCCCAGTAACGCCGCCCCTGGGCACCTTCAGCGGCTGATTTACATACGGTTTAAAAGTCTTTTTTTCAGTATCTGGACCACGGACGAATAAAAGAAAGGCACTATAGTAATGAGGGGACAAAGAGTCTGTAACCTGATCTGAGCGGTCTAAAATGCACAGATTAGGTGAAGGACTCCCGCTAAATTGTAGAGGTCTTTTAAGTCATGCTTCGTTGCACTGTTGACAGCATTTTACCTGAGCAGTAAAAAAGGCTGGTGTCAAAGATCCTGAAGGAAGTGCTGGGCTGTTAAGGGCAATTGAGCCAATATCAGTACTGGAAAGGAGAAGAGGTGGAGAACATATTTTCAGGCCTTTCGGCTTCTTGGCTTTTGGGGGATGATGACAGGAAAGCTTCGATTTAGACCCTGATGAGAGGTTTAATGGTTCCATGGTATCAGGATAATCTACAAAGTAGCTCCTTTGCTCTGTTGACAGATTAGGGGACAGAGAAGGAGATCGTGAGGAACGTGGTGAAGAAGAAATACTAGCTGCATTTGGTGACACATGAGGAGACCCTTTAGCAGACAAGGTTGACGATAAAAAGGCTGAGGCAGCTGCCGATTCTGAAGTAGAAGGCAGTGAAATTACAGGCCGGACAGTCTCTTTGTCCATTTTGTTTGTAACAAATCTTATAACAGTCCTGACTTCCTCGATAGGACTTTTGGCTTCTGGTCTTTCTTCTTCTTCTTCCTCATCATCTTCCTCTTGAAGCTCCTCCTCTTCCTCTTCAGTCATTTCACGTTTAATAATCTTGTAGTTGTCAGTTTGGTGTTGCAATGAATTTATGGTGAAGGAGGAATATAATCCTGAGTTGATGTACTCATTGCGGCTAGCACTCTTCAAGGCTGATAAGGTTTGCTTGTGCCTCTCATGGAGATCACTTGGGATCTTGCAATCACTGTCCTGCAGCAAAAGGCTATCCCTGCTCATCTCCACAGTGTGAGGGTCCATTTTCAAGATTTCTGGAAAGGACACAAACTTATAGACAAACTTCTGGCCAATAACTTTTTTGATAATGTTCTGGAGGAAAGATACAAATAATGAATTGTTAATTAAGTTAAAAATAAAAACAAATTTTCACTCCAACAATCAGATCAAGCTCAAGGAAACAAGAGGCACCTGCCAAGATATATATTTGACACATGGCTAGACATTTTTTTTCCAACTTTACACCAACTATTAGTTGGCTTAGGCTACATGCACATGACCATATGTGTTTTGTGGTCCACAAATTGCGGATCTGCCAAAAAAAACGGATGACATCCATATGCCATCCGTTTTTTTTTATGCGGATCTATTGTAACAATGCCTAAAATGGACAAGAATAGGGCATGTTCTATTTTTTTTTGCGGGGCTACGGAATGGACATACGGATGCGGATAGCACACGGTGTGCTGCCTGCATTTTTTGCGGACTTATTGAAATGAATAGGTCTGCAACTCTGCATTTCTGCATCCTATCCGTCAAAAAAACGGAACGGACACGGAAACAAAATACGTTCGTGTGCATGTAGCCTTACTCTGCAGAAATTTTGGTGGACACTGTTGCATCCTAAGCCAAGCCTGGTTGAGCTAGGAAACCAAAACCAGGGGAGCTAGGGCGAGGTGGATTATTCTCTGTGGTGCATTCTTTAATTCAATAAATTTGTCTTAAAGGAGATAAGGGTATGTGACATTCTAGTATGCTAGTTTACTGGCATGTGCCGTTTTGTGGCAAAATTTGCAATTTTCAGCCATCACCATTTTTTTTTCGAAAAGTGGGCGAGGCACAGGCAAGTCATCCATGGCCTAATACATTTGCCAATATGCTTACCATGAAAAATAACCTGTGTACCTGTGCAATCTGCAATTACCACTCTAAGGCACCATGATGTACAGGTATGTCATTAATGAGTGCCAGGGCACAGGAGCTGTGCCCATGTAATCAACAGCAACAGACTAGCTGTAACTGATAGCTGGGCACCTGCTGTAATGGCCAGTGTCAGAGAAAACTGATCCTGGTCATTAGTGACCACGGCATCTATCGACGGTAGAAGGGCTCCCTCTCTCTGCCCATCAGCAATCTGTAAGGTGCTGATGCATTACACTGACAGACTATATGTATTCCAAAGCATTATGGGGGTCATTTATTATCCCGAAATGTGCCTATATTAGGCGTATTTCTGGCGCAGATTGCGGTGCAAAGGTTAGTTGCAGTGCAATCTGTGACTTTTCCCCGCTCATGCCAGGTCCAAAAAAAAGTGGGCGGGGAATGGGACAGGCATATTCATCTTTTTCTACTCCTGTTTTAGACATAGAAAATGGTCTAAATGTAAGTCAGCTAGGAAGCTATCTTACATTTAAAAGTAACGCTGGATGCGCCGAAATTATGTAGAGGCCAGCGCCTCTTCATAATTTTGACGGATCCACCTCCAGATATATTGGGTTATAAATAGAGATGAGCGAACTTCTATTTTTTGTTCGGCGTCCAAAGTTCGGGTTCGGGTTATCGTAGTATCCCGTTATAGATTCCATAACGGCATTTGGAATCCATAAGGGGCTGCTTCATTGAACCCGAACCTTGGACAACCCTAAGGACCTGGAGTGACGTCACCATCATGTGATCAGTGCAGGGGGTGTGGCTCAGCACTGGATCACCTCTTATCCAATCCAGTGCTTAGCCACGCCCCCTGCACTGATCACATGACTGTGACGTCACTCCAGGTCCTTAGGGTTGTCCAAGGTTCGGGTTCAATGAAGCAGCCCCTTATGGATTCCAAATGCTGTTATGGTCTGTGGTAGCGGAATCCATAACGGGATGCTACGATAAACCGAACCCGAACTTTGGACGCCGAACTAAAAATAGAAGTTCGCTCATCTCTAGTTATAAATGCTAGTCTTAATAAATGACGCCTTATGTACAAGATCAAATGATCACAGCTTCAAACCCCCTAGTGGGAAATAGAAAGAAAAAGGTTTAGTAAACTTAAAAAAAACTTTGAAAAAAATACATTCACAGTTTAAAAACTGTAAAAGTTTGAATTATACAACTAGGGTATGACCAAAATTTGCAAAATGTAACTGGCAGAATTGCTGCTATTTTTTTCTTTTGTATCCACCCCAAAAAAATTTATGAAAGCTAATCAAAAATGTACCCAAAAAATACTAGAAAATACTACTCAGCCCACACAAAAAAAAAAAATCCTGATGTTTTCATTGATTAAAACGTTATAGTTCTTGGAATTCAACATTAAAATATAGTGTGGCCCTTAAAGGGGTTGAAAAACAAATGAGGGTGTCACTTCTGGTCCCAGTCTGGCTGTAAGTGTGATGTGCTGATTCTTTACAGTCAGCCTCAGTGGTGATGTGTGCAGGCATGGCACGTGACATCTGAGGCCACTAAATGACTGGCAGGGTGACATATGGGGAGTAAGCATATCACACGTCTGTCCAGGCAGGTACTGGGAGCAGCAGTGATGGAGATGCACTGTAGGGAAAACTAGAGCAGGGGCATTTTTTATTTTATTTTTTTTAACTAAAATAGCATGCTTGGCCATCTCCAATTTTTTTTCAAGACCCTTGCAACTTCTTTAAGGTCCAAAACAGTCTGGAGGTTACTCATTTCCCACCTGGATGAAAGGCAGCTCTCTCCACTTGGCATTGGCATCCTAGCAAGAATTCTCCGAATCTTGTTTGAAATCCCTTGCCTGCTCACCGATGGCAGGATCTGGCACTGACCCTGAGTCCTTTCCTCTGGTCTCACTGTCCTACTACACCTGTGCCAGGGTAAATGACTCAGGTGTGCACCTGATACTGCTATTTGATACTATACTTTTAGGAATCCATCAGACCAATTGGGATACTCATTAGCTAATGTATATGCCAGACTATTCTCAACGTGTTTACAATGTCCATAATCACTTACATCCAGCACAAGAAAGATATGTGAAGAAAAGTAAGTTCACAGGTTGGCGAAAATAATATGCAGGATTGCTGTATGTTCTACTGTCTTGCTGGCATTCAATAAGTTATTACAGCAATTTATATGATGTTTCCCAACACATGCTCATACCTTATCGTAATAGTATCTGAGAGCACGGCTCAGCTTGTCGTAGTTCATGTTTGTTTTATTCTTCCGCAGTCCCCATAGCTTGGCCACCTCCTCAGCCTTGAGCAGCTTGAATTCACCATCGTTGGATGTCCAGCAGATAAGGTGCTCGTGTTTTTGATCAAGGAGCAATTGCAACAGAAACTGCCACAGGGTGATTGCACTCTCCATACCTACAAGAAGGAAAAGGGACACTTATTCTCTAAGCAGACCACCTTTAAATCAACTACTATATGAGGAGGGAACACTAATAACTTTGTCAGTTCCGACCTAACATGATCCACCCTGTAAGTCCAATAGACATTCTTACTTTTGTATGAAAAATAATGGTTGCAATTAAACCATAGTCATATAACCAATATGAAACCATGCAAAGTCTCCCTGGTCCTACTTGTCATAGGCCTGTTCTGACTACATCCATCCTTACAGCGCACAAGTAGGATGCTTTCTGCCATTCCGCCACTTGGTGGCAGGCTCGTGCAGCATGCTATGCAGATTGACCAAACCTGTCATTTTGCTATGTGTTCAGTAACATGGATGTGAAGGGATAGCGTGCAGCTCAGTCTTGCTGATGTAATCATAAAGCTAAATATCTGGTCAGCTGTCATGGTATATGTGAAACAAAGTGTGGTTGCTGAAACTTGAAATACTTAGACGCTTACAGAGCATTAGTGTTGTATTTGGAGCCACTGCTGCATTAAGGTTTATGAGTAACAACCCTGATTAGTAACACAGCAAGTCTATAGCTGCAGGTTTTCACATCACACCAGAAAAAATGGGTGAAGAACATTGGACCCCCTGCTTTGTGGCCGAATGCTCATGCATATTCACCTCTGACTAACGGCATTACTCAAGCGTGCAATAGATCTGGTGATGTGTGTGAATGAACCAGATGGCTCACCCTATGCTGATTTTTGTCAGTAGTAGCTAAAAAAAAATAGATGTGGTTTCAGATTGACACCCCATTCTCATACAGCACATTACGGCAGTATGGGATGCCTGTTTCTGGGACTGGAAGGGAGTTCTTATGGCCCTTACAAGCTATATTCCATAACGCCATGTACAGTTATGTATCTTGCATAATGAATTACACAATAATACTGTTATACTTAAAAGGGTTAAAGGGTTTTCCAAGACTTTACAACTGATGACCTACACAAACTTACAGGACACGTCATTGGTTCCAAAGTCTCGGAAAACCCCTTTAGGGCTAGGTTTACATGTATACTTAAAGGGGTTTTCCGAGACTTTACAACTGATGACGTACACAAACTTACAGGACACGTCATTGGTTCCAAAGTCTCGGAAAACCCCTTTAGGGCTAGGTTTACATGTATACTTAAAGGGGTTTTCCGAGACTTTACAACTGATGACGTACACAAACTTACAGGACACATCATTGGTTCCAAAGTCTCGGAAAACCCCTTTAGGGCTAGGTTTACATGTATACTTAAAGGGGTTTTCTGAGATTTTGATACTGATGACCTATCCTCATGATAGGTCATCTGTATGTGATTCGTGGGGTCTGACACCTGGGACCCCCACAGATCAGCTGTTTGAGAAGGCATTGGTGCTCCTGTGAACGCTGCAGCCTTCTCTCAGCTTCTCGTAGCCCAGTTACATCATGACTATCGTTCACATGGCCTAGGAGCAGTTCAGCCCCATTCAAGTGAATGGGGTTAAGCTGCAAATACCAAGCACAGCCACTATACAATGTACGGAGAGCTGCGAGAAAGTGGCGCTCACAGGAGTGCCGGGGGGGTCAGACCCCCACCGATCAGATACTGATAACCTATCCAGAAGAGGTCATCAGAAATAGAGGACCTTTCACTGGTCCTAACATAACTGACCCAATCGCAGCTGAGCGCGTCACATCCAGGGAGAAAAAAAAAAGTTAACCTTCTCCCTGGCTGTGACGCTCTCCGCTGTGATTGGACAGCTTACAGCCAGGGAGAAGAAGACGCCCATTGAGAAACTCGGCCGTCTCCTCTTCCCTGTACCGATGCTGCTAATTAGCGTGCAGGGCGGCAAAAGTGAACAGGGCACACAGCGGGGTAACAGAGCAGCCAATGTGAAGACGGAAAAGCGCCCTGACAGCTCCTAATAAGGCCCTACACTGCCATGTAATAATATTGCAATGTTAGGACCAGTGAAAGGTCCTCTTTAAGTTTGTGTACGTCTGCTATTGACTCCCATAATTGGCAATGCTAAAAAGAAACCATACACCTGACATTTTGCACAAAACATTTTGGCAGGCATCAGACGTGTAGATTTAAACGTGGTTTTGGAAGGCAAAATTTTTCACCCTTATTCTTAAAAAAAGGGGGGTATGCAGGGGCTTACATTGTAGTAGTTCAAGTAAAAAGGTATTCGGTTCATATATACGATGGCCATTGAAGCATTCTTTGTTCAGACCCCGGGCCAATTGTTTATCTTTGGTGATTTAAAGCTATTAGACAGGAACAGACTATGTGATAAAGGCCTTGGTTTTGCTTTTACTTCTAGTTCCGGTTTTTCTGTAAGTTGCAGGCAGGAAACTGGAAAACACCCCACAGGATATCTGGACTCTTACATCTGCCCCAGTCCTAGCTGCGCACTTCCTTATCTCTGTACATTTCTTCTGTGACACCTCTCTCTCGCCATAACTGATTATTGTCTTTGAGCCAATGTCTGTGTGAGATATGACCCCTGGGATGGAAAGCCCTGTCCTCTGTAGCACATTAGTCTCGATATGTTCATCAGAACCTCTATGCCTCAAGCATATGTACAGTAGCCATAGTGCCCTATTACTGTTAGTAACTGTTGGGTCACCTTATCCATATGGGACTGCACCATTGGAAAACATTCCCGCATGACCGCTTTCTATATCTAAGCAGTTTTTATTAGCTTCAAGTCTTAATTGAAAAATATGCTGCCATAAGACGCATCAAAGTGATTAAAAGGTGCAACAGAAATGTGAAAAAAGCCATTTAAATGTGTTGGCACAGTTTTCAGTGGGAAAAAAAAAATTAAGAATATGATGTATTAAGTGTATTGTATGGAGGAGACAGATTTGCTTTAATGAAAGGCATACACAATCTGTCTACAAGACACTAAAACATTTTCAGTCTGCACATATATGCAGGATGTGGTACGTGTAGACACGAAAATAACTGCACCATCCGAATGACAGTTCCTGTTGAGAAATGCTCGAGATGACAGATTGTCTGCCACACTGCTGCAGAGGCTCTTCACTCCTGTATAGCCTCAGCAGCGGGCGGCAATAACACTGATAATAAACCCACAAAACTCGGGCAATACACCAGAATAACAACATAGTCAGGCTGATCTTTCCATACGCAGTTCTGGTAATGTTTCCGTCCAGAGCATCCTCAGTGTTTCTATTGTGCTCAAGCTGTAAAAATGTTCTATATCAGGACTTCCTCCTATTATATTTGTGAGGCGTCGTGCTGGGAAATCAACACAAGGTAGGAATTCCTGCAGCACCACCCAGCGGAAAATATAGGAAAGACTAAGGGTACGTCTACATCGTGATTTTGGCCGCGACCATGTCCGCTGGATTTTTTGCAATTAGCACAAAACGCTGTGACCCTATTCATTCCTATGGCAGACTCGCTACGCTCGCCAAAATTGCCATATAGATGTACCCTAGGCCTACAGCCAAGCAAACATCTTATGCCATAATATAGAGGAAGGAGTACACATAATTCAGAGTTGACAATATACACATTGGAGGAGATCTATCAAAATTGGTGTAAAGGAAAACCAGATTCCACCTTTCATTTTCCAAAAGAGCTCTAAAAAAATGAATGGATGCCCAACTAAGCCAGTTTTGCTTTACACCACTTTTGGTAAATCTCCCCCATTCTGCTCTATTCTATGTAGTCTGTGGTATTTATTTGATGCAGGAATCAGATGAGTGCAACTGTGTACCGTACTGCTGAATACTTCAAATATACCTGTCATTATGAAATAGAACATATAACTAGCAGTATACATTTTTGGCAGTGTCCAGCTGCATGGAAAAGCGCAGTTCCTGGTCAACACATTGAATGTGCACTGCAAACCCAGCTAAATACCCCAAGTACACTATACATGTGATAAGGTGGCCCCCACTGTAAATGAGAAACTTACTAGAATAGATAGGTACCCATGCAAGTATGACCATACTTCTATTGTGCACTGTAAAACTACATCAGATTTTCAGTAGATAACCTGATCACACAAATGAGTCAGAATATTAGAACTGGTCATTTATTTATGGAGGAAAATGATCCAATATCACATGTCTGTGAGTGGCAAAAGTATGTGAACCTTTCGGATTAGCAGATAATTTGAACATGAAACTGGAGTTTTCAGTCAATTGGATGACAAGTAGATTTGAGTGGGCTACTTGTTTTTTTTAAAGAACGGGGATATACTGTATCAAAGTCTGATCTTCACAACATGTTTGAGGAAGTATATCATGGCACAAACAAAGGAGATTTCTGAGGACCTCAGAAGAAGAGTTGTTGATGCTCACCAGGCTGAAAAAGTTACAAAACCATGTCAGAGCCCATTGAGATAGACTTATCTATCAGATCTGTGCTTAGCTTAGCATATGTATGCCGTGATTGCTTCAACACAGTCACTCACCTAATACATGCCACGGACATAAAGAAAGATGTAAACCTCGAAACATGAATGCATGAGTGAGTTGAAACCAACGTAGTGGTGAACTATACAGTAATTAAAGAATGAAAAGTCTCTCTGGGAGGAAAGTTTGTTGCTTTTTTTTTTTTTTTTGCTGCCTGAAGGAATAGCCCCCCACTGCACCACCTATTAGAGGTGTGTGGATGGTAGTATATCTGCCAAAATGCTGCCAGCAAGGAAGGGTTCTCCCACACCATCATTGGACATCATGTCAAAGCATGCACTTGAGTGCACTCCATTGCAAGTGATTGGAATTCAAATCCTTGCAAAAAATCATCTCAAAAATATGCGTATTGGTCCTCATGCTACAATTTATAGTACAACTGTATTATTAAACATCAAAAACATAATAAACTGAAGAAGAAGTTTGATAAAAAAAAAAAGATAGATCAGCATGGAAGGAGGAAGATAGAGAGAGAAGAGTGAAAGTGGAGCAGAAGGGACAATTAGAAAACATAGGCATCAACGATGCTGTGAGTTCAGGTCACCTAACCTATAGTGCAGCCATGACAAGTTCCAGTAATATGGACAGATAACACAGCCCATGTGTTACATGCAGAGATCTCTTGTCCTCACAGTATGAGGACAAGTATTTGCTATAGCGATACCTCGTCCTCATACTGAATCATTGTTTCTGGGCTGCAGATCACTGTTAAGACAGCACGATTACTGCCCAGAAATGATGATAGTTGTGCCTGCACGAACAACAGGATTACCAATGAACGATCAAAACGCTCATTCATCGGGTGAACATCGGCACATTTACCTGGACAGATTGTAGGGAACTAGAGATGAGCGAACATTTAAAAAAAGTCCGTTGTTCGGGGTTCGGGTGGTGGTGAATTGCGCATCCCGTTATGGATTCCACAATAGCGCATATGGAATCCATAAGGGGCGGCTGCCACCAACCCGAACTGCAGAACAGCTGAGCCTGGCGTGACGTCATGTCGATCAGTGCAGGCGTGGCTCAGCACGGGATCAAATCCCGTGCTGAGCCACGCCCCCTGAACTGATCACATGACAGTGACGTCACGCCAGGTCCTTCAGCTGTTCTACAGTTCGGGTTGGTGGCAGCCGCCCCTTATGGATTCCATATGCGCTATTGTGGAATCCATAACGGGATGCGCAATTAACCACCACCCGAACCCCGAACAACGGACTTTTTTTAAATGTTCGCTCATCTCTATAGGGAACAAGAATTTCTGATAATCTGCCCAATAATTGGCTTGTATAAATCCAACTTTATTCTGGCCTTAAAGACCAGAGATAAGGACTCTAGCCTGACCCATCAGGAAGCTCATCTGAGCCAGGCTGAGTAGCTAGCATTCTATGTGAAAACATACAGGCTACAAAAGGTAAATGGTTGAGAATGTTTACAGAAACAAATTTGAAAAATTATCTTTTATCACATTCAATAAAGAATAATTGATACAAATGTGTCCATAGCCTTTAAAGGTGGCTTCCAATGTTATGCAAAGGTTAAATGAAAAATATACATTACTGAGCAGCACCTAGGCCATGAGACCAATGAACATGACATAGCTGGCCTAGGAAGAGGTCTCTTCAAGCAACTGATTGGCATGGGTGCCAGGAGTTGGACCCCAACCGATCATTTACTGATGGCTTATCCTGAGGATAGGTTATCAGTATTAAACACTCTGACAACCCCTTTAATAAACAACTATTTTGTTCAACCGCAAAGGGCTACGTCAGGGATCAGCAACCTTCAGCGCTCCAGCTGCTGTGAAACTACAACTCCCACCATGCAAACTGTTCTTATAACTCTCACAGAAGTAAAAGGAGGATTCTGGGAACTGTAGTTTCAGAACAGCCAGAGTCCTGGGGTTGCTGATCCCTGCTCTGTGTCATTCTGAGCAGATGCCCATCTTACAAGAAGCCTACACAGATATTCATCCCTCTACTTGTAGGGATGGAGCGCCCAAACTAAATTTATGCATGGTACGAAGCAGCATGGTTACCCTTGCAACTGAATTTTCAGGCTCAAGAGTATATACTGTAAATCAGTGACTATGTCCAATTTTCAAGTGTTCCACTATTTATTTTCACATTGAACATTGTATCATTTAACATTCTTCTCATCTAGGGAGACTGTACGTGATCATTCAATGAAAGCAAACAAGACTTCAGTCTTTCCCATAAAATATCTGATTATGTCATTGAGTTTCTAGGTAAGGCCTCAGGAAATAATGAAAACTCTACACCTGTGCTGCAATGACCTCAATATTTTGGAAAAACTGTTTCATCTGATTTTATAGAGTGCTGGATTAAGGGGATTTTGGCCATATGCATTGCTGAGGTGTGGCTACCTCTTCAGAACAGGAACGAGAATAGCTCATGGTGGCCTCACAGAGTAGTGGGATACCTATGGACTCTCTGGTGAAATGACATGGCTGCTTCTTCTAGACTGTTATTTATAAAAAGACATTTCAAAGAATGAAAAGAACATTGAAACATCATAAAAATGAATGAAATGTACTGGTCACTGCATGGCTTCTGAGAAGTAGACTGGACTGTTGTCTTACGGGCTAAGTGGAGAATATTTTTGAAGGGGGTTTTAGCACAAGAAACATTCATTACCTATCCGCAGGATATCTGATAAATGTTAAGAGCCCGACTGCTGCTCCACAACTCGTCCTTAACGCAGCCATAGCTGGAAATGGAAAAGACCCTTATGAGACGTTTTCCAGTAACCTACCTTGGTACCCATAAAAGCAAAATTTGGGAAATCAATAAACCCAGATTCCCTCAGAAGGTTTTTCTCATAGAGAGTGAATTAACTAAAGGCTGGGTGAACGTGAAACCAACTGGGGCAATGCTTCAATGTGGTCTCACTTACACTAATGATTTCAAGAACAAAAGTAACCATTCCAGTGTGTCTCCTTCCGCCTGGACATGTGAGTTCTAGACACTGTTTACTTTATGGAAAGTGAGATTGACTTTTTTCTTGGTTTTTATGACAAGTAGTTGGTATTCTGGCTGCTGTAGGTTTGGTAACACAGAAAAAGTCCATTCCCATCAAAAGTCTTTACAGCAAAATGTATCGATAAGTACTAACATGACGTGCGTGTACCGTATTCCCTTATTTTTTATATTAATAAATAATAATTGAACGTTAAAGTATGTGACTCACGCCTAGCAATAATGGCATCACAAAGAAAGTGGATCCTGTCACCGTGAGTCACCAACTTCTTTCCCATTTAATGTGCACTTCTCAGCCGCATGCTCCTATATTCTCATTCAATGGTCGTTACTATCTGATCATTTTTTTTATATATTGTTGATTTAGGGCTTATGTACACGAGCGTGTGCATCCCTGCTACGGACTGCAAATAGCATGGTTACTGGTCAAGTGCACGCCGTTTGAGGATGCGGACCCATTCACTTCCGATCCGGGCCTCCGCTCCGTATCTTGCGGATTGCATCCGGCCGGTGCCGGTATATCATGGACCCGCTGTTTGCAGTCTGCAATACGGACACGGGGCACACACGCTCGTGTGCATGAGCCCGTACCAAGAACCAAATGCATGAATGGGTGACAGATCAGAAGCAAGTTGTAGCAGTGTACATAGCACTGTGAATAATATTTTGATGAAATTCTAGTCCTGATATTACCACTTGCTAAGAACATTGATATAGTTGGAATTTTATCAGTCAGACTGGGTATTACTTCCCTATGTGTAAATCAATAAGGTCCAGATCTCAGCTGCACAGTGAACACAGCGAGAATATAGTTTGCTCCGGTATATAATATAATCTACAGCCGCACCGTAGGGTCAGTATTATGGCTACAAGACTTGGACCCCCGCAGATGAAGTGAATTGAATTAGATCATTATACAATCCTGCGGTGATCTCAGCCCGAGCCATGGGAGCTACAGGTGTTGCAGCTGTAATAGGGATGAAAGAATGTGCCTCTATTACAGCCACATAAAAACAACCATAAAGGCAATTTTATGAAAAAGCCTGCAAACACAGGGGTCAGAATCCCTGGAAACGAAAATTTGAGTTGTTGACTCTTTTTACTAAAGGGTCGTTGATGATGATAAAGCCTCAAATACAAAAGGATCAGTGGAACAAGATGACCCTGAAGTTAAAGGGATTGTCTGACTAATATAAATTGGAAACATCTCTCCAAAGCCCCTAAATATGTTAAAATAAGAAAAGAACATATATTCACTACTTCCCCCATCCTTTCGCTGCTGCTCCGGTTCTCTACTGTGTTTTTTCTGTACATACAGCACATGACTGCTGCAGCCAATCACTGGCCTCAGCGGTATATGGCACTATATATAATGCAATCATACATATGTTGTCGCTGTGTCATGGCTGCAGCCTGTAAACACATAGGTGTGAGCTGGAGAGGCAGCACTGGATAGATACATAAAATAACAATTCTTTAGCATATTTTCTTAGAACTCTGCATTGTACCATTCCCCTATTATTCCCCCTGAAAATGTAGGAATAAATTGACAACTGGACTTCACCATTCCCCTTGAAAACAGGGTGTGCTGCTATGTGGCCTGATGCCGCCAGCACTGACTGGACAGTGTAAGACCTCGTTCACACTTCAGTGTTTGGTCAGTGATTTCCATCAGTGATTTGTTGGCCAAAACCAGGTGCGGCTCTATACACAGAACAGGAGCAGATCTTTCCCTAATACCTTATCTCTGGGTAGGCTTCACTTCTGGTTTTGGCTCACAAATCACTGATGGAAATCACTGACAAAACACTGAAGTGTGAACGAGGTCTTAGAGTGTGTAAGGATATACCTCATTGACAAGGGGAGTGGTAACAACCAGTTGCCAATTTATTTGTACATTTCCATTTGTACATTTCCATTTCCATATTTCCGTATTATCATATACGGCCCCGGCCATTTGTGCACCGCATCATGAATGCGGACCCATTCACTTGAATGGGTCCGCAATCTAGAAGGTTGCTGTGGAACGGAGGCACGGAACCCCACGGAAGCACTACGGATCGCTTCTCTGGGGTTTCTCTCTGTGCCTCCACACCGCAAAAAAATAGAACATGGACGGATGACAGACCCATTTAAGTTTAAAGGGTCTGGATCCGTCTGCGGAAACCGCACGGATGGTGCCCGTCTATTAGGCACCGCAAATTGCCTTAGGATAACCCTTGAGTCTGTCCTGTCTTTCAAACTGCACAGCCAATGCCTTAACACAGTGATCCTGAGGGCCCACCTGCCGGTCAGGTTTTCAGGATTTCCTTAGTACGGAGCAGGGGATTAGTGACAATGCATCAGGACTTAGCGCAGGTATTCATTCTGTGGGATATTCTCAAATCATGACCGGTAGGTGGGCCCTGAGGACTAGAGTTGAGGAACACTGCCTTAACACCTTCTGCCGCCTCCAAATAATTTCTCAATTCTGCTCTTTCGACGTCAAGGCAACAAAAATGCTAGTTCAAGTCCTGCATAGACTACTAGAGTAGCCTTCTCTGTGGCCTCCCACCTCTTGGGCCCTCCAATCTATTCTCAACTCTGCCCAGTTATTTGCCTCTCCCTTCACTACTCCTCCACCTCTCCACTCTTTCCGTTCCTTCACTGGTTACCCATTGCCCAGCTAATTCAGTCTAAAATATTATGTACAAGTCCATCCACATCCTGTCTTCTCCAACATCTCTGAGACTCGCTGCCCCAACACATCAGACTCAAAAGCAACCTGAATACTTAAAAAAAAACGAAATCACTGATGGTGAACCTTTTACAGACCGAGTGCCCAAACTTCAACCCAAAACCCACTTATTTGTCGCAAAGTGCCAACACAGCGATTTACCCTGAATACCAGTATAGTATATCTTCTATGTACTTTATCATTTCTCTATAATAGCCTGCCTACATTCAGTGCGCTGCCTGTGCTGTACATAGTGTGCCCTGTGCTGATGAATGGCAGGAAAAGTCTAGGGCATATTGGTACACCATAGACTTTTTCTAAGGTGCGGGTGTCCACAGAGAGGGCTCTGAGTGCTGCCTCTGCCACCCATGCCATAGGTTCCCACCACTGACCTAGAGTAACCCTTCCTCCACTACACAGCCATATAAGCAGCCCCTACCCTCCCCTACTGTCTCCTTCCCCCTTTCCTTGTAGATTGTAAGCCTGGTGGCTATCAATTCTTCTATAGATTTTGAATAGGGTGTCTTGTGTCCCACAAAAATATTCTACAGTCTCAAAACCAGCATGTGGATCTGATTACTTTTGTAACTGCATGTAATAAAAAATGTATTATACCATAGCTACTGAGTTATTCAATTAAATTGAATTTCACCCACTGTTTTTCTAATTTCTCTGTCCTGCTCACTGAGACGGAAGCAAATGCTCAGTTCCTTCCTGCAACTGCCAGCAACTGCAGTAGAAAGGACACACCCCCTAAGCTGACAGCTTGGAACAAATCTAGCACAGTAATTGGAGCAATGAATAATGGGGAGATCTCTGGATCCATGTGAGGTACAGGGCTGGTTCCGGCTTTGTTGGAAAGAGATCGTCATATATTATATGATGTCTGATTTTCATTTTTCTATATTATTCATGGGATAAGGATAACCCCTTTAATGCTGTATAGGAGAAAAAATCAACCGGACAGAGTTAACTTTATTTCTTTTAGGATGGATTTACACAGGTTTTACCTTTTTTTGTCACTTTTATTTATTTGTTTGCTGAAAAAAGAAAAACAGCTCCAGATGTTAGCTGAAGGTCTATAGGAATTAAGAAATGTAGGACATATAAGTTTGTTTGTTTGTTTTTTTTCCATTTGGAGATATCTGGCATTGAAAAAAAGCAGCATTTTTAAGTGTACTTTTACACTTGCGGCAGGATGGATCCGGCAGGCTATTCAGCCTGCTGGATCCACCATGCCGCAAGTGCCCGTGCACTGCCGTGCTGCCTTTCCGTCCCCATTGACTATAATGGGGTGGGGGCGGAGATACGGCGCAGCACGGCAGTGCACGGCCAGAGATCGCCGGACTAAAAGTCCTGCATGTCCGACTTTTCAGTACAGCGATCTCTGCCGTGCTGCGCCGTAGCTCCGCCCCCCGCCCCATTATAGTCAATGGGGACGGAAAGGCAGCACGGCAGTGCACGGCCACTTGCGGCATGGTGGATCCAGCAGGCTGAATAGCCTGCCGGATCCATCCTGCCGCAAGTGTAAAAGTACCCTAAGTCATCCACACGTTTGTTTAAAAAAAAAAAAAACCTGCATGCAGTATTTAAAAAACACCAGAGCAAATCTGTGTGTGAATGAAACCTTATATTATAGCAGGACTGGAGGATTTCTGCATGGCGACCTCCGTAATATAAAAGTGAATGAGCCTATTAAATTCATGTCCTGTTAAAAGTTACTGCATTCAGATTTATGTACATTTTCATTGCACAGAAGGCAAATTGCTATTTGTCTAACCACGCTTCATTTCATTTCATAATATGCTATAATATTCCCTTTACGTTTTACATATCTGTTCGTCTGTAATGAGGGGACTGTTTTCAATCAGAAACTTGTGCACAATGTATGCAGACTTCCATCTGCCCCTCTCTTACCGCACAAAGTTTTCCGACAATGAATGAAATCCTGCAAAGAGCAATACTTTGTTTCCAGGGCTATTTCCTTATATATTTTCACATGGCCCCCAGCTGACACCAGAGCCTTTCCAGCCAATGGTCAGATACCAGTAAGAGCAATCTGCGCTCTGGGCCTGGCATTCATTGCTGCGTTTTCTCCTCCTAGTAGACTGAGTTCACATTAGGCTCCTAGTAATGCAGCCCTAGATTTATTCTGCTGTCTTGACGTGGAGATTTTTACTTTATAACGCTCTTTCCTCTTACTCCCAGTATGAACTGGGAGCTATTCAAGGGTTTCTTGGTGATTTAAAGGGGTTATCCAACCCCTAAAATGACCCCCAATGCCTGGGCACCTCATATAGATTATACTTACCTTGCTCCCCAGCACCCACATCTCCCCTGATGCCCGCACGGCCACCGCTGCAGGTGACACTAGGGAGGTTCAGCACTGCTATTGGCTGCAGCGGCGGCTGTGCAGGCATCCTCATCACTGCCGTGGCCTGCTATTGGCTGCAGCGGCAGCCGTGCAGGCATCAGAAGCGACGTGGGTGCCGAGGAACGGGGTAAGTAATATGAGGTGCCCGAGCATTAGGGGGGGTTATTATAGGGGTTGGATAACCCCTTTAATAACATGGCCGCTGTCTTGTAGTAACAGCACCCCTGGTCCCTGGGTTTTGTGTGTTATTTTAGCTCAGCCCCTAAGTTAAAAGGGCTGAGCTGCAATAGAGCACAGCCCATGTAGCACTGCTTTTGGAAGCCAAGTTACTTTATATCTCATGCCGCCTTTCAAAAGCACCGCAAATAATGCACCTTAGTCACGGCACTGGGTGACAACATAGTCAGAAAACATGCCAGATGGCCTACGAGCCCATCTCCTGCTGCAGCCGAGCATGGCACTGTAGATGGGACATTGCGGTTTTAAGTAACGCTTTTTGTCTGTCTTTATGCACACAACATATTTTTTTTCCCAGTTTTTGGGCAGCTCACATGCAGAATCAGTCACATCAATGAGGCTGCAAAATGCAAGATGACTTTCTCCCAGCCTGCACTCACCACTAGGGGGAGACTCGACGCTTACTGCAGACAGGTTTATGGCTGAGTTCAATTGTATCTAAATAAACCTCTTTTCAGAGAATCTAAGGGTACTTTCACACTAGCGTTAGTGTGATCCGGCAGGCAGTTTTGTTGTCGGAGCTGCCAGCCAGATCCGCTGATCAGTGTGACTACTGACAGCATTTGTAGACGGATCCAGGTGCGGATCCGTCTACAAATGCATTGCAAGAACGGATCCGTCCCTCCGCTTGTCATGCGGATGGACGGATCCGACTTGCAGTCTTTTTCACAGCTTTCCTGGTTTGCGCATGCGCAGACCGGAAGGACGGATCCGTCCTTCCGTTGTTTCACAATGCCGGATCCGGCGACTGCTGCGGTATTATGTCCGGCCAAAACGCCTGACAGTGACTGAATGGAAGGAATACTGATGCAAACTGAATGGATTTCTATCCATTCAGATTGCATGGGGATATGCCTGATCAGTTCTTTTCCGGCATAGAGCCCTTTTGACGGAACTCTATGCCCGAAAAGAATAACGCAAATGTGAAAGTACCCTTATCTGCTGGAAGAGCCTACTGCATTGCTTCAGTGCTAGTGTACACTAGAATAACTATGGGATATGGCGCTCACAAAGCATAGCTCCATCCACTAATAATATAGATAAATAAACTTCTTTATCAAAAGGCAACTTTAAACTACATAAAATTTAGGGGACATTCCCACGGCGGCTTTTTGAGCAGAATTTTGTCTTGGACAGCCACACTAAAATTTCGCAGAAAATCCGACTCTCTGTCTCCCATACATCCCAATGGCAGGCAGAGTAGCCGCTTAAAGCCACACTGAGAAGGGACAGGCACTGCCTCCCATTGAGATGTGTCTCCTTGGAGCTACTAATCTCTTGCAATCTCCGTAAAACTCTGCAGCTTCGTGAGACCATACACAATAAAGAGGTTTTCCACGGTGAGAAATGGCTTTTTTAAAGGGGCAGAATGGGTTCAAAATAAGAAACGAAAGAAACTTTACTGCGCTCACCGATCCACTAGCTGCGATGCTGCTCTAGCTTCCGGCTTGACACACAGCAAATGGCTGGACAGGCCCACTCAGCCAATGACTAGCCACTGCTGATGCCTTTCCAGCCATTCCCTGTGTGTCCAGCCAGGATCAGGAAGTAAAGAGCAGCATCATAAAGGAAGGAGTGGGGATTTAGTCATGTAATGTTTTTTTTAACCCATTCTGGACCTTTTTAAAGCACATTTTGTCCCCCCTTAAAAACATTTTTAAAGCAGTTGTTGCACTTCAGCAAATGGCATTTATCATGTAGAGAAAGCTACTACAAGGCACTTACTGTGATTGTCCATATTGCTTCCTTTGTTGGCTTCATCCATCACATTATATACTGCTTGTATACATGGTTACGGCCATCTGGCAACCCAGCAGCAACGGCACTGCTTGCACTATAGGTGGTTTTTCCTATTGTGTACAAGCATGACCACCGCTGCTGCATTGCAGGGTGGTCATAACCCCTAGAAACGAGCAGTGTATATTGTGATGGAAAAATGAATCCAGCCAGTAAAGGAAGCAATATGGACAATCACAATACATTAGTAAGTGCCTTGTATTAACTTTCTCTACATGATAAATGCCATTTGCTGAAGTGAGACAATGTCTTTAATGTTGACCCAAACTGCTGATTTCAGCTGATCGTCTGAATAGTGGTGTCTCGACTTCTTTTTGGAAGAAGAAAGGATCAGACTGTTGGATTTCAACATGTCTGATCCTTTTCTTCTCAGGAGAGAAATGCAGCCGCCAGAGGTGCCTGGCTATGATTTACTCTCCCCCTCCCCATTCAGGGGGTAGGAAGGAATAGCTGTTGGCTAAATGTGCGCTTGGCTAATATCTAGCTATAATGTCTGGCCAGCCTTAGACCTCTTGCACACAAACGTTTTTTTTTTTTTTTCCGTTTACATTCTGTTTTTTGCGTTCCGTATACGTTTGTATATTTTAATGGATTGGTTAAAAAAACTGAATGCCTTCCATTTGCGTTTTTCTGTTCAAAGATAGAACATGTCCTATGATTGTCCGCATAACGGACAAGGATAGTACTGTTCTATCAGGAGCTAGCTGTTCCGTTCTGCAAAAAACGAAATGCACGCGGACCGCAAAATACAAAAAAATCCATACGGTCGTGTGCAAGAGGCCTTAAGGTGCCTTCACACGTGGTTGAAAAATCTGACAGAAAATACGCCACATAAAGACTTCCCCGATGTTGTCCTATGGGATAGAAAAGTGTCAAAAGTATCAGTGTTCCACTGTGAAATAACATTCTGCAGCATCAATAATGATGTGCTACAGCTTTTCTGAAGCCCGATGTCTCCATTCATTTCAATGGGGTACATAATGTGCACAGAAATCTGCACCCTAGTCCCTTATTTCTTGGCAGATTTTTCTACCACGTGTAAAGGTACCCTTAAAGGGGTTGTCCGGGTATAGAGCTGAACCCGGACATACCCAGAATTTCACCCAGGCAGCCACCCCTGACAAGAGCATTGGAGCAGTTCATGCTCCGATGCTCTCCCTTGCCCTGCGCAGGATCGTGCAGGGCAAGGGCTCTTTTATTTACCATAAGACACTGCCGGGCAGAGGCTTCCGCCCAGCAGTCTGTTCGATGACGTCACCAGCTTGGATGGGCCGGCTTTAGCACTCTGTCTGACAGCCCCATGGAGAGCCCGGTTCGTCACCGGAACTCCAGTAAATGCCTTTGCCCTGCGCGATTCAGCGCAGGGCAAAGGAGAGCATCGGAGCATGAACCGCTCCAATGCTCCTGTCAGGGGGGCTGCCTGGGTAAAAATGGAGGTATGTCCGGGTTCAGCTCTGAACCCGGACAACCCCTTAAAGTCTCATTCACACGTCAGTGTTTTGGTCAGTAATTACCATCAGTGATTGTGAGCCAAAACCAGGATTGGAGCCTCCACAGAGATAAGGTATAAGGGAAAGATCTGCTCCTGTTCTGTGGTTACAGCCGCACCTGGTTTTGGCTCACAGTCACTGATGGAAATCACTGACCGAACACTGATGTGTGAATAAGGCCTTAGACATGAATGTAGACAAAAGTTTCATGTAGGAGCGGAACAATGGAAGATAAGTTAAGGGAAATTACTTTATATTAAGCTGATCCATTAGCTGAATATGCTGTCCTACGTAAGAACAGTATAATACAACTGCAGGTTTGTGCCATTCGGCTAATGAGAGCGATGAAGGAATGCATTGCACTGCTAGCGTGCGTGCCTTGTATACCCGTGTATGGGAAGCGCTCCCCTGCCTCTTCTCACCCTTCATGGTAGTAACTGACAGGAATCTACACTTGTATACACAGCTGCCCTGTTAAGTAATAATAGGCGCAATTTCTTTATAAAACCTGTAGATGAAGATGTGTCCCATGGCACTTCTGTACAATGAAAGATACCCGGGCACTGCCATTAATTGGGTAGCTGAGAATTATTCTTTTCTCCATTGTCGGAGTGCAAAGCTGCGTGCAAAAATAAAAACACGACTATTTCTCTTGGTTAACAACTGAACGCTGCTTTTTCACCTAAATGTAAAAGA
The DNA here is from genome assembly GCA_033119425.1 of Bufotes viridis. Lineage (NCBI taxonomy): Eukaryota > Metazoa > Chordata > Amphibia > Anura > Bufonidae > Bufotes > Bufotes viridis. Next base: position 279,314,996 of record CM065590.1, read on the forward strand.
TGTTGTGTGAGCACAGTATAAAAGCAAGGTATATTTGGCCACTATATGGAATTCCCCGCTCAGCCAATCAGCAGCTACAGTGACCCGCCTCCACCTGTGATTGGCTAAGTGGACATCTGCAACCATTTTTTTGTTAGTTGAGCTGGGACCAATAAAGGGGTTTTCCAACCCCTGAAATGCTGTACCATACACCCGGCTCCCTCACTCACAATATACTTACCTTGCTCCCCGACACCCACGTCGCTAATGGTCCCCGTACGGCCACCGCTACTTCTCCCTGTGCACGGATGAAAATATCCAGTGTCGGGGGCAGCCAATGGCAGACAGGGATGAGCCACCATAGCATCGCGGGTGATGCTAGGGAGGCTCGTACCCATTGCTGTCTGCCATTTGCTATCCCCCCCCCCCCAACACCTGGCACACAAGTAAAGGCAGCACTGGCCGTGTGGGGACCAGGAGTCACACGGCTGCCGGGAAGCAAGGTAAGTATTTTGTGTGTGAGGTATGGGATCGAGTACTTTACTGTTAGCAGCAAGGGATTGGTGAGGTGAGTAATGATTATTTTTTATTTTACCCATCCCCCACAAAAACTGTGGGGTAACTGTCATGTTTTCATCAAAAAATCAATTTCAGCATATGTTACTGCTGCATTAGCATTATGCATAAAGCAATCTTTAGTTTCTTCACATACCACTGTTTTCCTTGGGTTTTCCCTTAGTTATGGCTGTTTAAACATTTACAATATGAGGACTTTCTCAAGATGGCTCCTCTGCCAATTCTCTGAGGCCAAAACTGCTTTCCTCACTTCCCATACACACTTGCTGTAGCCAGCAGCTTTCTGCCAGCCAATCAGATTGGATTACTGATAGACACGCCTCCTCACTCTGAAGCCTAATGCAGGCATACAGTGTGAAGGACCGCCCCTCCGTCTTCTGTTTACGATTAGCTGGAGACAGATGAGCCATAGCAACTGGGAGCAATGGAAAGGGACAGAGGACATTAATGAAAGCTGTTATTATATTACAGATCTTTTATATACATTCCTAACTCTAATAAACTAGCAAATAAAAAAATAAGTATTTTGTGTGTGAGGGGCCCAGGCATATGGGGGGACATTTTAGGAATCGGATAACCCCTTTAAGTAAAGTGCTGTGGGGTCGAGCAGTGTTGGACTGTCAGCTGCAATCTTCTTCAGAACGCTGCTTGTGGAACAGAAGAAGTCCCCTGAACGGCTCCCATAAAAATACTATACAGCAGTCGTTAAGGAGTTAAGTCACAATTCAGTCATTTAAATCTGAGAAAGTGACCATTCGGAATAAAAACAGCAGCTGTCCAGGGGGCACATGAACTGTGTCAGGTTAAATGGTTCGGCTTTCACACATAGGTAATGTTCCATTCCAACTGTGGAACTACCTGATGGAACAAATAAGTACAGCATGTGTGTGAATAGGACTTAGCTAGGAATCGGGTAAACTCCCTATAAAGTGCTGGTGCTATAAAATAAAAGATAATCAGCACACCAATAGTAGTTTTATTGTCCATTATGCATATAGAAACCAGGATATCCACAGGATGGGGATAACTATTAAATCGTGGGGGTCCTACCGCTGGCACCTAACCAATCATGAGAATTAGGACCTAATACCCATCAGAGCCCCTCAAAATGAATAGAGCGGCAGACTGGGCATCACATTGTTGAATGGAGTGGCAGTGCGCGTGCCTGACCTCGTAGGGTACTGGGTCCCTGTTCCTGTGATCGGTGGGAGTCCCAGCAGTAGGATTTTTAAAGATTTTTTTTACCAAGCAGACACCCAGAGTTAAAGTCCACAATCGACGATAACACCGATCACAGACTTTTAACCCCTCAGATGCCATGATTAATTGTGACCATGGCATTTTTTCCTGGGAGTGCTGTGCTTCCAGGGCCCGAACAGCTCCTCCTTGCTAAGATCAAGGGAGCCGTTCAGTTGCTATGGCAGCCTTGGGTCTTTTGAACACTCCGAGACCTGCCATAGTGAAGTTCTTATGGAGCCCCCGCTTGTGGCACGGCTCTATAGGAACATATCCAGTCTCCCATAGACTGCAATAGTAATTCATTGCAGTCTATGGAAGAAGCAATCAGATGATCACATGCTCAAGTCTACCTATCAAGTAATAACCACAAAAAAATAACCATCATAGGCATCGCCACATCCCAAAATGACCAAACTATTAAAATATAAACGTATTTAAAGGGGTTGTCTCACTTCAGCAAATGACAGTTATCATGTAGAGAAAGTGAATACCTACTAATACCTAAAAGGAAGCGGTGCATGAGATTCCCTTAAAGGGGTTGTCTCTCTTCAGTAAGCGGCATTTATCATGTAGAGAAAGTTAATACAAGGCACTTACTAATGTATTGTGATTGTACATATTGCCTCCTTTGCTGGCTGGATTCATTTTTCCATCACATTATACACTGCTTGTTTCCATAGTTACGACCACCCTGCAATCCATCAGTGGTGGTCGTGCTTGCACACTATAGGAAAAAGCACCAGCCTCTCTGGTGACTGGGACCACGGGAGCGCACATATGCTGATGCTTTTTCCTATATTGTGCAGACATGTCCACTGCTGATGGATTACAGGATGGTCGTAACCATGGAAACGAGCAGTGTATAATGTGATGGAAAAATGAATCCAGCCAGCAAAGGAGACAATATGGACAATCACTATACATTAGTAAGTGCCTTGTACTAACTTTCTCTACATGATAAATACTATTTGCTGAAGTGAGACAACCCCTTTAATCCCTTACAGTGAATGGTGTAACAGAAAAATAATCAAAATGGCCAATTCACTGGTTTTTCATCAATTCACCCCCCAAGAAAATTAAATAAAAACTGGTCAAAAAGTCATACACACTGCTAAATGGTATAAACAAAAACTATAGACTGCCCTGCAAAAAAATAAGCCCTACACAACTCTATAGGCCTAAATTTGAAAAAGTTATGCGGTTCAGAGAATGGTGATGCAAAGAAAAATGTTTGCGTAAATGCCGTTTCTTTGCCAGACACCATTTTCCACAAAAAAGGGGCGTGACAAGGGTTTGGAGGGGTGTAGCCTTATCTTCTATGCCTGTTTTCTGGTTAGAAAAACACTGAAATGTACGCCAGCCAGGAGCCTCGTCATAATTCAGTCGCAGCATCCGGCAGCTGCCAGCTATGACAAATCTGCTCCATAGGTTTTAGGCTTCCTTCACACACAAATTGGTCTAGCAATTTATTTTATTTTTTTGCAGGTACAACACATGCTTATTTCCATGTTACATGTGTTTTTTATCGTGTTATTTTAGGTGGAGACAATGGGAAAGCGCCTTAGCATGGACACAAAAGAGCGCACACCAGGCATCAGGATCCACACATCGGTCGTATCTGTCGTCTATTCACATTAATGGGAAATAATGGAAAACATGCCTGAATTGAAGTTACTGTGTAAGGCCTCTTTCACACTAGCGTTTTAGCTTTCCGTCCTAGAGATCCGTCCTCGGGTCTCTAGGACGGAAAGCTACTGATCAGGATTATCCCCATGCATCCTGAATGGAGAGAAATCCGTTCAGGATGCATCAGGATGTCTTCCGTTCAGTATGTCAACGTTTTTTGGACGTTGACAAAAGCGCAGCATGCTGCGGATTTGTCTCCGTCCAAAAATCCGGAAGACATGCCGTAACGCCGGATCCGGAATTAATGCCCATTGAAGGGCATTAGTCCGGATCCGGCCTTTAGCTAAACGTCATTTCCGCGCATCGCCGGATCCGACGCTTAGCTTTTTGTCAATGGTTACTATGGCAGCCAGGACGCTAAAGTCCTGGTTGCCATAGTAAGAGTAGGGAGCGGCATACTTACATTCCGTGCGGCTCCAGGACGCTCCAGGATGACGCCAGGGCGCCCCAGTGCATAGATCACGTGATCGCATGGATCACGTGATCCATGCGCGGGCGCTCTGACGTCATTCAGGAGCGCACCGGGAGCCGCACGGAATGTAAGTATGCCGCTCCCCACTGCTACTATGGCAACCAGGACGCTAGTAGCACCCTGGCTGCCATAGTAACACTGAAAGCATTTTGAAGACTGATCAGTCTTCAAATGCTTTCAGTTCACTTGCGTTGTGCCGGATCCGGCGTGCATTCCGGCGACGGAAGTGCACGCCGGATCTTTACAACGCAAGTGTGAAAGAGGCCTAAGGCTACTTTCAATTCCGTCATAGGATCTCAATAGCGGATGAAACCGCTTCAGTTTTGTCCCCATTCATTGTCAATGGGGACAAAACTGAACTGAATGAAACGGAGTCACCAGAATGCATTCCGTTCCGTTTGGTTGCGTCCCCATCGTGGACAGAAAAACACTGCAAGCAGCGTTTTTCTGTCCGCGATATGGTGCGGAGCAAGACGGATCTTGACACACAATGTAAGTCAATGGGGACGGATCGGTTTTCTCTGACACAATCTGGCTCAATACTGTAGAACAGGGCTTGACAAATTTCCTTGGAATCTAGGAGCCAGCTAAAAAAGTTAGGAGCCAGGCGGAGCCGCGTCATAAAGCCCCCAATAGATGCCCTGCTGTAGAAAATCGATACGTCCCCCACTGACTTTCAATGGTGTTCAAGACGTCATGGCTATAGAAGACATAATACAACCGGATACAGGCGGTTGTATTATCGTGACGGAAGCGTTTTTGCAGATCCATGACGGATCTGCAAAAAACTTTAATGTCAAAGTAGCCTAAGCAGGACAAAATGCTCCGCAAGCGAAAAGGATGTACAATGAATAAAAGAAAGATAATAATTTGGAGGATTTGCTTTGCAGTTTCATATGATGACCTGTTTTTGGTAAATCATCCAGTTTGCTTTGAGCGACAGTGAACTTTCCCGTTCCAATTGGCTGCCTCTGTCATGTGATGTAAGAGAGGCCTGTCACATGACAATAATATGGGTCTACATGAAAGGACTGAACCGTCTGGTTACCAGTCCAATACGAGAAACTCTCAGTTACTATCCTACAAACGTTTGTTCTCATTGCAGCATTTTTAATGGAGTGCGCAGATGGAGAATATACTGCATATTTCATATGCTGAAGAATAGTACTCAGCATCTTAGAAAACATCAGTAAAAAACACATTGCATCCAGATGCCTTCAGTTTTTCTGGCAAGCCGCAGTCACTTTTACGGAGCCAGAGCTGCGTGAAAAATGTACAATATAGACCATGCTGCGATTTGTACCAGACGCGTCAGCCTTTAGACACCCTGGCTATTTGTGACCTGTGATTCTTTGTTACCAGTATCTAAGGCCACTTTCACACTTGCGTTGTTGTTTTCTGGTATTGAGATCCGGCAGAGGATCTCAATGCCTGAAAAAAAAGGTTTCAGTTTAGTCCCGATGCATTCTGAGTGGAAAGAGCTCCGTTCAGGATGCATCAGGATGTCTTCCGTTCCGGCAGCATTCTGTTTTGTGACCGGACTCAAGCTTTGGTTGCAGAGCCATGGCATTATTAGCAAGTATGACGAAAGCACCTGTAACAGACAGTGGGGTGGACCCACCGTGCCAACTAACCAATGCCATATATACACAAAAATAGCCAGCCATAGGATGAGGAAGGCCGCACTCACCCCATGGTTGGGAAGAGCTGGCTGAACTGGGCCTGCAGAAGAAGCATAAGACCCAGCCAGGACCTACTGCTCCTTCTCTTCCTCACCCCCAGAAGGCTCGGCTCCCGGGACGGAGGGAAAAGCTGAGTAAGGCAGCGCCCATGCCCACCCAGGAGAGAGGCACAGCGGCCCACCACACTAACAATGTCAGGTGGTGCAAAATATTGTGGACAGTCAGTTCTTAATGTAGATGTGTTGAAAGCAAAAAAAAGACAGAGCCTAAGGATCTGAGCAACTTTGACAAGAGTCAAACTGTGATGGTTAGACAACGGAGTCAGAGCATTTTCAAAATGGCAGGTCTTGTGGGGTGTTCATGGTATTCTGAGGTGAGCATGTACCTAATGGTCCAGTGAACGACAACTGGTGATGCACACAGATGGTGAACGCTACCCTTTCCAATCCCAAAGAACTACAATAGCGCTAATGTGGATGGCAAGCACCAGGATGCACTATGTGCAGAAGGCAAGCCGCCGGTGTCAGTTTTATACTTTGGGCACGGTTCTGCTGGTAAACCTTGGGTCAAGGCATTCATGTGGTATTGTAAATACAATTATATGAACAAAAGTATTGGGACACACATCTTATTCACTACATTCAGGTGTTTCATTCAGTCCAGTGCCACAGGTGTATAAAATCCAGCACCTAGCCATGCGGCCTGCCTTTATAAACATTTGTGACAGCATGGCTCTCTGAATTCCAGAGTGGTACTGGAATAGGATGTCACTACTGTAACAAGTCAGTTTGTGAAATTTCTTCCCTCCTAGATATTCCACGATTAACCATGAGTGATATTATTACAGAGTGGAAGCATGTAGGATCGACGGCCAAATTACTGTGTTGGGGTTGTCAAGTGCTAAGGGCATAAAAGTTGACAACACTCAATGACTCAATAACTGCAGAGTTCCAAACCACCACTGGCATTAAAAGGGTTTTCTGAGATATTTTTACTGAAGAGATCTCCTCATCAGTATCTGATCGGTGGGGTCCTTCTATCAGCTCACCAAGCACAGTGCTGTCCATTTGATACAGCTCAGTTCTATTCACTTTAATGGGGTTCAGCTGCACCTAGGTCATGTGACCAATGAACATGACATCACCAGGCCTGAGGAAGGCTGCTGTGCTACTGCGGGCGCCGGTGCCTTCTCAAACTGCTGATCCATGGTGGTAAAAACATCTTAGAGAACCTTTAATATTTCAGCACACCATGACATTTTAGACAATCGTATGCTGTTAACCTTGTGGGAACAGTTTGGAGGAGGCCCTTTCCTGTTCTGGCATAACTGTGCCCAGGGGCGGATTAAATGCACGATAGGCCCGGGGCTGTCTACCCAACTCGGGCCCCTCCCTCCATTTCAGTTTTAGTTTTTTTTTTCTGTCTGAAGAGGCTGCGGTGCTTCGTGAGCGCCAGTCTCTTCCTAGGCCATATGACATAACAGTCATCGTTCACATGGCCTAGCTGCAGCTCATTGGGGCCGAGCTGCAATAAAGAGCGCTGTGCTATCAAATGGACAGCGCTGGGAAAAGAGGCTGCGGCGCTCACTGGAACATTACGGTCTCCTTAAACAGCTGATTGGCGGGGGTGCCAGGAATCATACCCCCACCCTCTCATAACTCTCAGTACAGATGTCATAGATGTTACCTGCAGTCCTATGTAACACCCCACATGACACAGTGAATTATTGTGTTATGTGGTGTGTTACATAGGACTGCAGGGAACATCTACTACGTCATCTGTACACAGAAACTTATCACTGTTATCTGGGCTGTTACATAGGTGACACCTGTTACTGCAGGTGACAAATTAAAATTTTAGTTGCCAAATTTAAAATATATATGATTATAATAAAAAAGACTTGGAGGAGAAGATGAGACGCAGTTCACAGTAGTGAGCCAGCTCTACATATAAGGGAATTGTAACAGCGGCTGCTGTTCGCCGCTGTTCCACTGCTTCCCGCCGCGGTCCCGGGCGCTGTGTTCAGCGGTCATCTGCTGCCAGGTTTTCCTTTCAGCCCTGGCCACAGGATGCTTGTTTCATGCAGCATTTCCTTAAGGGCCGACGCGCGTCACTTCCTGTGTTTTATGGGTTGGATCATGTGACCTCGCCAACCAATCCTAGTCCTCCAGCACATATGTAACTGGCTCAGCCCCCTTCCCAGATGCCTCAGTGTCAAGGTCCTTGTGTCCTGCTAAGGTTCTTGATAACCGCTTGTGCTTCTGACTCGTACTTGTATTCCTGGACTCTGCTACCTGTTTTGATCCCTGTGTGCTTGCCTTAACTCTCCTGTTGCCGACCCGGATTGCCACACCTGTACCTGTGCTGCCTGCCCTGACCGATTGCCTTTCTGACTTCGACTCTGCCTCATCCTTCGGTCCTGCACTGTTGCTCCTGGTAACGACTCAGCCTGCTGACGATGCCTGTTCCTCTGGTACATTTCTCAGGTACCTCTTAGACCAGCTGCCTCGTGTGCCTATCCTCCTCAAGAGGTAACGACTCTGTGTTCCCTTTGGGAAAATCTATCCCCACCATCTGGGGTACTGTAAAGATCGAGGGGTTCACTTAGACAACGCCCTTAAAGGAGGTAGGACACGTGGCACAGTGGGTTCACAGCACCACATATCTCTTACATCCAGTGACATCTCCTGTCATTTAGATCTTCTTTTTCCTCTACTCCTCCGTTTGACCCAGACACCATGACAAATTATTTCAGCTGCAGAGTTTGTTACACAGACACATTAGATTTCTCATAATTGGGGTCATTTATCAAACTGGTGTAAAGTAGAACCATCTTTTATTTTCCAAAGGAGCTGTCAAAAATGAAAGGTGGAATCTGTTGCTATGGGCTACTAAGCCAGTTCTACTTTACACCAGTTTGATAAATTATCCCAAAGGTCCCTATAGTGTCTACAGCAGTTATAATTTCCACAAGAGTGCCCCCAGTAATAATAACACCCTATATTTTGCTCCAGGTAATTATGCCCCCTAATAGCAACGCCCCCACACTGTCACCATATAGTAACTTCCCCCACACTGTCCCCATATAGTAATTTCCCCCACACTGCCCCCACATAGTCCCCATGTCCTCCTCTGCCCCCCAAAGTTAGCACACACAGAAAATAAAAAAAATAAAAGCTAATACTTACCTGTGTCCGAGATGGTGAGGCAGGCAGCAGGCGTGCAATCTTCATGATCCTGCGTCCCAGCGCAGGCGCGCGATGATGTCATTACACACGCCTACGCTGAGATTATACTACCACATAGGCCCAGAGGGATATCTGTCTTTCATTGTGTTGTAGACCCAATACTGGTGCTCCACATTTATTTTGCATATTATTGTTTCCCAGGGAGCTTTGCACTTTGGATTGCTGTGTTGAGACTCTTAAATGAGGCTCCGCTCCCGCGTATATATGCTGAGATTAGGAGCCTTCTAGATAACTGGCATACACTCCCGCTTTCCCTTTTAGGACGTATTGCTGCCACCAAAATGACAATCCTCCCCAAACTCCTATACTTATTTAAAACCCTTCCGGTTACAGTGCCCCTTAAAGATCTGAGATCCATGCAGTCCCAGCTCCTCAGGTTCATCTGGGCCGGGAAACGTCATAGAATCCCCAGATCAGTCCTATTAGCTAGAAAATGTCAAGGGGGTTTGGGGGTTCCGGATCTGGTCAAATACTATTGGGCGGCCCAGCTGCGCTGCGTTTTAGCATGGGCATCCCTACACCCGTATTCTGTCTGGATGCAAATCGAAAGGCTCTGGCTTGCTCCGGTACACCCCAACTCCATGTTATGGTCAGGACCGCATGAATCCCAGCCAAACAGAGACCTATTGGGACCCATGGCCTGCACTAGATCTGTGGGCCATTGGGTAGTGGTAGGTTTCCTCTGGTTTCTGCTAACTCTGCCATGACCTCCTTCCTGTACCACCCTCAACTCCCTGCCAGCCTCACTACTGCTGCGACAAGGACTTGGTTTCTAAAGGAGGTGTTTAGGTTCGCTGATATTGTGGATCCTTTTACTAGGGACTTGTTACCGTTCTCTGCCCTTCAATCCAAGTACGGTCTACCCACATCCTCCAATTTTTTTCATTTACAAATCAGACACTTTGCCCAATCTCTTTTACGGGGTTACGGTATCCCTCCCGACTGCTTTTGAATATCTCTGTAGGAGAGGGGTCCACACTAAGGGGGTAATATCAGAGATCTATTCTATCCTGCTGACTCCCTTCCCTGACCGAATTCAACGGCATTCTTATATGACACAGTGGGAGGAATATTTGGGGAGGTCCTTGTCAGACGATGTTTGGCGCCTGATATGGAGGAGGGCGGTAAAGTCCTCTATGTCAATATTGCACCAGGAAAATCAATATAAGATTCTGATGTTTTGGTATCACACTCCTGATCTCCTCCATAGAATGTGCCCGACAGTTCCAAATTTATGCTGGAGATGTGGGTCACACAGAGGTACGCTACCTCATATTTTTTGGGATTGTCCAAAGATTCGTCCCTACTGGTTTGAGGTGGGTTCCCTTCTAAGTGATATTTTTAAGGAAGACCTCCGCCCAGACCCGTTGTCCTTTTTACTTAATGTACATTCCTCCAGGCTTGGGAAGCACCCTGCTAAACTCCTGCTACTGATTCTTACAGCTGCACGCTGCTTGATTTCCAAATGTTGGAAAAGTCCTGCACCGCCTAAGGTCACTGACCTCTATGCTAGGGTGATCGATGTTCGCTCCTTGGAATATTGTACAGCTGTGCTCCAAGACAAAGTTCTATTTTTCAATGCTATATGGGATCCCTGGGATGACTATTGGGCGACGAGACTCCCTTAGTGGTCTGGGGTCTGCGACGTAATCTCCCCCTTCCCTTTCTTCTCCCCCCCCCCCCTTGTCTTTGTCCTTGTCTTTTGTGTCTGTTGTCTGTCTTGTGTTACGGTTCTCTGCTATTGTTTCTCTACATAGATGTAGGGTTGTCTTGATACACTTTATGCTGAATCCGCTTGTTTTTTGCCACCATGCTTGATAATCCTCCTGGCTTTGATATTATCATTTGTTGATTCTATTTTACTCTGCTGTATATTCTGCAGTGTCCATTTTTTGTACACTCTATACTTTGTATTGTTATATTCCGATCTGTTGTGGATCGGCGTTGTCCTTTCTATATTCTTTGATTTGTTTATACCTCAATAAATATACAATTATAAAAAAAAAATGAGGCTGTGTTTTCTGTAGCTGGTCTCCCTGAGATCAGCTATTGTTTTGTCCACATAGGCCTCAGGCCTACTAGGCCTGAAGCCTATGGCGGTGATCGGCGGCGAGGCAGGGAACTATGCAGCATGTAGCCGTTTGGGTCGGTGTTGGGCTTCCCAGCCAAGCAGGGCCAGGGGCTGCCAACCCGAACGTCCCTATGTTAATCCGCCACTGACTGTGCCCCAAAGCAAGGTCTATAAAGAAATGTCTGGGTGAGTCTGGTGTGGAAGAACATGACTTGCCCTCATAGAACCCCAAACTTAACCCGTCAAACACCTTTGGGATGAACCAGAACAAAGAATGCAAACCAGGTCCACTTGTGCAACATCAGTATATGACCCCACAAATGTTCTTCTGGATGAATGAGCAATATTACCACACACAAGTAGACTGAAAGCTTTCTTAGCTGCAAAGGAGAACCAATTCCATAATTATAGCTATGGAATTAAAATGGTATGTCACATAAGCTCCTGTAGCTAGTGTTCAGCAAACTTGTGTTTTCAACTTCGGCGTTCGGATTATCTAAGATTCACGTTATGGATTCCACTACCACGAACTATAATGGAATTCTATGACGGCATGCACCACGGAAGCCTATCAGAGGCATTCCGTCATAATAAGAAATCTATAGAAGAGACAGAAGGATTTGAGCAAGCCCACATAGAAAGAAGATCTGTGGTTATTCTCCAAGATGTTTGGAATAACATTCCTGCCAATTTCCAAAGAAACCTTTATAAAAGTGTACCCGGAAGAACTGATGCTGTGTTAAAAGGGTGGTCACACCAAATATTGATTTGATTTTGTTTTTCATTTAGTTTTTATTTTGTTAACTGATCAAATAATAAACTATTAACACTTCTACTATTAAAGGGATTCTGTCACGGCATTTGACCCTATAGAGCTGCGGACATGCAAGGCTAGATCGCCGCTAGCATGTCCACAATATAGCAGTAGAATAGCTCTGGGTGCTTTTATTTTCTTTAAAAAAGGATTTTATTGATATGCAAATTTACCTGGGAAGGTGCCCAAGGGGCGGTACTAACTTTCCTGGTGCCCAGCCACGCCCCCATGTGAAGGAGCCCAGCACCGCCTGCGTCCGCCTAATCTCCTCCTTGCTTCAGTGAGATCGCTGTAAATCTCGCGATACGCGAGATTTGTGGGGTCATATACTGCTATTTCTTAATTACATTTCAAACTGAAGAAATAGCAACCTGGAACTAGCTCAAACGGTGCAAGCTGAAGGTTTTAACATGGACCTCAAAATCTATGGCTAGACCTCAAAAGAGCAGTGCATACAAGACAGCCCATGAATCTCACAGACAGTGGCGTAACTACTGGGGAAGCAGGGGAAGCGGCTGCTTCGGGGCCCGGGCTGCCAAGGGGCCCGGCGCTCAGCAGCATGTGTGACAGTTTACTAGTTCAGTTCATTCGCAATCGCAAGTTAAGTTAATCAATCATGATCAATTCAGGGCCCCTGGCCCCTTCACAGCAGGCGCAGTAGCGGCGGCGCCGGGGGACCGGGCCCCCTCCCCTCCCCTCCCTTCAATCTGCAGTCCTCGCTAACCTGATTTGTTCTGTGTCTCCCGACCCTAACTGTGAGTACAGCGCGTAGGCTGTATTAAGCCCGCCCACATACACTCTCATTCAGAGCAGGAGTACGTGACAGGCAGGAGGAGGGACAAAACAGCCAAGACCAGGAGGACAGGAGGAGCTGCAGGCAGGTGGCAGCAGAGTGAGTAGAAAAGAGGCAGAGCAGTGAGAGCAGCACGTCAGCTCCAGCACCAGCGGTTCAGCTTGTGAGGTACTAATAAAAAATATGAAGTCTACTCTGTGTGGCAATAAAGGGGCATAGAGAGCTCTCACTCACTGCTACATGTGTACATAGTGTACAGAGCTGGCACTGCTACATGTGTACATAGTGTACAGAGCTAGCACTGCTACATGTGTACATAGTGTACAGAGCTGGCACTGCTACATGTGTACATAGTGTACAGAGCTAGCACTGCTACATGTGTACATAGTGTACAGAGCTAGCACTGCTACATGTGTACATAGTGTACAGAGCTGGCACTGCTACATGTGTATATAGTGTACAGAGCTGGCACTGCTACATGTGTACATAGTGTACAGAGCTAGCACTGCTACATGTGTACATAGTGTACAGAGCTGGCACTGCTACATGTGTACATAGTGTACAGAGCTGGCACTGCTACATGTGTACATAGTGTACAGAGCTGGCACTGCTACATGTGTACATAGTGTACAGAGCTAGCACTGCTACATGTGTACATAGTGTACAGAGCTGGCACTGCTACATGTGTACATAGTGTACAGAGCTGGCACTGCTACATGTGTACATAGTGTACAGAGCTAGCACTGCTACATGTGTACATAGTGTACAGAGCTGGCACTGCTACATGTGTACATAGTGTACAGAGCTGGCACTGCTACATGTGTACATAGTGTACAGAGCTGGCACTGCTACATGTGTACATAGTGTACAGAGCTGGCACTGCTACATGTGTACATAGTGTACAGAGCTGGCACTGCTACATGTGTATATAGTGTACAGAGCTGGCACTGCTACATGTGTATAGTGTACAGAGCTGGCACTGCTACATGTGTATAGTGTACAGAGCTGGCACTGCTACATGTGTACATAGTGTACAGAGCTGGCACTGCTACATGTGTACATAGTGTACAGAGCTGGCACTGCTACATGTGTATAGTGTACAGAGCTGGCACTGCTACATGTGTATAGTGTACAGAGCTGGCACTGCTACATGTGTATAGTGTACAGAGCTGGCACTGCTACATGTGTATAGTGTACAGAGCTGGCACTGCTACATGTGTATAGTGTACAGAGCTGGCACTGCTACATGTGTATAGTGTACAGAGCTGGCACTGCTACATGTGTATAGTGTACAGAGCTGGCACTGCTACATGTGTATAGTGTACAGAGCTGGCACTGCTACATGTGTATAGTGTACAGAGCTGGCACTGCTACATGTGTATAGTGTGACTTGTGAGGTACTAATGAAAAATGTGATGTCTACTCTGTGGGGCAATAAAGGGACATAACTAGTGTGTGGACACTAATGGGGAAAGGGGAATAATTACTCTGGTGCACTAACAACATTTTACTGTGTGGGTGTGGGGGCAATAAGGGAGCATAACTACTGTTTGGGGGCACTAAGAGGCATACCTAAACTGAGTGAATGGGATGTCCGACGTTGTGTCGTGAGTGTAGGCGTCTTACAACCTGCTGCTGTATATATATATATATATCTATAGGAAAAGAATGGCGTGGCAGTCAGCTCTGGTCTAGATCGTGACTTGCCAAAGGAGTGGGGTTTACACAGGAGGAGGGAGGTGCGAAGCGCGCTGGGAGGGGGCCCTTACAAAAATTTGCTGTGGGGCCCAGTCACTTCTAGTTACGCCCCTGCTCACAGAACTGGAAGACTTTTGAAAGGAAGAATGGATGAAAATCCCTCATATAAGAATTAAAAGACTCTTGGCTGGCTACAAAAAGCGATTACAAGCAGTTACACTTGCCAAAGGGGTGCTACTAGATACTAACTATGCAGGGTGCCCAAAGTTTTGCTTCAAGCCCTTTTCCTTTATTGTTCTTTGAAAAAATAAAATATGAAAATAAAGATTTGTTTTTCTTAAAATAAAGGAATGTGTCATCTTTTTGCCCTGGCAGCTGTCATCTTTAACTTGCTTAACTGTTCACAGTAACTGTAATTGTGACCAGGGGTGCCCAGACTTTTGCATGCCACTTTATATGTGTATAGGAAATACTGGTGGCAGGAGATTATATATATATATATATATATATATATATATATGAGTAGGGGGTGTGCATGCTGGTGGCAGGGGGTCATATCGATAGGAGTAGGGAGTGTGCATGCTGGTGGCAGAGGGTTATATCTATAGGAGTAGGGGGTGTGCATGCTGGTGGCAGGGGGTTATATATATAGGAGTAGGGGGTGTGCATGCTGGTGGCAGGGGGTTATATATATAGGAGTAGGGGGTGTGCATGCTGGTGGCAGAGGGTTATATATATATATATATATATATATATATATAGGAGTAGGGAGTGTGCATGCTGGTGGCAGAGGGTTATATCTATAGGAGTAGGGGGTGTGCATGCTGGTGGCAGGGGGTTATATAAATAGGAGTAGGGGGTGTGCATGCTGGTGGCAGTGGGTTATATATATAGGAGTAGGGGGTGTGCATGCTGGTGGCAGAGGGTTATATATATATATATATATATATATATATATAGAGGTGTGCATGCTGGTGGCAGGGGGTTATATATATAGGAGTAGAGGTGTGCATGCTGGTGGCAGGGGTTATATATATATATATATATATATATATATAGGGGGTGTGCATGCTGGTGGCAGGGGGTTATATATATATATATATATAGGAGTAGGGGTGTGCATGCTGGTGGCAGGGGTTATATATATATAGGAGTAGGGGTGTGCATGCTGGTGGCAGGGGTTATATATATAGGAGTAGGGGTGTGCATGCTGGTGGCAGGGGTAATATATATAGGAGTAGGGGTGTGCATGCTGGTGGCAGGGGGTTATATATATATATTATAGGAGTAGGGGTGTGCATGCTGGTGGCAGGAGTTCTATATATAGGAGTAGGGGGTGTGCATGCTGGTGGTGGGGTTATATATATATAGGAGTAGGGGGTGTGCATGCTGGTGGCAGGGGGTTATATATATAGGATTAGGAGGTGTGCATGCTGGTGGTGGGGTTATATATATATATAGGAGTAGGGGGCGTGCATGCTGGTGGCAGGGGGTTATATATATATATATATATAGGAGTAGGGGGCGTGCATGCTGGTGGCAGGGGTTATATATATATATAGGAGTAGGGGGCATGCATGCTGGTGGCAGGGGTTTATATATATATATAGGAGTAGGGGGTGTGCATGCTGGTGGCAGGGGTTATATATATATATAGGAGTAGGGGGTGTGCATGCTGGTAGCAGGGGGTTATATATATATATAGGAGTAGGGGGTGTGCATGCTGGTGGCAGGGGTTATATATATATAGGAGTAGGGGTGTGCATGCTGGTGGCAGGGGCTATATATATATATATATATACTATATATATATATATAGGAGTAGGGGTGTGCATGCTGGTGGCAGGGGTTATATATATATATATATATATATATATATATATATAGGAGTAGGGCGTGCATGCTGGTGGCAGGGTTATATATTTATATAGGAGTAGGGGGTGTGCATGCTGGTGTCAGGAGGTTATATATATAGGAGTAGGGGGTGTGCATGCTGGTGGCAGGGGGTTATGTATATAGGAGTAGGGGGTGTGCATGCTGGTGGCAGGGGGTTATATATATATATAGGAGTAGGGGTGTGCATGCTGGTGTCAGGAGGTTATATATATAGGAGTAGGGGGTGTGCATGCTGGTGGCAGGGGTATATATATATAGGAGTAGGGGTGTGCATGCTGGTGTCAGGAGGTTATATATAGGAGTAGGGGTGTGCATGCTGGTGGCAGGGGGTTATGTATATAGGAGTAGGGGTGTGCATGCTGGTGGCAGGGGGTTATATATATATATAGGAGTAGGGGTGTGCATGCTGCTTGCAGGGATTATATATATAGGAGTAGGGGTGTGCATGCTGATGGCAGGGATATATATATATAGGAGTAGGGGTGTGCATGCTGGTGGCAGGGTTATATATATATAGGAGTAGGGGGCGTGCATGCTGGTGGCAGGGGTTATATATATATATATATATATAGGAGTAGGGGGCGTGCATGCTGGTGGCAGGGTTATACATATATATAGGAGTAGGGGCGTGCATGCTGGTGGCAGGGGTTTTTATATATATATATAGGATTAGGGGGCGTGCATGCTGGTGGCAGGGGTTATATATATATATATATAGGAGTAGGGGTGTGCATGCTGGTGGCAGGGGTTATATATATATAGGAGTAGGGGGCGTGCATTCTGGTGGCAGGGAGTTATATATATAGGATTAGGAGGTGTGCATGCTGGTGGCAGGGGTTTATATATATATAAGATTAGGGGCGTGCATGCTGGTGGCAGGGGTTATATATATATATACATATATATATATAGGAGTAGGGGCGTGCATGCTGGTGGCAGGGGGTATATATATATACATAGGAGTAGGGTGCTGCATGCTGGTGGCAGGGGGTCATATATATATATTATAGGAGTAGGGGCTGTGCATGCTGGTGGCAGGAGCTATATATATATAGGAGTAGGGGTGTGCATGCTGGTGGCAGGGGGTTATATATATATATAGGAGTAGGGCGCGTGCATGCTGGTGGCAGGGGTTTTATATATATATAGGATTAGGGGCGTGCATGCTGGTGGCAGGGGTTATATATATATATAGGAGTAGGGGTGTGCATGCTGGTGGCAGGGGGTTATATATTATATAGGAGTAGGGGCGTGCATGCTGGTGGCAGGAGTTATATATATATATAGGAGTAGGGGTGTGCATGCTGGTGGCAGTGAGTATATATATATATAGGAGTAGGGGCGTGCATGCTGGTGGCAGGGGGTTATATATATAGAGTAGGGGGCGTGCATGCTGGTGGCAGGGGTTATATATATATATAGGAGTAGGGCGTGCATGCTGGTGGCAGGGGGTATATATATATATATATAGGAGTAGGGGGCGTGCATGCTGGTGGCAGGGGGTTATATATATATATATATAGGAGTAGGGGGCGTGCATGCTGGTGGCAGGGAGTTATATATATATATAGGAGTAGGGGGTGTGCATGCTGGTGGCAGGGGGTTATATATATATATATAGGAGTAGGGGGCGTGCATGCTGGTGGCAGGGGTTATATATATATATATAGGAGTAGGGGGCGTGCATGCTGGTGGCAGGGGGTTATATATATATATAGGAGTAGGGCGCGTGCATGCTGGTGGCAGGGGTTTTTATATATATATAGGATTAGGGGGCGTGCATGCTGGTGGCAGGGGGTTATATATATATATATAGGAGTAGGGGGCGTGCATGCTGGTGGCAGGGGGTTATATATATATATAGGAGTAGGGGGTGTGCATGCTGGTGGCAGGGCTCCTCTATAAGCCACACAAAACCCTCCAGTGTTTGGGGAGCGGAAACTCCTAATGAGATTAGCCGGTATAGGCAGACATTACTGAGCCATGACTAAATGCGCTCTCTTCCTGCAGCCAGTGGAAAATTGAAGGGAACTTTTTCCCCGGCAGCATCAGGTCCCGTAACCTTATAAAACAGAAAACCTCCCCTCCAAAAACAACACTGCAGCTTTCTCCTCTGCCTCTCTGGCTCAAGCGCCTTATGAAATGGCCGGAGCCTAGAGAAATCCTCGGAAGACTACAAAGGAAGCTGCACATGCATGAACCTGAGGAGAAGGAAACCACAGAGTCTCTTTGTGCGCTCACTGACTCATTCTCAAGATGTTGTCTGCTGCCAGCTCCTAACCGGAAGCGCATGGCAATTAGTCTTGTGTTTCCAGACAGGACGGACTCGCACAACTTTCTAGAGGAAAATACGCTCCAGTGATGCTCGCTCAGTAATGGATTCTACATGCCAGGGGATCATTAGCTCGGCTCTCCCTGACATAGGTGCCAGCTTAGTGACACAAGCAGAAGAGACCTTACCACACGCCGTGCCCAGTCATTTATATGACAGACTGACGTGTCCTCTCAGATACACTATGGCCAGTCACAAGTGCATGTATGTGGTGCCACCGTTCCGCTGGCACTGGTGCTCCTGCTGCTCCTTATCACACAGACATGCCAGTCACCACTCAGTTACACTTCCTGGCACTAGTACTGGTCGGTATTACAATGACACAATTACAGGTGATGCCAAGGCAGTAAAAGAACGGTCTGTCAAAAACATATGAGTCTCAACTAGTACCACACTGACTGATGCCCATAACCACTGCCAGTGCTCCTGTGAGGTAATACTATGAAGGGCACAAGCCTTAATGCCCATAAAGCAATGTGGCACACTGACTGATGCCCATAACCACTGCCAGTGCTCCTGTGAGGTAATACTATGAAGGGCACAAGCCTTAATGCCCATAAAGCAATGTGGCACACTGACTGATGCCCATAACCACTGCCAGTGCTCCTGTGAGGTAATACTATGAAGGGCACAAGCCTTAATGCCCATAAAGCAATGTGGCACACTGACTGATGCCCATAACCACTGCCAGTGCTCCTGTGAGGTAATACTGTGAAGGGCACAAGCCTTAATGCCCATAAAGCAATGTGGCACACTGACTGATGCCCAGTAGGAATATACACAGTGCAGACTATGCCAGTGCTCCTGTGAGGTAATACTATGAAGGGCACAAGCGTTGATGCCCATAAAGCAATGTGGCACACTGACTGATGCCCAGTAGGAATATACACAGTGCAGACTATGCCAGTGCTCCTGTGAGGTAATACTATGAAGGGCACAAGCGTTGATGCCCATAAAGCAATGTGGCACACTGACTGATGCCCGGTAGGAATATACACAGTGCAGACTATGCCAGTGCCACTGAGGTAATACTATGAAGAACTTTTCCCGTCCCCCTTGCTGGGCACCGGCGTTAGACAAGACTCTCCCTGTCACACTTGCCACAAGCAGCCATGCATCTGCCATTGCGGACCTGGGCACAGCATTACTATAGTCCTCCCAGGAGCTGCCCGTCTTATCTGTCATGCCAGTCACACCCATATTAAACTCTTCAGTTCCCACCCAGTGTAATGTAAAGGGCGTTGAGATGAAGGGGCTTACAGGCTGCTGACTCGCTAATTACATGCCATTGATTAATACTAATGAAGGAAAACTTAGTGTATAACACAGCAGCCCCTCCCCCCCTCCATCCGCGAAGAACAGTAGGAATAAGTGCATCCAACGGTATACAGGGTGCAACTAGTGCCACATACCATACCCAGCAGTACCTACCCAGACTGGCGCTGCACCCTGGCAACTCTCTCCTGGGTTGATTGTCTAGGAAGGCTGTGGTACAGTCCCTGGCTTGTCCATGCTGTCAGTCGCCTCACTGTTGTAATGAGATCCTGATTTTTCTCTCTGCTGTGTGTTAATGTGAGTGTGTGTGTGTGAGCAGGAAGTTGGAGCAGTCAGACAGAGAGCCGGCTCACTTCCTTTCCTGCATTATTCCCCAGGCGGTTTGCAGTCTGTGTAAACAGGCTTTTCCTCCCTCTCCTCTCTCCGGCCACTGATGTTCAGCATGGTTGTAATATAAGACGTACACATAGTAAAACAGCAACAACACAAAAGCTACAAGTGCTCCATCTGGCTGCTGCTCTCCTCTGCCTCACAGGGGAGGAGTCCATTCAGCCCTCTCAGAATGATGCCTGGCCATAGGTACAGGCTGAAGAACATGTCTAGAAACAGGGGCAGAGGTTGGACCCTTGCCTGGGGCCCTACAGTCCTTCTGTCTAGAAACAGGGGCAGAGGTTGTATCTACAGCCCTTCTGTCTAGAAACAGGGGCAGAGGTTGTACCCACACCAGGGGCCCTACAGCCCTTCTGTCTAGAAACAGGGGCAGAGGTTGTATTTACACCTGGGGCCCTACAGCCCTTCTGTGGTACCTACAGTCCTTCTGTCTAGAAACAGGGGCAGGGGTTGTATCTACAGCCTTTCTGTCTAAAAACAGGGGCAGAGATTGTACCCACAGTTGGAGTCCTACAGCCCTTCTGTCTAGAAACAAGGGCATAGGTTGTACCTACAGCTGGAGTCCTACAGCCCTCCTGTCTAGAAACAGGGGCAGAGCTTGTATTTACACCTGGGGCCCTACAGCCCTTCTGTCTAGAAACAGGGGCAGAGGTTGTATTTACACCTGGGGTCCTACAGCCCTTCTGTCTAGAAACAGGGGCAGAGGTTGTACCCGCACCTGGCGCCCTACAGCCCTTCTGTCTAGAAACAGGGGCAGAGGTTGTACCCACACCTGGGGCCCTACAGCCCTTCTGTCTAGAAACAGGGGCAGAGGTTGTATTTACACCTGGGGCCCTACAGCCCCTCTGTCTAGAAACAGGGGCAGAGGTTGTACCCACCCCTGGGGCCCTACAGCCCTTCTGTCTAGAAACAGGGGCAGAGGTTGTACCTACAGCCCTTCTGTCTACAAACAGGGGAAGAGAATGTACCTACAGCTCTTCTGTCTACAAACAGGGGCAGAGATTGTACCCTCACCTGGGGCCCTACAGTCCTTCTGTTTACAAACAGGGGCAGAGGTTGTACCTACAGTCCTTCTGTCTACAAACAGGGGCAGAGGTTGCACCTACAGCCCTTCTGTCTAGAAACAGGGGCTGTACCTACAGCCCTTCTGTCTAAAAACAGGGCAGAGATTGTACCCACAGCTGGAGTCCTGCAGCCCTTTTTCTAGAAACAGGGGCATAGGTTGTACCTACAGCCCTTTTGTCTAGAAACAGGGGCAGAGGTTGTACCTAGCACCTGGGGCCCTACAGCCCTTCTGTCTAGAAACAGAGGCAGAGGTTGTACCTGCACCCGGGGCCCTACAGCCCTTCTGTCTAGAAATAGGGGCAGAGGTTGTATTTACACCTTGGCCCCTACAGCCCTTCTGTCTAGAAACAGGGGCAGAGGTTGTACCTACAGCCCTTCTGTCTAGAAACAGGGGCAGAGGTTGTACTCGACCCTGGGGCCCTACAGCCCTTCTGTCTAGAAACAGGGGCAGAGGTTGTACCTACAGCCCTTCTGTTTAGAAACAGGGGCAGAGGTTGTACCCGCACCTGGGGCCCTACAGCCCTTCTGGCTAGAAACAGGGGCAGAGGTTGTACCCGCACCTGGGGCCCTACAGCCCTTCTGTCTAGAAACAGGGGCAGGGGTTGTACCTACAGCCCTTCTGTCTAGAAACAGGGGCAGAGGTTGCACCTACAGCCCTTATGTCTAAAAACAGGGGCAGAGGTTGTACCTACAGCCCTTCTGTCTAAAAACAGGGGCAGAGGTTGTACCTACAGCCTTTCTGTTTAGAAACAGGGGCAGAGGTTGTACCCACACCTGGGGCCGTCCAGCCCTTCTGTCTAGAAACTGGGGCAGGGGTTGTACATACACCTGGGGCCAAGGGTGGATTGGCCATAGACCTTACAGGGAAATTTCCAGGTGGGCCGATGCCCAGGGGGCCACCGAAGCCCTCCTCTCTGCTATTGGCAGGATACATAATGAGATCTCAGAGATAATTAACTCTGAGAATCATGTACTTTAACTACAGTCAGCCCCATCTCACCTCTTCAGCCCCCTGCACCATGTCATGGTCCTTGGCATGCTGAACCATGTTTCCTTGATTATATTACACAGTGGTGGGTCCTCCGCCCTGTCTTAGGTTTGAATCACTCTGTGGTTGTTTCGTTGTTCACAGTTTGTCTTTGGGATGGCCCCCTCCAAATGACTCACGATTGTTCTGTTTGTTTGCTTATGTAATTTGTGTCACAGAGTACGATTGGTATAAATGTTTCCGTCTCGCTACCTAAAACGTGAATATAAGACGGTAAAAGGAAAATAATAAATCTTTAATATGAATACTTGTTAAAACTTGACTAATCCTTCTCCTAGTATAGAGAGATAGGCAGTTGGGATATTACCTATATGGGGGTCACAGTTGATTCGTATAGCCCCCAGAAGGTGACTACAGGCTGATTCCACACTGCTTATGGATATCCATAGTGATAATACAGTCAGCCGCAATAATATCCCACACCATTAGTGGTGGTAATAGACTGTGCTGATTATTTGTCTTTTTAGTTATCACAGCTATGCCGCCACCTAACAACGATGCCCAACCAAACAATAGAGCATGTGATTGGCATCTGAAGTTACACACATAAGGGGTCCATGTCAGGACGACCTCAAGGAAGACCCAATTGGTGTCTGTATTTTTAGTGAACCACGATGGTCACCTAAAGGACCCCTTACTACCGCTTAGAATAGAAGCTACCTAAGTGTACCCAGCACTCACTCAACGTGTTTCTGGCTGCCCTGTGTCAGGCACCTCGTCAGGAGCAATGGGCAAGGGGTTGCTGAGTAACTAATAGGCTGCCTACTAACAGGCTACACTACTATTATGTGTATTATGCAGCAGTACCGGTGTTGATATGGCCTTACGCGGGCGCCATAATTTGCTCAATATAAGGGGATGAGCCGGGAGGACGAGCAGGGGAGCTGTCTCAGACGGCAATGCTCCCCAGAAGAGAAGACAGCGCAGGCGCAGTGAGGAAGCAAGCAGCAGACGAGCGTCCTTCACTCACTGCGCCTGCGCCGAATACAGAAGTGGACAGCACAGGCGCAAGATTTCGGCGGATGGAGGAGACCAACGATTCCACAGCCCTGTCAATCAACTGTAGCAGGGCGTGGAATGAGGTGAGAGAACGGAGTCTCTAGCAGCAGGAACAACGCCCCCCTGCTGCTAGAGTTTCATTAGCATATTATAAAAGTTAGTTTTTATGAATAACGACGCCACAGAGGGACATGGGACTTATATGGTTATGTTAAGCTGACATTAGCACATAGCTAATGTCAGCCAGTGACAGAAACCCTTTAAGGCCATTTGGTTTCTCTGTCCTCAAACGAAAGATCCACTCCAGTTGCTCCCTCAGGAGTCTTTTGTCAATGTCACCCCCTATAGGTGACTGATAAATTCTTTCTATTCCTTGAAACCTGATCACGCTTGAGTCCCCCGCATGTTTGTCGAAAAACATGTCTGGCCAGGGGAGTGTCCCTTTTATTCAGGATGTCCCACAGATGTTCACCGACATGTCGTCTAAGCTCACAGGTAGTTTTGCCCACATACTATAGGCCACAGGCCACATTCTGTCCCCTCCGAAATGTAATTGAGGGGAGTCACCAACCAGATCACCAACATCAGGATCAGTTTTAAGGATACTCCAATGTCTCTTAAGTATTGCCCTCACTTCGTGGTGACCTGTGTCGAAGGTGCCAGTTATCCTAATGACCTTATCCTTGTTATCCTTGAGTTAAGGGATCAGCAGTTTTTTTCTATCACAACACCAGGCATGGTGGTATGCATTTTTTAGGACAGTATCCGGGTAGCATCTTGATCTGAATTTTTGTTGCAGATCATCAGACGCAATTTTAAAATCAAGTGCTTCAGAGCAATTTGCGTCTTGCTCTAAGGTACTGCCCTTTTGGAATGCCTTTCCATAATGCCCACGGGTGCCAGCTCTCCCACTGCAAAATATTATTAGTTGCTGTGGGTTTTCTGAACATCCTTGTTGTTAGGCGCCCCTCTCTTCCCCTTGTGCTAGTCAAATCTAGGAAAGTCATGGAATCATGGTCGATTGTGGAAGTGAAAAACAGCTCCCAATCTTTTATATTGAGTTGTTCTACAAATAAATGAAATTGCTGAGCATCACCCTTCTACAATATGAGAATGTCATCAATGTATCTCAGCCATAGCTGTATACATGATGACCATTCCTCAAGCTGATTCCCAAACACAATCTCTTTCTCCCACCAGCCCAAATAGAGGTTGGCAAAGGTCGAGGCACATGGGCTTCCCATTGCCACCCCTCTGAGCTGGCAGTAAAGTTTACCATTAAAGAGAAAGACATTGTGTTGTAGGATGAAGTCAAGTAACATGAGGGCGAATTCAATGTGTAAGGTGCAATGTGTCCCTCTTTGATCAAGGAAATGGCGAATAGTTGTCAATCCCTTAATATGCAGAATTGAACTTTATAGGGCCTCCACATCCAGGCTAGCCAAAAGAACATCCTCCTCACAGATAACATCATTCAAATTATTAAGGACCTCCATTGTGTCACATATATAGAATGGAAGGGAGGTGACAACCGGATGCAGAACCCTGTCCCAATCCCTGACACAATGGGTCTACCCTTGAGGGGATTATGCCCTTTATGTATTTTGGGTAGGCTATCGAAACAGGCCATGACTAGATGTGGTGGAAGCAAAAAGTCCATCTTACTTTTATTGACCAGATGGTCTATATATGCTTCCTTGACTATGGTTGCTAAACCTTTACGGTATTATTCAAAAGGATTTTCTCGCAAAACCTCATAACACTGCTCTTCCATTAAGATGTTTTCACTCATAGCTAAATATTCTGATCTATCAAGGATGACTATGTTCCCTCCCTTGTCTGATGGTTTGATGACAATCTGTTCATCTCTCTCCAAGAAAAGGAGTCCCTCTATCTCATGTTTTTCCAAGTTGGAGTAGTATGGGATACATCCCTCAAGCTGACATAATTCCTGGGTGACCACCTCAAGAAATGTATCTAGGGCTGA
Source organism: Bufotes viridis (assembly GCA_033119425.1). NCBI lineage: Eukaryota > Metazoa > Chordata > Amphibia > Anura > Bufonidae > Bufotes > Bufotes viridis. The sequence goes on from CM065590.1 coordinate 279,340,246, forward strand.
TGTATCACTGACTGGTGGGCTCTGTGTGGATGCTAGCCTAAGGTCTGTGAACGGACACTCTCCTGATTGTCTTTTCCAGCAACTGTACATCTGGCATGTCCTTCAGAGACACTCCTAATTCAATACACTGACGTTGGTCATGGTTATGGAAGAATTAACTCATCTTCAACTTTCGGATGAATAGGTTGATGTCCTTCACCCATCCGAAAGCTTTAAATTTATGAGAGGGTACGAAGGTTAATCCTCTTTGAAAGAGGGAGGTTTCACCTTCAGTCAGGGTACGTTTAGAGAGGTTGATGATTTGTAGGCTATTTGCATCCGTCGTCTTGGGATTGCACATTGTTACTGATTTGTCCTGCCCCGTAGGAGGTAGTCTGAGACCTCGCATATTACCTCTCCCTCTATTAGTCCTTCCGCGTCCCCTATTTGTTTGTGTATTGGGGGCGGTTCTGCTAGTGTTGGACTCAATTTCACTATCGCCCTCAGATGAAGAATGTTCTGTATCAGTCTCAAGGGTTTTATTCTTAGTCCCACCAAAATAAAAAATGTCTTCCTCCTTAAAGTCTCACGTATCCCTGATGTATTGTGAGTGCTTTTTATCCTTAATAAATGTGGTAAATTTCTCCACTGATGGTTGAAGGGTATTCTCTTTTCTGCTAAACTCAGGGTTATTACAAAATTTCTTGGTGTTTTCAATGTTTTCTTTTAGTTTTCTATCAATCTTGGACAGGAGAGACTTTTCCTCCTCCAGTAGCAGTGTCATTACCCGCAAGGAGGAATCTATAGATTCTTTTTCCCACTTAGATATAAATTCTGGAGACCGTAGTCTTGCAGCGGGTGTAAATGGAATCCATAATCCCCTTGGGGCGATCTTATCTTTGATATATGTCTCGAGGGATTACACCTCCCAACAAGTCCCAACACAGTCTTTGTAAATTCTGGCTAGATTTCTGAATGCATTGGTAATATTCAGGTTAGAGGTATGGGTTGTTAGTTCTCTATCTGAAAACCCCTCCCTAGCCTCAGTATTTTATTTATCCACATCAAGTTCTCCTGATAGAAAGCCTGCCATCCCCCAAATTTAATGTATCCCCCAAATTTAATGAGGCCATCCGGCCTCTTTTTGAGAGAGTGCGCGAACATTTCAACTCCGTTCGCACTGGCAGGGGTGCTCCCAGGTTGGTGGAGCATGTTCAGGACACTCACAATGGTGATCCTTGCTCTCTGCGCTTTGCTGGAGTTGAGGTGGTCCACCCCAATTTTCGGGGTGGTGACCACCATCGCGCACTTCTTCAGAGAGAGGCACGGTGGATCATAAGATCTAAAGCAATGGGTCCCCTCGGCCTTAATGAAAAGAACGATATGGCAGTGTTTCTTTAATTTTGTTCTTTTCCTTTTGAGATATTATTACCCTTGTAATATGTACTCTACTCACCTATGTAGTTGTTTTGCTACGATGTGTCCTTTGGGCTTCCCCTTTTACATGTTTTTGTTTTTCTTGATGTTCCTTTTCATCTATGTTTTTATATTCCACTGTGCTGTTTACGTGGGCAGCGTCGGGCGTCGGTATGGTTACGGCCGCATCGACGCTCGATTAGGCTTCCTCTTTTGGATATAAATGACGCGCTAGTTATGCGCCAGCACTCATCGCGGTCAGAAGAAGCGCATTGTGCGCGAAACGGCCGTCACCGCCACTGCACGCCGGGAGGCTGTCCCCCTCGCACCTACACCATGGCGAGATTGTCTTAACGCTGCCTGTTTAATAAAGGATTCCAGCTTGTACCGGTCTTGGGTGAGTGCCGCAACTTTCTTTCAGTTCTTCTCATTTGTGCATCAGTACTCAGACTTTTGCAGCTAGCTGAGCACCACCGCTGTCAAGCCGGATTTTCACAGACCTGCCGTTACCTCCCCAGCACTATATTCATGCATGTTTTCCTTTTGGATATCGGTGTCTTAGCATATTATTGGGGTTGACAGTGCCACCTTTTCTTTATCTACCTATTATCCATTATAATGTCTACCACGGTTGAGCACGTCAACGATTCCCTACCTATTGCGACTCCGTCTGTGGGAGAAGTATCAAAGGCGGAATGTGTATTGGATCAAGGAAGAGAGGGGGCGGACACCTTCTTTAGTGTATGTGATGAAAAGGACGTAGTTGTCACCATGAGCACCAAAATGTTGGAGGCCAAAGTGTTTCAACTTATGGATAAAGAGGTCAGGCTCTTTGGACCATAAAATCCCTCAGGTCTTACAAAGACTGTAACAGGGTTCCGAGAGGGTTACGTATTTACAAGGACATTGTTCAATATGAAGATGACCAGGTGTTTGTCGACAACTGGAAGGAATTACACCAGAAGTTTTCCCTTCAAGTGATGGATCTGGTCCTTCTTAGGGACGAGAAAGAATATGAGGTAGTTAGAGGAGACCTCAAGAAGGCGCAAGAGGAATTAAAGTTGCGTCTCCTGGAATCCCAGTATTGTAATCTTGAGAAAAGGCTTAATAAAAATTACTTGCCACACAGACCGAGATTAAAGAACGTAAACGTGATAAATTTCTTAGAGATAAGAATGACTATGAGAATGACAGGGTGTTCGATTGGCAACGAAGGAAGGTCCGTACTCAGGCGACCCGTAAGGGGTAAACGCAGCGACTTTTGGACTTCCGATTCGGACTCTTCGGTCTCAGAAACAAGTCAGCTGGACAAAGCAATTACCACTCCCCTTTAGAAGGAGGACACGAAGGGGCGGGGCCGAAACAAAAGGAAGAGGTCGGGCCACCCGCAAGTCATCTCGGCCACGCCGACAGGTCTCTTGGAGACAATAGAGCACCTTAGTGATGAATGTCCTCCCCATGCTCTTGTTGATTCAAGCATCACTATCAATCTAACGGGCGTGAACTTCCCCGGGCTGTCTCTCTCCTTAATAAAGGATTGGGATACAGCCTAGTGGAGTGTTTTTGCCCCGTCGATTTCAAGTTGATCTGTATAAAGCCATTAGGAAGCTTTTTCTTAAAAGCATTTTAATGATTCCCACCACACCGTGTGCACCCCATTATCTGGTGAAACCCCTGCTACCACTAGTTACACTGAGTTCCATCTTAATCCACGATATAACCGGGAGGAGATTGAGTGCCTTAATTTCCTCGCTGGTTTAGACGTGGAGGACCCAGTGGAACATGAGGTGGCTACAACATTTCTGGGTGGTGTTAGATCCACGCTCCTTCCCCTATGCCGCTTGGCTCTGCGATTGATTTGTTCCATAAGAAGGTTTTAAGGATATGAGTGCCCTGGTTTTTCCAGAGGCACCTCCCAACCTTACAGATGATGAAACGCAAGCCCTTAAATGGCTAAAGTCCCAGGAGGACATTATCGTTAAGCCAGCGGATAAGGGGGAAACGTGGTTCTAATGACTAGGCAATACTACACTGAAGAGGCCAATAAGCAATTAAGCGACACTGAAGTATATCTCCCCTCAGCATCAGTCCCCTTCCATCCATTCAGGTTGCAGTTAGTGAGTTGGTACATAGATATGTTGTCTTGGGTTTTTACCCAATGCCATGTCTAGGAAATTGGTTCCTGCGTATCCTGTAGCACCCGCTTGGTACTTTGTCCCCAAGGTGCATAAATCTCTGACCCATCCCCGGGCCGCCCTATTGTGGCCGGTATTGGGTCAGCCACTGAGCCATTGTCCGCTTATTTGGACTGGCTCTTGAGACCCCTTCTTTCAGGTACCCCCACCTACCTGAAAGACACGGGTGATTTCTTGCGGGCATTAGACGCTTTTGAGTGGCGACAGGATTTCCAGTTAATTTCCCTAGACGTTGAGAGCCTGTTTACCCGTATCCCACATGCTTTGGGTTTACAAGCCATCCAGGTGGCGCTTGCTCGTTCTAATAAGGACCAGGTATTTTGTAACTTTGTTCTTGAAGCGCTGGATTTGGTTTTGTCTAACAATGTCTTTCTATTTGGCAAACAGTGGTACCGCCAGGTATTGGGTACGGCCATGGGTACGCCTGTGTCGTGCACATTCGCCAACCTATACCTGGCGGTATTTGAGGAGACCTATATTTTCTCCGTGGGTAACCCCTTTTGCAGCACATTCATTTGTTTTTGCGTTATGTCGACGACATTTTTGTGGTCTGGACTGGTGGTGAGGATTCCTGCAGGGCTTTTGTCCAGTATTTAAATGACACCAACCGTATGAATATGAGATTTACTCTCAACTACGGCGGTTCTTCCCTGGACTTTTGGATGTCAAAATTTCAGTTGTGGATGACACTCTCCACACGACGGGATATCGAAAACCTACTGCAACGAATTCACTTTTACACCACTCCAGTTTCCACCCAGCCCCGTCAAGAATGCTATCCCTTACGGCCAGTTTGTGCGCTTGCGCCGCATAAACAGCACGGAGGAAGGTTTTTTTCGCCAGGCTAATGATTTATGTAATCGCTTGGTCCTGCGGGGTTATCCACGGAGAGAAGTCTCCTCTGCCTTGAGGCGTGCCGCGGCTATTCCGCGCCGCAAGCTGTTGTTGGACAGTGTTCGTGATTCCAAACCCATGCGCTTTACTTTCGCTTTCAAGTTCAGTCCTGCCGCTTCCTTACTGAAACAAGCAATTTTCAACAATTGGGATTTACTTAAAGGGGAACCTGCATTGCAAGAGATAGTATCACACAGGCCTATTGTTACTTTCAAAAAATGTCGCACGCTCAGAAATGAGTTGGTTCAGTCTATGTTTTCGCAACCACAAAAATCCAATTGGCTTTCTTCAGCTAAGCCCATTGGTAATTTTAAGTGTGGTTTTTGTTCGTTTTGCAGATTCAATTCCCAAGACAAGTGTGTGCGATTGGGGAGCATACTTCATACTGTCAAAGACTTTATTACATGCCGCACGAATTTCCTTGTTTATGTCGTTTTTTGTCCCTGTAAAAGGTTTTACATTGGGAAGACCATCCGGCCTCTTTTTGAGAGAGTGCGCGAACATTTCAACTCCGTTCGCACTGGCAGGGGTGCTCCCAGGTTGGTGGAGCATGTTCAGGACACTCACAATGGTGACCCTTGCTCTCTGCGCTTTGCTGGAGTTGAGGTGGTCCACCCCAATTTTCGGGGTGGTGACCACCATCGCGCACTTCTTCAGAGAGAGGCACGGTGGATCATAAGATCTAAAGCAATGGGTCCCCTCGGCCTTAATGAAAAGAACGATATGGCAGTGTTTCTTTAATTTTGTTCTTTCCTTTTGAGATATTATTACCCTTGTAATATGTACTCTACTCACCTATGTAGTTGTTTTGCTACGATGTGTCCTTTGGGCTTCCCCTTTTACATGTTTTTGTTTTTCTTGATGTTCCTTTTCATCTATGTTTTTATATTCCACTGTGCTGTTTACGTGGGCAGCATCGGGCGTCGGTATGGTTACGGCCGCATCGACGCTCGATTAGGCTTCCTCTTTTGGATATAAATGACGCGCTAGTTATGCGCCAGCACTCATCGCGGTCAGAAGAAGCGCATTGTGCACGAAACGGCCGTCACCGCCACTGCACGCCGGGAGGCTGTCCCCCCCTCGCACCTACACCATGGCGAGATTGTCTTAACTCTGCCTGTTTAATAAAGGATTCCAGCTTGTACCGGTCTTGGGTGAGTGCCGCAACTTTCTTTCAGTTCTTCTCATTTGTGCATCTATCTGAAAACCCCTCCCTAGCCTCAGTATTTTATTTATCCACATCAAGTTCTCCTGATAGAAAGCCTGCCATCCCCCAAATTTAATGTAATGTAATTTTGTTATCTCCTGGGACTTCTCTGTTTCAAGTCCTCATTTGCATGGCAACACATTTCGCCCCGCGCCCCCAGTTAAGCTATCGGACCAATCCCTGCTGACCCTGTTTCAATTCCTTATTTGGATGACCAATATAAAGTGGTTGTTTGGGCGGGGTGTTCAAACTGTTGTGTATAAAAGTGTGTTGTGTGCATTCAATAAGCTGAATTCCTGTTTGAACTTACATACAGCCTGCCTGGTGTTTGTTCTGAGCTATTACCACTGAATTTGAACAGCACATAGCTGTAGTTCGAATCCCGGATTATGGACTGACTGAACAATCAGACATTGCGGTCTGAAATCTGTGGAGTGCCCGGTGAGTGGAACAGAGCGAGCAGGGGCTCGTTACATTGGTGGCAGCGGTGGGATTTTTTCTCCAGTTACTAGAACACTCCAAACCCCCACAAGGAATGACCAGCTATGCAGCCTGCAGGAGAGACACGCTGAAAGACTTACTTGAGAGCCGAGGAGGGAATGATGGGACAAAGAACAAGGCCACCCTGATCAGTGAGCTAGGCAAGATGGATCAAAGGGATGGTGATGCTGGACCTTGGTCCGTTAAAGACTTGTTTCAGCAACGAGTTTGAGAGCAGTTGGCATTATATGGTGCCAACCCATCAGAGACCGCCATACAAAATGCCATTAGAGACATCCAGCTGCAGGATGAGTGACAATAGAGAGAACTAGAGCAGCAACATGAGTGGAGAATGGCAGAAATATGGCAATCCGAGACAACACCTAGAGATACAGCGACTTTTTGTAAGTTGCGCGTTCAAACTATTTAAGGAAGGAGAGGAGGAAATTGAAGCGTTCTTACAGGACTTTAAGAGACTATGCCAGATACATAAAGTGTTGGCCCAAGATTGGGTCGCCTTACTGGCGAGTAATTTAACTGGCAAGTAGATTCAAAAGGTAGTCGCGCTGCCAGGCACACTTCAAAGCATCAGAGTGCAAAGTCAAGGAAAAGCACCAGCTCTTTTTCTGTAGCTATAACACTGACTTTCATCCAAAAGGCAATCTCTATCGTATGAGTTCCTCCTGTGGATTACAAAGTTGCGCTGCACATAGTGAAGTTCCACCAATCTTTATCTCTCAAATACTTTTTAATATACTCACAAGAGTCATTAAAATTAAAGCATTTAAACAATAAAATCTGTAGCACCACCCGACTCTTTTCGCCAGGATAGCTTCGTCAGGGGCGAATATCCCACTATTCCTTGGGCATTCCTTTATACCCAGAGGTCATTCCTCTATCAAATATCCAGGCTGATACGGTACCCAATGCCTTACTGCGGGTGTTCACTAGGGTAGTGTTCCCCCAGGAGATATTGTCCAATCAGGGAACCCAGTTCACAGCCGAGCTGACGCAGCATCTCTGGCGCCTCTGTGGGATTAGATCCCTCCAGAGCGCCCCCTTCCACCCTCAAACTAACGGGCTGTGTGAAAGATTTAATGGGACCCTGAAGCAGCTGCTTCGGGCCTTCGTGGAGAGTAGGAAGGATTGGGAGAAATATCTTCCCCATCTACTCTTTGCCTATAGAGAGGTACCCCAAGAGTCCATGGGGTTTTCCCCATTTGAGATGTTGTATGGGCAAAGGGTTAGGGGACCCTTAGACTTAGTGAGGGCCCAGTGGGAGGGAGTAGAGGATCCAGAAGGCCTCACCATCCTTAGTTATGTCTTGGAACTCAGGGAGCGACTGCGGGAACTTACCGATCTAGTCCATGAAAATATGCAATCGGCCCAGCAGAAGGTTTGGTATGATCAGTCTGCTGAGAATCACACCTTTTGTGTCGGACAGAAAGTCCTGGTACTAAAACCACTGAAGCAAAATATATTATAGGCCTCCTGGCAGGGCCCCAATCAGGTGGTAAAACAGCTGTGCGATACCACCTAAGTGGTCACCAGCTGTGCAGACACAAAAATTAAGCGGAAGTTCTATATCAATATGATGAAGGCCTATCACGAGAGGGCTGAGGCAGTAGCCGCCACATGCGCTCCTGCCACTGGGGACTCTGAATACCTACCGATGCTGGAGCTTCCTAACATCAGTAACCGTTCTGGGGGGAGGGGAAGATATTCAGTTAGGAGATAGGTTAGGATCCGGAGAACGGGTCAGGGAATTACTCCAGGACCGGCAGCAGATGTTTTCAACACTCCCTGGGTACACTCACATAGCTGTGCACAAGGTAGAGACCCCCGGGCAGAAGCCCCTGAGACAACCAGCCTATAGGATTCCCAGAGCCTTGCAAGAAGAGATGAGATCAGAGATTAGGGAGATACTCGAGTTAGGGGTCATCAAACCATAAGCAAGCCCTTGGGCTTCCCCTGTAGTATTACTCCAAAAATGGGATGGCACGACCTGATTTTGTGTGGACTATAGGCGACTGAATGACTGTACTGTGACAGACGCCTACCCTATGCCCCGAGTGGACGAATTGTTGGACAAAATAGCTCAGGGACACTATCTGACGACTATTGACTTGTGTAAGGGCTACTGGCAGATTCCCTTGGAAGCGAAAGCAATTCCAAAGTCAGCCTTCATCACCCCGTTTGGCTTTTACCAGTTTCGGGTAATGCCATTCTGGATGAAAAATGCCCAGGCTACCTTCCAGCGGATGATAGATCAACTCTTCGGTGGTCTGCAAGAATATTGCATGCACATATCTTGACGACATCGCAATCTATAGCCAGACATGGGAGGAGCATTTCAGACACCTGGGCATAGTGCTAGATAGGATCCGAGCCGCAGACCTGACCCTGAAGCCAGAAAAATGTAATATCGGGATGTCTGAGGTGCAATATCTGGGACATAGAGTGGGATGTGGGAAGCAGAGGCCGGAACCTGCAAAAATCGAGGCCGTCCTAAACTGTCCAGTTCCTAGAACCAATACCCAGGTACTTGCATTTTTAGGGACAGCCAGGTACTACAGGAAGTTTGTACCCCACTATAGTGACATAACCAAACCGCTAATGGACCTAACCAAAAAGACAAACAGGTCTTGTGGTCCCCGGAGTGAGAAACAGCGTTTCATCAGTTAAAAATCGCCCTAACGCAAGCTCCCATACTGGCAGCACCCGATCCTAACAGATGCTTTGTCGTACATACAGATGCCTCCATGTTCGGACTGGGAGCCATACTAAGTCAAGTTGGTGTCGACGGGAAAGAGCACCCGGTGTCATATATCAGCCGCAAGAGGTTACCCCGTGAAGTTAGATATGTTGCCATGGAAAAAGAATGTTTGGCCTTAGTCTGGGCTTTAAGGAAATTGCAGCCCTACGTGTATGGACGCTCTTTTACCGTCATGACGGACCACAATCTCTTGATATGGCTAAACCGCGTGGCGGGAGAGAACGGCAGATTACTAAGGTGGAGCCTTGCTTTGCAACCATACAATTTCACCATACAATATTGGCCAGGGCCTCAAAACGGGAATGCGGGTGGATTATCCAGGCAGACGGACCTGGAACCTTAAGACTACTTTTCCAACATCCTCTAGTTGACCCGTTTGGAGTCCCACTGTGGCTGTTGGACTGTTTCCCAGGGGGGAGTAATTGTCATGGTCCTTGGAATCCTTGATTATATTACACAGTGGTGGGTCCTCCGCCCTGTCGTAGGTTTAAATCACTCTGTGGTTGTTTAGTTGTTCACAGTTTGTCTTTGGGATGGCCCCCTCCACACGACTCCGTGCTCTGGAAGGAAGGCATTGTTCTGTTTGTTTGTTTATGTAATTTGGTTATCTCCTGGGACTTCTCTGTTTCAAGTCCTCATTTGCATGGCCACACATATCCACCCTCCCAGTCGAGCTATCGGACCAATCCCTGCTGATCCTGTTTTTAAGTCCTTATATGCATGACCAATAGGAAGTGGATGTTTGGGCGGGGTGTTCAAACTGTTGTGTATAAAAGTGTGTTGTGTGCATTCAATAAAGTGAATTTCTGTTTGAACTTACATACAGTCTGCCTGATGTTTGTTCTGAGCTACTACCACTGGATTTGAACAGCACATAGCTGTAGTTCGAATCCCGGATTATCAAATGACTGAACATTGCGGTCTGAAATCTGGGGAGTGCCAGGAGAGTGGAACAGAGCAAGCAGGGGCTCTTTACACTCCACATCTTAATCAGAGAGAACTGCAGGAGGAGGAGGACAGAAAATGGCAGCTATTGATGGCCACCACAGAGGGACAGCTTTTGGGGCAATATTTTGTTCTGCAAGTTGGTATATGGTTCTGATGGAACTGTATTTGACACTATGGTATTGCTGACTCGCCTATTTTAGTTACCCCATCTTCTGTCAATTTGGACCCCCTACAACATAGGACCACTTTTAGGACTTTTTCCAGGGCTACATTAAATTTCCAGTCCGCCTCAGCCTGGGGCCCTACTGCCCTTCTGTCTAGAAACGGGGGCAGAGGTTGTACCCACACCTGGAGCCCTACGGCACTTCAGTCTAGAAACAGGGCCAGAGGTTGTACCCACACCTGGAGCCGTACAGCCCTTCTGTCTAGAAACAGGGGCAGAGGTTGTACCCGCACATGGGGCCCTACAGCCCTTCTGTCTAAAAACAGGGGCAGAGGTTGTACCCACACCTGGGGCTCCACAGCCCTTCTGTCTAGAAATAGGGGCAGAGGTTGTTCCCACACCGGAGGCACTTCTGCCTCATGAGAAAGAATAGCACTTGTGGAGCGGTTGGTCCAACTACTGCATGAGGTGCCAAGAGCTGCTGGCTATGTCTCTGCTTAAGGGCTTATGCACACAAACATATTTTCCTTCAGTTTCCGTTCTATTTTTTTAGAGGTCCATATGCAGATCCATTCATTTCAATGAGGCTTGAAAAAAACAGAAATGACTCCATGTGCGTTCCGTGTCCGTATGTCTGCATGTCTGTTCCGCAAAAAAAATTAGAACATGTCTTATTCTTGTCTGCGGACAAGGACAGGCATTGTTAGGGCTCATGCATCCGACAGTATATATTTTGCGGTCCGCAAAAAATACAGATGATGTCCGTGTACATTACATATTTTGCTGGAACAGAACAGCTGGCCTCTAATAGAACAGGCCTATCCTTTTTCATAATGCAGACAATAATAAAACATGTTCTATTTTTTTGCGGAACTGACATGCGGAAATACGGAAACGGAATGCACACAGAGTAATTTCTTTTTTTTTTGAGGACCCGTTGAAATGTTTGGTTTCGCATATGGTCCACAAAACAAAAGGAATGGACAGAGAAAGAAAATACGTGCATGAGCCCTTACAATGGATCCGGGGGGAAAATGGATGCAACACGGACATGTCATCCGTATATGTGCTGTCCGTGGAAAATGCAGACAGCACACAAAAAACTGAAATGTGAACGAGGCCTAAGATCTCGTTTGCATATCTGTATCCATGGTGACATCTGTAACGAGATGGTCCATCCATGAAGATGCCCATGAAGAATCCGAGTTTGGTCGCATTCCATTAACACCTCCAGGCTGATAATGTGTTTCCAGAGTATCTCCTAACAATGGTCCATGAAATCCACAGACCAAACACGGATGTGCGTGAGGGATCCATAGTCACAGACAAAATAGAGCATGCTTCCGTAGAGTCACCAACAGTCCATGGAAAACCACTAATGTGTGAATACACACATTAAAATCAGTGGGTACATAAGTGGACAGAGGTCAACATACGTCCATGATTCACTGACATGTGAAAGAGGCCTAAGGATGGGATTACCCAGAGACATGTTGTGCAACAGCAGCTTGTGGAAAAGTTGAAAGACTACAACGTGCTGTCACATGGCTATTTTAGAGCAGTGAGTTGGCTCTAAAAACTAAACCAAAGACTTTCATTGTGATTTATACTAGCACAGACTCATCCATTTTGTGATCTGTGACCAGAAATTGTGGTGTCACAGTCACTGCATGTCATGGGTCGCCTTGCAACAGCATTGCCAATCATCAGATGCAATGTTCTGTATGACTCTTGTAGCTCCAGCCTAAATAGCAATTACCTGATATACATTAGGACCAAGTTCACAAGTGCACGATCTGCAACATAGTACAATACAAAGAGCAATACAAGACCCTACTTATAAAACAGTGAAGAAAATCTGTGGATTTTAGATACCTCCATCATAGGCTAAATAAACATTAAAAAAAAAAAGGCCATATTATTAGCATATTTTAAGGCTATGTACATTTGGGGGCAATTTTTTTTATTATTGTATTGTATTCATTTCTAGCTAAAATCATTTTGATTATTCTTTATTAAAAATATGGAGTTCTTTTTTCTGTACATAGCTGAGATGCTCTAGTAGCGCCTCTGAATTTTCTCTTTCTACTGTCAGCCAGCTCAGGCTCCTTATCTGCTCTCTGGCATTATAAGCACTCATTATAGCTCAGTTATTATCTTACTGATAAGAATGTGGCTTAAATAAATGTTTATGACTTCTTAATAGTTTAGAGATAAGGTTTATTACATTGGCACAAAGGGAAAGTAAAAGTAGGATACACATAGCTAAAAAAAACAGTTAACTCTTTGTGACAGAACGGCTCAATATTTTTAATAAAGACCAATTGAAATAAAATGATTTTTAGCCCAAAATGAGTAAAATGCAATCATAAAAAAAATTGCCATACCCTTTAAGGGTCCTTTATGAATGCTTCTTAACCACTAAAAAATAGTCTGAATAACTGCTTGCAGTTTTATTGGTCACCTGCCGTCTTTGTTGCTTTTTTATTTTTTTTTGCAAAAAGTGGGGGGAATTTATCATTTCTTTCTCCCTAGTTTTCTGGAGTAAATAATTTACTGTTACTGTATTTGCAACTTTTTGAATGTCACTTGCCATTTGGGGTACATGTCCTGATTTATCTTGTCCATTTAGGTGTTATATTGTGCTTGATACAGGGTGACCTTGCTATTTGTGTTATAATTCCTAATGTATCTAGTCCATTTTGTTATTATATGATGCTTGATACAGGGTTGCCTTACAATTTGTGATACATTTTCTACTGTATTTAGTCAATTTAGTTATTATATGAGGCTTGGTACCGGGTGACCTTACTATTTGTGGTACATGTCCTGATTTATCTTGTCTATTTAGTTATTATATGATGCTTGATACAGGTAGACCTTATCATTTGGTGTACATTTCCTGACATTGGGCACCAAAACAGGCTGACAATTTTTCCCAAGTGCCTGCCAAGGGATCACGCAAAAAAAGCGGACACGGGCAGCGGATGACAACGGATGGCCATCCGCATTTTCACGGACCCATTGACTTGAATGGGTCCGTGAACCGTTTTCACGGACAAGAATAGGACAGGTTATATTTTTTGGCGGACTGGAATCACGGACCACGGACACGGAGGACAAACGGTGCATTTGCCGAGGTTTCCACGGACCCATTGAAAACCAATGGGTCCGCAGAAAATCACGAAAAACGGAGCAACGGACACGGAATCAAACAACGGTCGTGTGCATGAGGCCTAAATAGCAATTACCTGATATACATTAGGACCAAGTTCACAAGTGCACGATCTGCAACATAGTACAATACAAAGAGCAATACAAGACCCTACTTATAAAACAGTGAAGAAAATATGTGGATTTTAGATACCTCCATCATAGGCTAAATAAACATTTAAAAAAAAAGGCCATATTATTAGCATATTTTAAGGCTATGTACATTTGGGGGCAATTTTTTTTATTATTGTATTGTATTCATTTCTAGCTAAAATCATTTTGATTATTCTTTATTAAAAATATGGAGTTCTTTTTTCTGTACATAGCTGAGATGCTCTAGTAGCGCCTCTGAATTTTCTCTTTCTACTGTCAGCCAGCTCAGGCTCCTTATCTGCTCTCTGGCATTATAAGCACTCATTATAGCTCAGTTATTATCTTACTGATAAGAATGTGGCTTAAATAAATGTTTATGACTTCTTAATAGTTTAGAGATAAGGTTTATTACATTGGCACAAAGGGAAAGTAAAAGTAGGATACACATAGCTAAAAAAAACAGTTAACTCTTTGTGACAGAACGGCTCAATATTTTTAATAAAGACCAATTGAAATAAAATGATTTTTAGCCCAAAATGAGTAAAATGCAATCATAAAAAAAATTGCCATACCCTTTAAGGGTCCTTTATGAATGCTTCTTAACCACTAAAAAATAGTCTGAATAACTGCTTGCAGTTTTATTGGTCACCTGCTGTCTTTGTTGCTTTTTTTTTTTTTTTGCAAAAAGTGGGGGGAATTTATCATTTCTTTCTCCCTAGTTTTCTGGAGTAAAGAATTTACTGTTACTGTATTTGCAACTTTTTGAATGTCACTTGCCATTTGGGGTACATGTCCTGATTTATCTTGTCCATTTAGTTGTTATATTGTGCTTGATACAGGGTGACCTTGCTATTTGTGTTATAATTCCTAATGTATCTAGTCCATTTTGTTATTATATGATGCTTGATACAGGGTTGCCTTACAATTTGTGATACATTTTCTACTGTATTTAGTCAATTTAGTTATTATATGAGGCTTGGTACCGGGTGACCTTACTATTTGTGGTACATGTCCTGATTTATCTTGTCTATTTAGTTATTATATGATGCTTGATACAGGTAGACCTTATCATTTGGTGTACATTTCCTGATGTATATAGTCTATTTAGTTATTATATAATGCTTGAACACGGTGGTCTTACCATTTGTGTTACATTTCCTACTGTATTTAGTCCATTTAGTTATATAATGCTTGATATAGGGGGGAGCCTTACCATTTGTGCAATCTTTGCAGCTACTCAGGGGCTCTGGAGGCAAGTGGCCTTACCGCTGTTTTGGAAATATTTCCTGTCTGTTAGATTGCAAACAAAGGATTTTTCTAATTGTTTCCATGGCTCACAATTAGGGCTCCTTCACACGACCGTGGTTTGGTTCCGCATCCGAGCTGCATTTTTTGCGGCTTGGCTGCGGACCCATTCACTTCAATGGGGCCGCAAAAAATCGGGACGTTGCTCCGTTCCGTGGCCCCGCAAAAATTATAAGTCATGTCCTATTCTAGTCCGTTTTGCGGACAAGATCAGGCATTTCTCTAAAGGGCCGTCCGTTCCGTAAATTGCGGAAAGCACACAGGCGGCATCCGGGTTTTGGTGATCTGCAATTTGCGGACTGCAAAACACGGCACATTCGTGTAAATAAGCCCTAACTGGTGGACTGGCACGCCACTGAAGAGTTTTATGCAATGCTGTATTGCAAGCACCTCACACCTTCAGTACATTTTTTACTTCATAAAATTGTGTGTCCCTTTACCTGGGAAGACAATTTTCACAATTCTGACAAACTTTCAGAAAGTAGATACTTGCCACATTGTGAAAATGATACCCTGCACGTTACCATCATGGGTGCCTTCACCCATGCAGAGTCTGAGATGTACAGCATTTCAAAACAATAACATTTTAAGTTATGCCTAGTTAATACTTGTCCCTTATGCCTACATCTACATATTTTCACATACTATATTCACCAAAAATAAAAAGATCAAAAATCTCAAATTTAGGAACAAAATTAGGGGCCAGAGTGATTATAAGTGCAACTGTTCATTAGGTATTAAGGTACTGCCACAAGTGGTTTAACCCTGCCGACCACCTAACGCATGGATGCGTCCTGCGGGCGGCCGGGATGTTCCTACTAGACGCATCGGCGAGTCATCTCGCGAGGAACGAGATTTCCTGTGAACGCGCGCACGTTTACAGGATCGCAACGGCAGGAACTTTAACTACAGCCTGCCAGCGCTGATCATGCGCTGGCAGGCTATAGATGTTAAAAAAATGGCATCTGAATCGCATATCAGACGCTGTTTTGTAAACAGCGTCTGATATGCCTGCTCCTCTGGTGGTCCGTTTTGCTTGGGACCACCAGAGGACACTGTAAGTGCACCAATCACCACACACCAACACCCCCCTCCCCCCGTCACTGATTAACCCCTGATCACCCCATGTCACCCCCCTGATCAACTCCTGTCACCCCCCCTGTCACTAATCACCCCCCTGTAAGGCTCATTCAGACATCCGTATGTGTTTTGCGGATCCACGAATCCGCGGATCCGCAAAACACGGACACTGCCAATGTGCTTTCCGCATTTTGCGGATCCGCACATTGCCAGAACTATATAGAAAATGCCTTTTCTTGTCCGCAATTGCGGACAAGAATAGGACATGCTCTATCTTTTGCGGAGCTGCGGACGGATGTTTTGGGGCCGAAACCCGGAAGTTCGCGGCCGCAGCTCTGCAAATGCTGATGCAGAGAGCATATAGTGTGCTCTCCGCATCACCGCCAGCCCCATTCAGACTGGAAGGGTCCGCATCTATTCCGCAGGATTGCGGAATAGATGCGGACATTTTTGCGGACGTGTGAATGGGGCCTTACTTCGCAAGCACTCCTATGTCCTTTCCCCTCTTTTTTTTTTGCACATTTTTTGGCAGAGATTTTTTCATCCACATTGATCGATGCGAATTAAGAAATCTGTGCCGTTCATTTTTTTTTTCAGTCCAGAGGCTGAACGAAAAAAAAAAATCTCATTACCCGTATGCTCAATAAGGAGAATAGCAGAAACTCCTAATGCTGGCCATACATGTAATGATTGCGGAGACCCTCAAATGCCAGGGCAGTACAAACACCTCATATGTGACCCCATTTTGGAAAGAAGACACCCCATGGTATTCGCTGAGGGGCATATTAAGTCCATGAAAGATTGAACTTTTTGTTACAAGTTAGCGGAAAGGGAGACTTTGTGAGAAAAAATAAAAAAGTCAATTTCCGCTAACTTGTGCCAAAAAAAAATCTTCTATGAACTTGCCATGCCCCTCACGAAATACCTTGGGGTGTCTTCTTTCTAAAATGGGGTCACTTGTGGGGTATTTATACTGCCCTGGCATTTTAAGGGCCCCTAATGCGTGAGAAGTAGTTTGGAATCCAAATGCGTAAAAATGCCCTGTGAAATCCTAAAGGTACTCATTGGAATTTGGGCCCCTTTGCGCATCTTGGCTGAAAAAAAGTGTCACACATGTGGTATCGCCATACTCAGGAGAAGTAGGGCAATGTGTTTTGGGGTGTATTTTTACATATACCCATGCTGGGTGTAAGAAATATCTCTGTAAATAACAACTTTTTAAAAAAATTATACAAAGTTGTCAATTTACAGAGATATTTCTCTCACCCAGCATGGGTATATGTAAAAATACACCCCAAAACACATTGCCCTACTTCTTCTGAGTACGGCGATACCACATGTGTGCCACTTTTTTGCAGCCTAGGTGCGTAAGGGGGCGTAAAGTCCAATGAGTACCTTTAGGTTTTACAGGGTTGCTCACAATTTAGCCCCGCCCAAAATGCCAGAACAGTAAACACACCCCACAAATGACCCTATTTCTGAAAGTAGACACCCCAAGGTATTTACTGAGGCGCATAGTGAGTCCGTGGGAGATTTTTTATTTTTTTTTGCCAGAAGTTAGCAGAAATGGAAACTTTATTATTATTTTGTTTTCCTCAGAAAGTGTCATTTTCCGTTAACTTGTGAAAAAAAAATGAAATGATAGATGAACTCACCATGCCCCCCCGCGAATACTTTGGGGTGTCTTCTCTCTAAAATGGTGTCATTTGGGGGGTATTTATACTATCCTGACATTCTAGCACCTGAAGAAACATGCCAGGTGCTCAGAAAGTCAGAGCTGCTTCAAAATGCGGAAATTCACTTTTTTGCACCATAATTTGTAAACGCTATAACTTTTACCCAAACCAATAAATATACACTTATTGCATTTTTTTTTTATCAAAGACATGTAGAACAATAAATTTAGAGAAAAATTTATATAGATATGTAGTTTTTAAAAAAAAAAATTACAACAGAAAGCGAAAAAAATTTTCCAAAAAATTCGGTAATTTTTTTATTAATATCAAAAAAAGTTAAAATGTCAGCAACAATGAAATACCACCAAATGAAAGCTCTATTAGTGAGAAGAAAAGGAGGTAAAATTCATTTGGGTGGTAAGTTGTATGACGGAGCAATAAACGGTGTAAAGTAGTGTAGTGCAGAATTGTAAAAAGTGGTCTGGTCATTAAGGGGGTTTAAGCTAGGGGGGCTGAAGTGGTTAAATGTTGTTCCTGCAGCAGAATTCTGTGCGGAAAATCTGCAGCTTTTCCAGTAGCAGTAAAATTTATGAGATTTCAGAAAAAAAATTATAATGTAAATTGTTAGTACTGTAGCTCTAGATGTTTTTTCAGGAGTTATGACATTACCTGCTCTTGGAGGAAACGCCATACGGAAACTGCTAGTGTTTGCAAAAAACACCTGAAAAAAATTGCACAAATCTGGCAAAAACACAAGTGCCCCCCTCCCCCCAGAACAAAAAAACGCATGTAGTTACTCTTGTATTTTATACAAGTGGTATTTTATTAGTGATATCCTGCTGGATTCCTAAAATATAGTTTGTCTGGTTTTCTGATACTGATGACCTATCCTCAGGACAGCTCATCTAGATCAGATTAACCCTCAGTTCACACTTGCGTGTTTTACAGCGTGTTCGAACGCGCTGTAAAACGAATAACCGATGCAAACCAATGCTTCCCTATGGGACTGGTTCACATTTTCGCGTTTTACAGCGCGTTCGAACGCGCTGAAAAACGCCTGACGCATAAACAAGTACTTGAGCTTTTTTTGGGGCGTTTGTCGCGCGTTTTGGCCCATAGACTTCAATGGGAACGCGCAACGCTTGTATTTTGCGCGTTTTTGACACTGAAAACGTTCGAACGCGCGTTTATGAATTTGCAACATGCTGGAAAGGCCAAACCCCAGGTGCTAGGCACAGTTTGGAGAGAAGCCAACATGGCCATATTTGGTCATTGGACAACACTGCAGTCAATCACACAAACGCACGTAAAACACGCGTTTACTATTGCCAAAAACGCGCGGAAAACACGTGACAAAAACGCGCAGAAAACGCGCGTCTCAGAATTGCTTAGGTCTGAACCCAGCGTTAGGCCTCTTGCACACGACCTATATGGTTTTTTCAGTGTTTTGCGGTCCGTTTATAATGGATCAGTTTTTCCGTTTTTTGCTTCCGTTGTGTTTCCGTTTCAGTTCCGTTGTTCCGTTTTTCCATATGGAATATACAGTATACAGTAATTCCATAATAAAAATTGGGCTGGTCTTAAAATTTTCAATAGATTGTTCAGCAAAAACGGAATGGATACGGAAGACATACGGATGCCTTTCTGTATGCTTTCTGTTTTTTTGCGGACCCATTGACTTGAATGGAGCCACTGAACGTGATTTGCGGACAAGAATAGGACATGGTCTATATTTAAACGGAACAGAATAACGGAAAAACGGAAACGGAAGGCATACGGAGACACTTCAGTATTTTTTGAAGACCCATTGAAGTGAATGGTTCAGTATACTGTCAGTATACTGAACTGAAAAAACTGCCAGTATACGGTCCGCAAAATGCTGTCGTGTGCAAGAGGCCTAAACAGGGATCCGACTCCCAGCATCCTTGTTGATCAGCTGTCTGAAGAGGCAACTATGCTCATGTCAATGCCGCATCCTCTTCAGGTTTTTCCTGCAAGCCGTTGACACTTTAGTGCAAGTGCAATGTAATTACATTGCACTTGAATCAGAAGCAAAAGTTGTAATTACACTGCATCCACAATGTCTACGCTACTGCCCCTGCAAACAGCTGACCGACCGGGGTGCTGGGAGTTGGATCCCCACCTATCTCAAATTAATGACTTATACTGAGGATAGGACATGAATATCAGAGACCTGAACAACCCCTTCAAGACTGACATTATATACACTAGTCTTAGTATAAAGTCTGCTGCCGTAAAATGCACCAAATTTAATAAGGCACATGCCTCTTAATTTTGGCGCATTGCGGGAGGTCCCTGCGCCAAAAGCAGAAATCTCCACGAGATAGGAGCTGGCATAGAATTGAAGTTTAACTTACACCACATGTCTGGTGTAAATAATCTTTTAGGCCCCACAACCTTCTGCCCACACTCCACCCTCTTTTATATAATTGAAGTTTATGGATGGGTTCACACACAGGTTCTTAGTGGTGGTTTTGTGCACTTTTACATTTTAACAGCCTTTTTTGCAGCTGCGTTTTTAGTGGGGGTTTTTGGCAGTTAAAAATGCTAGATCCAAATGTGAGCAGAAGGTCTATGTGGAATATGAAATGCAGCACACAAATATTTTTTTCTTCTAGTATTAAAATTGGGTAATGTTTTTTGGGTCTCCGGCATTTGTTTTAAAATGCACTGGGTTGAAACTCTGGTATTTTTTCCTCTTTTTTACATTTTTTCTATAGGGAATAAAACGGCAGAAAAAACGGTGTTCACAAAAAATGGCACCAAAAGTACCAAAAATATAGAATATAATAATAGGTGGCTCTCTTCTGATGGATAACAGACTCTGGTGCTCTGTATATGGTTCCCCCAAAAATGGAACCAAAAAAATTTGTATTCTATATATAGGGAATACAGGCATTCAAATATGGAAACCGCAAAAGGTAAATTTAATATACACAATAATAACAATTCATCTATAAAAATCCATTAATAAAAATTCATCAAATTAAAAAATATTCTATCATTCAATACGAATATTCAATATACCTATCCTCTGAAAATTTCAAGATTCCCACATCTAATACAAAGTGCCGCAAATCAATTTTCCATCATCACATATACGCATTTCCACAAATCAGTTTTCCATCATCAGACATACGTATTCAATACATCCATACACTAAAAATCAATATTCCATCAGTTAATATATAATCATTCACTCTAAAAATGATATTCATTCGTCTGGGTCACTCAGATGTTTGGTAAATATATATCACGAATGTCATCAATATTGCAGATTTTGCACATTCATCAACAAATAGCCTGTTGACCTTCAGTTGGTTATCAATTGATTAGAGTCAATAATTTGCTGCTGTTGATAATATATATAAAAAATCTTCAATGGGCATTTAGCTCTCAATAATAGATGTATGGTGTATTATACCCACTCTTTTCTATAGTCTTTCAATGTATGCGGGTACTTTGAATAGATTATATTGTGCCCCAGGATGTTGTAATACATCCGATATCCTTGCAATTTGTATTATTCAATACTCAATCTTTAGTGCTTATACGTTACCGCTATTTAACTTTTAATTCTCCGGTGTCTGGTGGTCGGATTTCCCTTAGTCCGGAGTTTGTAAGGTGGCGTCCTTGTTTAAATGTAGCGCGGTGTCCGCGCTCTTGCTTCCGGGTATGAAGAGTCACGTGGCGTCCCACGTGTTACTGTGACGTCACTCTTTTTCTTTCCCAGCGCGCTATGGATAGCGGTATAGAAATCTTTGTAATCCGTTTCTTTTAAAGCACCAATTGTATAGCCATACGCGTTTCGGGATATTCAAATCCCTTCTTCAGTGGCAGTGTAGTATCAGTATGTTTTCTACACCCTCTCCGTGCTGTCTATAAATGTCTCATCCTTCCGGCGACTTACTGCAATCAGATCGCAGGCACATATAGATTCGGACCATCTTGGTCTGATGAAGGGGCCAGTGCGGCCCCGAAACATGACACCTATTAAAAGAATAATTCAATAAACTACATTGTTCACCATATTGAATTCTGGAACTTACCTGGTTGCACTGATGACAATCCCAATTCTTCACACTTGCTGTTCCTGACCTTGCTTGGAGGGAGAAGCCTGGCAGCACCAGTGATTCTTCTGTCTACATACCGGTTCGGGTGGTGTACTCTGAGCGCAACCCCATCAGTCTCACCAGCTTGTGTTTTTACCTGCTCGCTGTCAATATTGCAATGGCTCATAAACAAAATGGCTAATCATTATGTAACCCTAATGGTGGTTGAATAAAAAACCTTATTGCATCATAATCTGTCGCCTGAGTGCCGTGTTTTTCATTTCAGAACATTGCAATGGCTAGCAGTGTAATTACAGCAACTCTGTCCTATTCAAGTGAATAGGAAGGAGCCATCCCATTGAAGTGAATGAGATGTAATTACACTGCTCGCCACTGCAATGTCGACCGCAAGCAGGTAAGCAGTGAAGAGAACACAGCTTTCATACAAGTGCCGTGTTCTCTCCATATAGCTGATTGCTGGGGTGCCAGCAGTCAGGCCCCTACCGATCTGATATTGATGATCTATCCTGATGATAGTTCATCAATATAGGAAAAACAGAGAACCCCTTTAACTTATCCCCCTATTTACAGGATAGGGAATAAGAAGATGACTTTCGATTGCTGGGACCCCCACCATTTAGGAGAAATAGGGTCCCATGGGTCAGAAATAGTGATTCAATCGATTGAGCAAGTGGGCTGCCGCCCCATTCCTTTTCTATGGGGCTGCCGGAGGCGATACTTGTTACATAGATTTTTTGGGGACCATTTTTTGTGGCATTTTGTGTGTTTTTGGTACGTTTTTGTGCTGGTATCTCTTTGCCATGTTTTACAGGCAAAAAAACCTCTAGATCCTGATACTGCATGGAAATATAGGGGGATTATTAGAAATCCATCAAGTAGCAGCACATTCTTATTCCACCTTCGTGGCATCAAATATTCATTCAATATGGTGCTCGCAGTATAGGGCCTTGGCTCATTGGTTCCGGATAGCCAATAGTAAATCGAGAAACCCGCAGCACTCTTCCTTTGTGTGGTTTATTTCAACCGAACATAGCGACGTTTCAACTCATTACAAGTCTTTATCAAGGTTTGATATAGACTTGTAATGAGTCAAAATGTCACTATGTTCGGTTGTGGATTATGAAAAGCAGGGCAAACATGTTTTTTTTGGAGTGGCATTTTTTCCCCCCTGGAGGTACGTTTTTGGCAGGATGCACTGAGGCTGGCTTTTTCCTTTATTACCTGGTGTTTTCTGCCAAAGACCTCCATAGTTTTTTTTTTCTGCTTAAAAAAAATGCATTTTTAAAGGCGTTTTATAACAATATCCCCCCCCCCCCCATACAGTTGTACAGACAACGTAACATTACAGGGGGGACATACTTTTCTTTAAAATGAGCTATGCATGCATAAAATGTCTGTAAAAAATGTCAGGTGGTATAAAGATGCACAAAAGCCTCAAAAATGCTGCAAAATACATTGATCAAGTTTTACAAAATTAACAATTAAAACAGGCATAATATGGTGCGAAGGAATCCAAAAGGAGTTTTTCCAACCATATCCATTTCTCAACTGTATGATTTCTGAGACATACACTGCTGGGACTCTCTCCAAACACTAGAAAATCTGGGCACTGGATCCCCGTTCTTGAGATCATGCGGATCACAGTGGAGTGGAATGAGCTCCAGTGGGGAGGTAAACTGAAAACTCCATTTAGGGTACAGTTACACAGAGCTGAAATCATTACCAGACCATGGGAAACCGCATGTCATTTATACACAATTTGCTGCAGCATGCCCTGTGTAAAGATACTGTAACACTCTTGCTTCTAGGGTATCTACAGCTGTGGTGCAATATCTTGTTCTAACCATCCCCATGACCTGTTCTTTCTGTACTTTCTGCCATAGACCTCCACTGCATTTCTTTTGGTATTTGGCATTACACTGGTATTCCTTAATATTATACAGTTACTCAATGACTATTAAAATTGCAGCGTGTTCAATAAAAATATTATTGAAAAGAAATATGTACAGTAATACACTGAGTTCTTAACATACTGACAAACACTTGGAATGGCATAGTGGTCATACATTTAATATTAGCCGGTGCCGGTAATCTGAGTTCACAAGTGATCTGTGTTTCTAACAAACCGTTCAGCTGTGCACTGGATATTACATGGCAGACTCCCGTCCCCTGGATTCACAGTACATTCTATTTTAAGGGGAAAAGATGGCAGGACCTAAAATAACATTTTCACTTTTCAAATATTTGTTAGATGCTGTTGTTGAGTATAAATAGCATACTAACATGTTTGCTATCCTTCTATATGATTCACAACTGGGAAAACTGGCTAAGTTCCTGTTTTATTAAACAGTCATTTCCTATGGCCACATCCATACTTGTGCTTTAGGTTCTGAATGAATGCTGTAATAAAAACATACATAGAAACATAGAAACACAGAATGTGTCGGCAGATAAGAACCATTTGGCCCATCTAGTCTGCCCAATATACTGAATACTATGAATAGCCCCAGGCCCTATCTTATATGAAGGATGGCCTTATGCCTATCCCATGCATGCTTAAACTCCTTCACTGTATTTGCAGCTACCACTTCTGCAGGAAGGCTATTCCATGCGTCCACTACTCTCTCAGTAAAGTAATTCTTCCTGATATTACTTTTAAACCTTTGCCCCTCTAATTTAAAACTATGTCCTCTTGTAGCAGTTTTTCTTCTTTTAAATATTCTCTCCTCTTTTACCGTGATGATTCCCTTTATGTATTTAAAAGTTTCTATCATATCCCCTCTGTCTCTTCTTACTTCCAAGCTATACATGTTAAGGTCCTTTAACCTTTCCTGGTAAGTTTTGTCCTGCAATCCATGTACTAGTTTAGTAGCTCTTCTGAACTCTCCGAATATCCTTCTGCAGATATGGTCTCCAGTACTGCACACAATACTCCAAATGAGGTCTCACTAGTGCTCTGTAGAGCGGCACGAGCACCTCCCTCTTTCTACTGTTAATGCCTCTCCCTATACACCCAAGCATTCTGCTGGCATTACCTGCTGCTCTATGTCATTGTCTGCCCACCTTTAGGTCAGTCTGATATAATGACCCCTAAATCCCTTTCCTCAGATACTGAGGTTAGTACTGTATCACTGATTTTATATTCTGTTCTTGGGTTTTACGCCCCAGGTGCATTATCTTGCACTTATCGACATTAAATTTTAGTTGCCAGATTTTTGACCATTCCTCTAGTTTTCCTAAATCCTTTTCCATTTGGTGTATCCCTCCAGGAACATCAACCCTGTTACAAATCTTTGTGTCATCAGCAAAAAGACACACCGTACCATTGAGGCCTTCTGCAATTTCGCTGATAAAGATATTAAACAATATGGGTCCCAGAACAGATCCCTGAGGTACCCCACTGGTAACAATACCATGGTCTGAATATACTCCATTGACTACAACCCTCTGTTTTCTGTCCTTCAGCCACTGCCTAATCCATTCAACAATATGTGAGCTCAAGCTCAAAGACTGCAGTTTATTGATAAGCCTTCTATGTGGGACAGTATCAAATGCCTTACTAAAGTCCAGATAGGCGATGTCTACTGCACCTCCGCCATCTATTATTTTAGTCACCCAATCAAAAAAGTCAATAAGATTAGTTTGACATGATCTCCCTGAAGTAAACCCATGCTGTTTTTTATCAATCAACCCATGGGTTTTTAGATGTTCCACAATCCTCTCCTTGAGTATGGTTTCCATTAATTTCCCCACTATTGATGTCAGGCTTACTGGCCTATAGTTGCCCGATTCCTCTCTACTACCTTTCTTGTGAATTGGCACAACCTTCTGGGACGACACCTGTTACCAGTGATTGGTTAAATAAATCTGTTAATGGTTTTGCTAGTACACCTCTAAGCTCTTTTAATAGCTTTGGGTGTATCCCATCAGTCCCCTGTGATTTATTTGTATTAATTTTAGACAGCTGACTTAGAACCTCTTCCTCTGTAAAGACACTTGCATCAAAGGATTCATTAGTCTTCCTCCCTAACTGAAGTCCTTCTCCTTCATTTTCCTTTGTAAAAACTGAACAGAAGTATTTATTGAGGCAGTCAGCTAGTTCTTTATCCTCTTCCATATACCTTCCTTCTTTTGTTTTTAATTTGGTAATTCCTTGTTTTAATTTCCTTTTTTCATTTATGTATCTGAAGAATGTCTTATCACCTTTTTTCACTGACTGAGCTAATTTCTCTTCTGCCTGAGCTTTAGAAGCTCTTATAACTTGCTTGGCCTCTCTCTGCCTCATCTTATAGATTTCCCGGTCATCCTCGTTTTGGGTGTTTTTATACTTGCTAAATGCCATCTTTGTGTTTTTAATGATTTTGGCCACTTCTGCTGAGTACCACAGTGGTCTCTTCCTTTTTTTGCCTTTACTGACAAGTCTAATGCACTTTTCTGTTGCCTTCAGTAGTGCCACTTTTAAGTAGTTCCATTTCTCTTGGACTCCACTGAAATTGTTCCAGTCTGATAGGGACTCGTATACCATTGATCTCATTTTAGAAAAGTCTGTTTTCCGAAAATCTAAAACTTTTGTTTTTGTGTGGAGTGACTCAGTCATTGTACTTATAGTAAACCTCATTGACTGGTGATCACTGGATCCTAAGCTTTCCCCTACAGTAATATCAGATACCAAATTGCCATTTGTAAATACCAAATCTAAAATGGCCTCCTTCCGGGTTGGCTCCTCAACTACTTGCTGTAGAGATAATCCCAGTAGGGAATTTAGAATGTCTGTACTCCTGGCAGAACTAGCTATTTTGGTTTTCCAGTTTATATCAGGAAGATTAAAGTCTCCCATAATGACAACTTCCCCTTTCAATGTCATTTTAGCCATTTCCTCAACTAGTAGATCATCCAATTCTTTGACTTGGCTTGGTGGTCTGTATATGACACCTACACGAGTTACCTTATGATTACCAAGCTGCAACGTAACCCAAACTGACTCTAAATTGGTTTCGCTGGCTTGTATTAGATTAGATTTTATGCTATCTTTCACATATAGGGCCACTCCACAGGCGTCCAGGTTTATATTAGCTTTTTTTGCAATATTACAATTTTACAGGAAAAAAGGTGGTATTATATATATTTTTTGCTTTTGTAATTAGCTTCTTTAGGGGAAAGCCACACGGTTTCTTCATGCAGTTTTGGAAGCCAAAACCAGGAGTGAATTCAAAAAGGAGGAGAAGCTGTATCTGTCCTTTCTACTTTATCTCCTTTTATCATCCACTCCTGATTTTGGCTGCCAAAACGACATCAGGAAACCTGATTGTGTGGCCTTACCATTAAAGATATGTATAGGAAAAGGCGCCACAGGAGTGCATATAGGCCGGCGCTTTTTCCTATAATGTGCAAGCATGGCCACAGCTGCTGGATTTCCGGGTGGTCATAATCCCTGGAAACGAGCAGTGTATAATATGATGTAAAAATGAATCCAGCCAGCAAAGGAGGCAATATGGACAATCACAATACATTATTAAGTGTCTTTTGACCATAAATGTTAACATGTGTCATGAAATCGTGCTGTATAGCTGCTGAAAAAGAGACTGAGCTGGCAATGGGACAGTGATCAGCCTAATATTATTGAAGTGACATGAAGCTCTGTCACAAGACGTATTTGCAGGAGTAATGTCTCATTTCTTTCCAGTATTTTAGACTTAGCATTTAGGCGTTTTAGACCCCTATATTTGGCGATGGACCTGATGAACTTATAAAGACCGCAATTTTCTAGGCCTGTTTGAGACTGAATGAGACTGTCCACGCCCACTTCTTTTAGACCTGGCGTGAGCAGGGAATAGTTGCAGATTGCGGATCAATGGCGTATTTCAGGATAATAAATGAAATCTATTAAATAAATAAAATAAATAAATAAATTTTCTGTTTGTGTGCACATATATATTGTATGACATTACTGAATAACACACAGTAAAAAAAATAAAAAAAATGTACTGTGTGGAACTCCACCATTTTTTCATATGTTCAAGCATAAAGTCTTGCACAAACTTGTTAGGCTAGTTTCACACTAGCGCTTGTGCATCCGGCAGGAACAGCTTGCCGGATCTCTTAGTATTCTGGCATTGCCAGAAGCTACAGCGTTGCCGTCCAGCCCTAATAGCTACTACTATGACCTATCCAGTATCTAATCGAAAGGGGTTTAACAACTGGGACCCTCACCGATCAGCATTTCGAGAAGGCAGCGGCTCTTGTAGTGACGAATGACAACACATTCATTGATCACATGGCCTAGGCGCACCTCAGCCCTATAGTAGTGAATGAGCTGCAAGACCAACACAGTCACTATACAATGTACAGCACTGTGCTAAGTAATCTGCAAGAAGGCCGCAGGGCTTACAGGAGCAGCGATGTCTTCTCAAACAGCAGGTGTCGGACCCCCAGCGATCAGATACTGATGACCAATCCTGAGGATAGTTCATCAGTTATAAATGTTGGAAAAGCCCTTTAATTTCCAAAGTATTTCCTATGAGAGATCAGTGAAAAATGGATCTAACACAGGCCAAACACGGATGCCATCCATGTTGTGTCCGTGATTTTCATGGACCTATAGAATACAATGGGCGTGTTTGGTCCACATCATGGACCAAAGTCGTGTATGTCTGTGATTATTTCACTGACTTAGGCTATATGCACACGAACGTATGTGTTTTGCGGTCCACAAATTGCGCATCCGCAAAAAAAAACTGGAAGTCCGTATGTTATCCATTTTTTTTTGCGGATCTATTGTAATAATGCCTATCCTTTTCTTCAAAACGGACAAGAATAGAACATGCTCTATTTTTTTTGCGGGGCTACGAAACGGACATATGGATGCGGATAGTACACGGTGTGCTTTCAGCATTTTTTGCGGACCCATTGAAATTAATGGGTCCGCATCCTATCCGCAAAAAAAAAAAACGAACGGACATGGAAATAAAATACGTTCGTGTGCATGCAGCCTTACTGATCCACGGTCAGTAAAAAAAAAATACTGATGTGTGAACAAACATGTTAAAATTAATGGATACGCATGCTGTCCGTGGAAAATGTGCACAGCATA
This sequence comes from Bufotes viridis, assembly GCA_033119425.1. Lineage (NCBI taxonomy): Eukaryota > Metazoa > Chordata > Amphibia > Anura > Bufonidae > Bufotes > Bufotes viridis. The sequence goes on from CM065590.1 coordinate 279,368,855, forward strand.
CTTCAGTGAAAAATGGAAATGAGAACATTTTTTATTAAGCCACCTAGGGCCAGATTTATCATTAGCTAAAGTCACTTTAATTGAGTAAAAAAGTCGCGAAAAAATGTGTAATCGGTAAAATTGCACATTTTTTTGGGACTTTTTCAAGCTCTGCACTAAGCTCTCCAGTTTTGTGTACGTGGGCGTGTTGTCTTATGTAAATGAATCTCTAGACAGATTTACTATTGCAACCATTTAAAAAGTCGCAAAAAATGCGCAATTTTACTCCAGGAGGGACCATGCTTATCTTATGCGACTTTTTAATAGAACATGCAACTTTTTTGTAAAGACGTGCGACTTTTTTGTAAAGACGTGTGACTTTTGTAAAGCCGCTTACTAAAGGATAAACTGTTACTGTCAAACCACATTTATTGCAGTATTAAAGGACTATTAATAATATCTGACTAGGGATGTCCCGATACCGATACTAGTATCGGTATCGGGACCGATACCGGCATTTTCACGAGTACTTGTACTCGTAAAAATGCAGCCGATACCACTGCCGATACCGGAAGTCCTGGTTCAGCAGCGGCTATATTCTGTTTCATTACCCCTAACTTACTGTGCCCGTGATTACTAACTATTAATGCGCAGTCCCTCCATGTTCCTGCCCCGCGCGCCTTCTGTAATCATAAAGTGGGCGGAGCGGGCAGGCGGGACATGAGGCGCATGGAGGAATCGGGCAGCTTGAGCTCTCAGTTCCTCCATGCGCCTCATGTCCCGCCTGCCCGCTCCGCCCACTTTATGATTACAGAAGGCGCGGGGCAGGAGCATGGAGGGACTGCGCATTAATAGTTAGTAATCACGGGCACAGTAAGTTAGGGTAATGAAACAGAATATAGCAGCTGTGGGGCCGGTGTATGAGTCAAGCTGCACCGGCCCCGCAAGTGTAATCTGGATGACACTAATGGGGGATCTGTGGATGACATGTATATAGCATAAGATGCTATATATGTGTCATCCACATAGCCCTAACAGTGTCATCCACAGATCCCCCATTACAGCCTCATCCACAGATCCCCCATAACAGTGATGTCCACAGGTCCCCCATAACAGTGATGTCCACAGGTGTCCCCCATAACAGTGATGTCCACAGGTCCCCCTCCCCCATAACAGTGATGTCCACAGGTTCCCCCCATAACAGTGATGTCCACAGGTCCTCCTCCCCCAGTGGCGTAACTACAGGGGAAGCAGGGGAAGCGGCTGCTTGGGCCCGGGCTGACAAGGCCCGGCGCCCAGCAGCCTGACACTGTCCAAGCAAGGAGTTAATTAACTTATCTAATAAAGTGTTTCAGGCCAGGCCTGGCCTCTTTAAATACACCATCATGTGGAAGAATCCACCTCCCCAGGCCCCCACCCACCGGAGTCAGTCCGTCTCCAGTCCGTCTCCTGACCTGAGCAGCAGGCGGGAGAATAAGAGTGTGACAGGCAGGAGAGGAGCACAGCAAGGCAGCGGCAGAGCAGAGAGCACCTTAACCATTTCAGTCCCTGTGCAGGGCTTCAGGTATGTGATGTGTGTGTCTGTCTGCTGGATGCACTGCTTGCTTGCCCTTCAGCTCCTGCTGCCACTGTTCTGTGTCCTGGCTGGCTCCCAGTCTGTGCTGCTTAGCTCTGGTTCTTTAATAGATTTACTAATAAAGTTTGCCTGGATGCCAACTCCCCCTCTCATTGAAGGACCCACTAGCTAGCACTTCCCAGCATGGACACACAAGCTAGCACTTCCCAGCATGGACCCACAAGCTAGCTCACCCCAGCATGGACCCACAAGCTAGCTCACCCCAGCATGGACCCACAAGCTAGCTCACCCCAGCATGGACTCACAAGCTAGCTCACCCCAGCATGGACCCACAAGCTAGCTCACCCCAGCATGGACTCACAAGCTAGCTCACCCCAGCATGGACCCACAAGCTAGCTCACCCCAGCATGGACCCACAAGCTAGCTCACCCCAGCATGGACCCACCAGCTAGCTCTCCCAGCATGGACCCACCAGCTAGCTCTCCTACCAGGGGCTAGGAAAAGATGGTGGGTCCATTGCTGTGCTAGCTGGTGGGTCCATGGGGAGTCCCGATGGACCCACCAGCCAGCATGGCAATGGACCCACCATCTTTCCCAGCCCCTAGAAGTTCCTATGTGGGAAACTGGGAATGTAAAAAGAAAAAGATAGATTAGGTCAGGACAGGTAATTAAAGCAATGCTCCTCTTGCCCTTGTCAGCCAGCCCTGGCCCTTTCAGCACAGCTCCTGACCCAACTGTGCCCTTCTGGGCATTGCCTGTGCCCACCCTGGCCTGTTGTCCCCAGGCCCCTGTCTGCACCCCTTGGCCCTTATATGTGCCCTCCCCGGTCTTTGTATGTGCCCTGGCCCTTGTCTCTGCCCCTGACCCCTCTGTGCGCCACCCTGGCCATTATCTGTGACCCCTCCCTCACTCTTGTCTGCTCCCTCGCCCTTATCTGTGCCCCCTGGCCCTTGTCTGTGCCCCTGGCCCCTGTGTACAGGGGCCCATACTAAAATTTGCTGTGGGGCCAAGTCATTTTCTAGTTACGCCCTGCTCTCCATAACAGTGATGTCCACAGGTCCCTCCTCCCCATAACAGTGATGTCCACAGGTCCCCCTCCCCCATAACAGTGATGTCCACAGGTCCCCCTCCCCATAACAGTGATGTCCACAGGTCCCCCTCCCCCATAACAGTGATGTCCACAGGTCCCCTCATAACAGTGATGTCCACAGGTCTCCCCATAACGGTGACGTCCACAGGTCCCCCCATAGCGGTGACGTCCACAGGTCCCCCATAACGGTGCCATCCACAGATCCCCCATAACGGTGCCATCCACAGATCCCCCATAACAGTGACCTCCACAGATCCCCCCATAACAGTGCGTCATCCACAGATCCCCCATAACAGTGTGTCATCCACAGATCCCCCATAACAGTGTCATCCACAGATCCCCCATAACGGTGACATCCACAGATTCCCCATAACAGTGTGTCCTCCACAGATCCCCCAAAAACAGATCCCGCTGGAGGCACATTGGTTTAAAAAAGGTTTTATATTCCCATTTATTAATTTATTAACACTTGTACAAAGGAAAAAAAAAGCCGTTGTCCATAGCAACCAAATTCCAGCTTTAATTGTTTTCATTGCTATCAGTAACTGCGCCGCTGTTTATATGAGGTATCGGTAATTGGTATCGTCGAGTACTTAAATAAAAGTATCGGTACTCGTACTCGGTCTTAAAAAAATGGTATCGGGACATCCCTAATTCTGACTATCCTAAAGTGACTTTGGACATATGGAAAAGTGGAGTAAGATGTAAGTTAAATGTGCAGGGTCTTTGGGGGAAGCACTAGTACTTGCCTGAACTTCAGGGTGATTACTTATTGTCATGGGGTGAGAGTTGTTGGTATTCCCCTAAGTTTGCTCATTATATTTTATTTAGGATCTCACCCTTCCACTGCTGTACTTTTGTTCGTAATTTTTTTAGCATTAATGTTAACTTAACCACTTCAGCCCCCCTAGCTTAAACACCCTTAATGACCAGGCCACTTTTTACAATTCTGCACTACACTACTTTCACCGTTTATTGCTCCGTCATACAACTTACCACCCAAATGAATTTTACCTCCTTTTCTTCTCACTAATAGAGCTTTCATTTGGTGGTATTTCATTACTGCTGACATTTTTACTTTTTTTTCTATTAATCAAAAATGACCGTAATTTTTGCAAAAAAATGAAATTTTTCACTTTCTGTTGTAATTTTTTTAAAAACTACATTTCTATATAAATTTTTCGCAAAATTTATTGTTCTACATGTCTTTGATAAAAAAAAATTCAATAAGTGTATATTTATTGGTTTGGGTAAAAGTTATAGCGTTTACAAACTATGGTGCAAAAAAGTGAATTTCCGCATTTTGAAGCAGCTCTGACTTTCTGATCACCTGTCATGTTTCTTCAGGTGCTAGTATGCCAGGATAGTATAAATACCCCCCAAATTACACCATTTTAGAAAGAAGACACCCCAAAGTATTCGCGGAGGGGCATGGTGAGTTCATGTATCATTTCATTTTTTTTCACAAGTTAGCGGAAAATGACACTTTCTGAGGAAAAAAATAAAAATAATAAAGTTTCCATTTCTGCTAACTTCTGGCAAAAAAAATTAAAATCTCCCACGGACTCACTATGCCCCTCAGTGAATACCTTGGGGTGTCTACTTTCCGAAATGGGGTCATTTGTGGGGTGTGTTTACTGTTCTGGCACTTTGAGGGGCTAAATTGTGAGCAGCCATGTAAAACCTAAAGGTACTCGTTGGAATTTGGGCCCTTTGCACCCAGGCTGCAAAAAGTGTCACACATGTGGTATCGCCGTACTCAGGAGAAGTAGGGCAATGTGTTTTAGGGTGTATTTTTACATATACCCATGCTGGGTGAGAGAAATATCTCTGTAAACTGACAACTTTGTATAAAAAAATTAAAAAGTTGTCGTTTACAGCGATATTTCTCACACAAAGTATGGGTATATATAAAATACACCCCAAACACATTGCCCTACTCTCCTGAGTACGGCGATACTCATGTGTGCCACTTTTTGCAGCCAAAATGCACAAAGGGGCCCAAATTCCAATGAGTACCTTTAGGATTTCACAGGGCATTTTTACGCATATGGATTCTCACGCTTTAGGGCCCCAAAAATGCCAGGGCAGTATAAATACCCCACATGTGACCCCATTGTGGAAAGAAGACACCCCAAGGAATTCCGTGAGGGGTATGGTGAGTTCACAGAATTTTTATTTTTTTGGCACAAGTTAGCGGAATGTATCTGCGATTCTCCTTATATTGAGCATACGGGTAATGAGATTTTTTTTTCTGTTCAGCCTCTGGGCTGAAAAAAAAAAAAATGAACGGCACAGATTTCCTCATTCGCATCGATCAATGTGGATGAAAAAATCTCTGCCAAAAAATGTGCAAAAAAAAAGTAGTAAGACCCCATTCACACGTCCGCAAAATAGAATAGATGCGGACCCATCAGCATTTGCGGAGCTGCGGCCGCAAACTTCCGGGTTTCGGCCCCCAAACGTCCGGCAGCAGCTCCGCAAAAGATAGAGCATGTCCTATTCTTGTCCGCAATTGCGGACAAGAGAAGGCATTTTCTATATAGTTCTGGCAATGTGCGGATCTGCAAAATGCAGAAAGCACATTGCCGGTGTCCGTGTTTTGCGGATCCGCAAAACACATACGGACGTCTGAATGAGCCTTACAGGGGGGTGATTAGTGACAGGGGGTGATCAGGGGGGTGACATGGGGTGATCAGGGGTTAATCAGTGACGGGGGGGGGATGGATGGGGGGGTCTGTGTGGTGATTGGTGCACTTACAAAAGTTTCCTTTGGTGGTCCCAAGCAAAAGGGACCACCAAAGGAACGAACAGCAAGCATATCAGACGCTGTTAACAAAACAGCGTCTGATATGCCATTTTTTTTAACTTCTACAGCCTGCCAGCGCACAATCAGCGCTGGCAGGCTGTAGTTAAAGTTCTCCCCGACGCGATCCTGTGAATGCGCGCACACGCGTTCACAGGAAATCTCGCGCTCGCGAGATGGCGCGCCCGCGTGTCAAGGAGGAACAAACCGATCGCCTGCAGGACGCAATCCTGCGTTAGGCGGTCGGTAAGAGGTTAAACAATCTTCTGTACAGTAAACCAATACTATGTATAGGCTGTGCAATTGTGTTTAGGTAGTCTAGCATGTAAAAAAAACTAACAAAAAAAAAAAAACAGCAGTCTTCAGCACTATTCTTTTTGGCAAAAATCTGAAGCCTGAGTGGAAACCTGAAGAACCCCATTATAACTTTTGCTTAACCCCTTAATGAACAAGCTTGAAAAGGCCCTAATGACCAGCAAAATGTTAGAATTTTTGTGTCTCTACATTTCAGCATCCATAACTTTTTTTATTTTTTTCACTGAAGTGGCTGTCTGAGGTCTTGTTTTCTTTGGGACAATTTTTTTTTTTCAGGAGTACATATAAATTATGGTGTCATTTATATAATTTTTTATTTATTTTTTGCTGGTGGAGTTGTAGAAAAAAGCAATTTTTGGCAATGTTTCATCAACTTACTTTTTATGCTGTTCATGTTTCACATTAAATAACCTGATAATTAAATTCTTCAGGTTATTGGATATCTAATATGTTTATTTTTTATTTAAAGGGGCTGTCTCACTTCAGCAAATAGCATTTACTGTATTTTTCACCCTCTAAGACGCACCGGCCCATAAGACGCACCTAGGTCAGACCCCAATGTGAATGACCGCCAATCAGACCTCAGAGCCAAATCAGACCTCATATTAGCCCCCAGCAGCCCCCACTACCTCTCATATCAGCCCCCACTGCCTCTCATATTGGCCCCCAGCAGCCCCCATTGCCTTATATCAGCCCTCAGTAGCCCCCATTGCCTCTCGTATATAGCATATAAGTATGCCAGCATCCCCCATTGCCTTATATCAGTCCCCAGTATCCCCCATTGCCTCTCATATCGGCCCCCAGCAGCCCCCATTGCCTCATATCAGCCCTCTGTAGCCCCCATTGCCTCTCATTTTGGCCCCCATTGCCTGTCATGTTAGCCCCCAGCAGCCCCCATTGTCTCAGATCAGCCCCTATTGCCTCATGTTTAATAAAATAAATACACCACTCACCTCTCCTGCTCCTGGACGTGGCCGCTCCTCACTGCCAGCGCTCTGTCTTCCTTCTGCTGTTGGCTGTGCTGTGAACCGGTGTGCACAGCGTGAGGTCACAGAGCGCCCTAACGCGGTGCGCAGCCACTGCACAGATGACAGCCGAGGACCAGGCAGCGGTGAGTACAAAGCCTTCACTGCTTCTTGGTCCTCCGGTATTAATGAGCGCTTCCATAATGGAAGCGCTCATTAGTATTTGCCCCATAAGACGCAGGGGCATTTTTCCACCACTTTTTTTTTGGGGGGGGATGTGTCTTATGGGCCGAAAAATATGGTATTATGTAAAGGAAGTTAATACAAGGCACTTACTAATGTATTGTGATTGTCCATATTGTTTCCACTGCTGGCGTAATTCATTTTTCCATCACATATACACTGCTCGTTTCCATTGCTATGACCACCCTGCAATCCAGCAGCATGGCCGTGCTTTCACACTATAGGAAAGCGCACTAGCCTATGTGCGTATCCACAGTCGCGGCCACTCGAGAGGAAGGCGCTTTTTCCAATAGTGTGCAAGCAGAACCACCACTGTTGGTTTGCAGAGTGGCCATAACCATGGAAACGAGCAGTGTACAATGTGATGGAAAAATAAATTACGCAAGCAAAAGATGCAATATGGACAGTCACAGTACATTAGTAAGTGCCTTGTATTAACTTACTCTACATGATAAATGCCACTTACTGAAGAGAGACAACGCTTTTAAGAATAAAATGTATTTTACAGTAAATACAGTAATGTTAATAATAATGTTCATTTTTAATTACATTATTTATAACTTTTTAAAATCCCATTTTGGGATTACCATTTTATGGCTTTAGTTCACACTTATAATGTATTAGAACAATCCTTTATGCTAATGCATTATACTTTGTCAGTATGACACAGGCTGCAGTTAGGGCAACACTAGTGTAAGCCCTGGGGTCCTTCAGGGCTGACTGTGGATCACTTCCCCAGCCTCCTATTGGATCACTGAGAAACCTGGTGACCCTATCGTAGGGAGGAGTATGCACAGCGGCATAATCAAAGAGTTAACAGCTGGGGTCAGAACTTCTTCCGGCTCTGGCTGTGAAGCAGAGCCTGCGTTAAGAATTGGCGGTTACTAACAGCTGGTTCTCAGCGGCAACCATTAACCCCTACATAACTGCAGCCATGCCAAAAGACGATATAATATAAACATAAAGTAAACCAATAAATAGTCATATAAAGCGCAATCACTTGATTTTTTAAATGATATTCCATGATATCTAGTCAGGAAACATATGAGAGCAGAGGTAAGAAAGTAAGACAGATGATCTATATAAGAAGCCATGGAGTGGAATAAAACCAAAGACAGACAGCAATGTATTTCTGTCTTTCTAACATCCTCTCTAAATTATAGCAAAAATGAAGAACATGTACAAAAAGAATAAAATGGCAAAGACAGTCATCTTATCACATCATAGTAGTTCCCAAGAACAGATTCCACCTTTCATTTATCACAGCTCCTTTGCAAAATGAAAGGTGGGGTCTGATTGGTTGCTATGGGGGACTAAGCCACTTCTACTTTACACCAGTTTCATAAATCTCTCCCACAGTGTATAAAAACAGAAAGCATACATTGAAGAAGGACAATGCCACTTGAAAGGGTTGTCCAGGTTTTGGGCTGAACCCGGATATAAGCTCCCTTCACTCTTTTACCATATACGAGTGGAGCATTGGAGCATTTCCTTGCTCCGATGCTCCCCTTACCTTGTGCTACATTGTCTGTTTGTTGTGAGCTAGTGACGTACTGGGCTTGACATCAGTATGCTAGATGGAGACTTCCACCTAGCAGGGATCCCAGTGATGTCACCGGCACAAATGGGCAGTTTATAGCGCTGTTCTGGGCGGTTTTAGAGGCGGGTACTAGTCTCCGCCTAGCATACTGATGTAAAGCCCTGCACGTCACCGGCTCACAACAAACAGACCTTACCCTGTGCGATGCAGTGCAAGGCACGGGGAGCATCGGGGCAAGGAAATGCACCAATGCTCCACTTGTACATGGTAAAGGAGTGAAGGGTAGCTTATATTCAGGTTTTAAGGAGGACCTGTCATCCTGAAATGTAATGCAATCTGCAGGCAGCAGGTTATAGATCAGAAGGAGTTAAGCATATTGTTTTCAGTGATTCAGTAAAACGTCCAATTTATACATATAAATCGCTCTTTCTGTTCTCAGTTGTACACAAGGGCCTTCTTATCACTGACTGACAGCTATCTCTGTATATACACATATACAGAGAATGCTGTCATTCACTGATAATAGCTAAATTGGCCAACTTGAGCTCAGAAACAGCAGAGATGTAAATGTTTACAATTAATCTTTTATTAAATATTTACCGATAAAACTATATATCAATCGGCTCAGCTCCTCCTGCTCTATAACATGCTGCCTGCAGATTACACTGCCCTTCATGGTGACAGGTTCACTTTGAGGGGAATCTATCACCAGGATTATACTGCCTTACCTGAGGGCAGCATAAAGCAGTGACAAAACCTGATCCCATCTCTGAATTAGTGGGTAGTCTTCATTAAATCTGTTTATTAACTGCAGCAGGAGCTGTGCCTGTAGTCGTCCATTTCGCAAGCAGCAGGCCCCATGCTGCTTTTCTTCTCAACACACATTACATGAATACAGCATCAGAACCAAGCTCATTACAAAAATACAACACCAGAACCAAGCTTATTACATAAATACAGCACCAAAACCAAGCTTATTACATGAATAGAGTACCAGAACCAAGCTCATTACATGAATACAGCACCAGAACCAAGCTCATTACATGAATACAGCACCAGAACCAAGCTCATTACATGAATACAGCACCAGAACCAAGCTCATTACATGAATACAGCACCAGAACCAAGCTCATTACATGAATACAGAACCAAGCTCATTACATGAATACAGCACCAGAACCAAGCTCATTACATGAATACAGCACCAAGCTCATTACATGAATACAGCACCAGAACCAAGCTCATTACATGACTACAGCACCAGAACCAAGCTCATTACATGAATACAGCACCAAGCTCATTACATGAATACAGCACCAGAACCAAGCTCATTACATGAATACAGCACCAGAACCAAGCTCATTACATGAATACAGCACCAGAACCAAGCTAATTTCATGAATACAGCACCAGAACCAAGCTCATTACATGAATACAGCACTAGAACCAAGCTCATTACATGATTACAGCACCAGAACCAAGCTCATTACATGAATACAGCACCAGAAACAAGCTCATTTCATGAATACAGCACCAGAACCAAGCTCATTACATAACTACAACACCAAAACCAAGGTCATTACATGATTACAGCACCAGAACCAAGCTTATTACATGAATACAGCACCATAACCAAACTCATTACATGAATACAGCACCAAAACCAAGCTCATTACATGAATACAGCACCAAAATCAAGCTAATTACATGAATACAGCACCAGAACCAAGCTCATTACATGACTACAGCACCAGAACCAAGCTCATTACATGAATACAGCACCAGAACCAAGCTCATTACATGAATACAGCACCAGAACCAAGCTCATTACATGAATACAGCACCAGAACCAAGCTCATTACATGACTACAGCACCAGAGCCAAACTCATTACATTAATACAGCAGCAGAACCAAGCTCATTAGATGAATATAGCACCAGAACCAAGCTCATTACATGAATACAGCACCAGAACCAAGCTCATTGCATGAATACAGCACCAGGATCAAGCTGATCACATCAATACAGCTCCAGAACCAAGATAATTTCATGAATATAGCACCAGAACCAAGCTCACTACATAAATAGAGCACCAGAACCAATTTTATCACATAAATACAGCATCAGAACCAAGCACATTTTATAAATACAGCACCAAAACCAAGCGCATTACATATATACAGCACCAGAAGCAACCTCATTACATATATACAGCACCAGAACCAAGCTCATCACATAAATACAGCACCAGAACCAAGCTCGTATATAAATAAAGCACCAGAACCAATTTCATCAAATAAATACAGCACCAGAACCAAGCGCATTACATAAATATAACACCAGAACCAAGCTTATCACATGAATACAGCACCAGAACCAAGCAAAGAACATAAATAAAGCACTGAACCAAGCTAATTTCATAACAGAACCAGAACCAAACATGGAACATAAATACAGCACCACAACCAAACTCCTTACATAAATACAGCACCAGAACCAATACAGTGTATATAATACAGATATAATTAGCATATTCAGGTTAGCCCTTGACATATAAATATGTGAAACTATAGGTCCCAGCATGGCCTGACCATGTGTAAAGGTATGCTGGGAGTGGTAGATTCACAAAAGAGAATACTACCACCCATTATCACGCTGTAGACCAGTGATGGGCAAACTACGGCCCGGCGGACCTTTTTATCCGGCCCGCAGAGCTTCACTGCGATAGGAAGCTAATTTATTCACTTCACTTGACGCTGACGTAATTGCAGAGAATAGCCGTAATGTCGCGCAGGATACAGTAGTCTGCGCCCGTGCAGACTACTGGCAGAGGCATTGTCGAACGAAGTGCGCATGCGCCGTCTTCTAGCGCACCTTGCTCGACGATGCCTCTGCCAGTAGTCCCCACAGGCACAGACTACTGTATCCAGTGCGCCTGCGCGAGATTACGGCACTTCTCTGCATTTACCTCAGCGGCAAGTAAAGTGAATAAATTAGCTAGGAGGCGGCACTGGGCTCCGGAGCATTAATAGTGATATAATTTAAGCAGAGTGTTGGGGGTCACTAGATGACACTTATGGGGATCTGTGGATGACACTTATGGGGATCTGTGAATGAAACTTATGGGGATCTGTGGATGACACTTATGGGGATCTGTGGATGACACTTATGGGGATCTGTGGATGACACTGTTATAGAGGGGATCTGTGGATGACACCGTTATAGAGGGGATCTGTGGATGACACTTATGGGGATCTGTGGATGACACTGTTATGGGGGATCTGTGGATGACACTTATGGGGATCTGTGGATGACACTTATGGGGATCTGCGAATTGCAACAACAAAGCTAATTTCAGACTTTGATGCCTTAGCAAAAACAGCAGACCAACAACACTGTTCCCACTAAAATTGAAGGTGAGTTGTACATACTATGGTATGAAAGAAATACATTGCATAACATTTTTGTACAATAACTCTTTTTATACTTTTCTACCATGAAATAAACTAAACCTTTAATGTTATGAAATTTAAATTTAATTTATATTAATTCACACAAACGCCCCATCCATCTACTATTGGTCTGGCCCCTGGGTCCAATATATGAACCCATTGTGGCCCACGAGTCAAAAAGTTTGCCCACCTCTGCTGTAGACCATACAAGTGACTACAGCACTGATCAGACACTGTCAGTGGTGGAATAAACATTTACATTTAGTGATTTACAGGTGACGTGTCCACCTGAGTTGTTCTCTTTTCTCATCTTTCTATCCAGTTCAGACACCATGATGACTTCTCTAGGCCACAACTTGTCACTCCAGAGTTTGCCACCGAGATGTCTTCAGCTTTTTGTTTTACCAACACATCGACAACCTATATACTGACACAAAATCAATTTTTTCAAAATCAGATAATTTTTCTTGAAAAACAACGGAATACAAGCAATCAGGCCCCTATACCAAACGCCCCCCCCCCCCAGCCTCCCCACCTGACCACCTACTCCCCCCTTCCCCCACTGCAGGTTTGCAACATAGAGATTGTCCATAACATTTTTGTTAAGGGTTCTCCATTAAAGTTCGGATTCATATCCTATTTCTTGACTCCGTGTGGTTCTTCAATCGTGTCTTCTGCTGTTCACCGGTGTCACACACAATTAGACTCTCATCACATTTCCATGCACTCATCATGTACTATTTCCGGCTAGCAGGCCATCCTCTATCTCTCATCCAATCCTGCCTAGCTGCCACCTTCTCTCGACATTTCTACTACAAACCCCATGCCCCATCATCTCTATTTTTTATTTAAAAAAAACAGTTTATTGAATGAGGTCGCATCACGACACATAGGGATAACATAGTATTGATAACAGCATACATTTCCATAGTTACAAAGAGCCGTACATTATGCATAGGAAGTATACAGGTAGTGTGTACATCAATACACCTGCAGCGAAGACTAGATGTGAGCATGAGGAAATACAACAATCTCTAAGTACGGTGAAGAGTGTACATCAATCTCTAAGTACAGTGAGGGCCCCATCATCTCTAGACTACAGGCCCTGTCGGAGTCTCACTCCTTAACCTCCTCACCCTGCAGACATGTCTCCTGTTACTGATTGCCCTATTAAACCGAAAGGGTGTCATCCATAAGTCCCATATCTCCTCAAATTTTTTAATGGTGCCGCTCTTCTGGTATACAAATCTCTCCAACTGCACCATATTATGGACCTTATCTACAAGTTCCTGCAACTTTGGGGGGGTTTGAAGCAATCCAATAGTATGCAATAAGTTTCCTTGCCTGGTATAGAATATGTGTAATAGCTACTTTCCTCCACAACCCATAATACATATCAGTGCTGACGGATCTATTTTTATGAGGAACACTGTGGTCAATACTCCCACAACGTCTCTCCAGTAGCGTCTTAGCCATGGACAGTAGTTCCACATGAGGTGTATTAAATCAGCACTTGGCACCCCACATCTCGAACACAAGTCATCTTCTCGATATCCCATTTTCTTCATCACTACCGGGGTTCTATATACTCTATGGAGCAAATATAATTGAGAGACCCTCTGAGCCTCACTTACTGCCACCCTAGTGAAATCCTGTAACACTTCCTCCCACATCTGCTCGGTCAAGTCTGCAACGTCTAGCTTCCATTTCTCATATAGCTGCATGGAATGTTTCTTATATTGCATTTCCATAAAACTTCTTTAATGGAGTAAGATTACACCACTAGTGTCTCCATGCGTGGCAGTGAGGTATATGATGGTGTGTTTTGCCGCAGGTGTAATAGCAGCATGTTTCTCTTGGGACTGTATGGCATGTCTTACTTGCAGTAAGTATAAATAAAAAAAATGTCTTAGATAGGCTAAACTCCTGTTGTAGCTGAGTAAATGACTTGAGAGTTCTATTAGCAAATAGTTGGGTGATACATCTGAGCTCGTATACCACTCATGCCTGCACATTTGACACTTTATCTAGTTCCCGATACATACGGTTAGTCCATATTGGGGTATGTTCTGTATACCCTGTAATTCCAGCCAGTTCTCTAGCCTACCACCATACTCCATATACGGTGTGCAAGAGGATTCCACTCTTCCAGATGAGTTCCCTGAAGATCGCATTTATTTTATAGAAAAATTGGAGTGATATCCAAATTGCGGCATTATGCAATACATATAGAAGCTGGGGCATGAGAATCATTATATTTATAGATTTGTGCGGCCAACTAGAGTGAGGTGCATTTAGTTGTATAAATTCAGGTATGAACAGCACTCCTTGGTATGTGAGTGGTGGGTGCTCATCTCCAGGGGGTGGTAAAAAGCCCCCCAAAAAGCACAAAATCCAAGTTAAGAAGACTTGATAAAATAAAAAATGGAGACAGCACGTCCAAGCAGTGGAATTTATTCCAGATGCAACGTTTCGGCCACAAAGCCTTTGTCAAGCCCTGACAAAGGCTTTGTAGCCGAAACGTTGCATCTGGAATAAATTCCACTGCTTGGACGTGCTGTCTCCATTTTTTATTTTATCAAGTCTTCTTAACTTAGAATGAGGGGCAATCGGGTCCAGGCCTGTACCTTGCATCTGAATTTATCCAGCAAAGGGACAACATATAACTCCCCAGGTCCGAGGTCCTGGTCGACACCTGAATTCCCAGGTATTTAAAAGATGTGACTACCTGTAGCCCTGCAGTGGGGTTAACGTCACTGTTTGTGCTATTAGACAATGCCATCAATACCGACTTTGTCCAGTCAATGACCAAGCCAGACAGCTTACCAAAGTGGTTTATTATTGACATGGCCTCTGGAAGAGAAGAAGCCCATTCATCCAAAAACAGTAGTAGATCATCTGCGTGTAAGGCAACCTTTTCGGATAAGGACCCATATTGGAAGCCTCTTACTGCTGCTGCTGTTCTAAGCGCCGCCGCCAGAGGTTCCACTGCCACCACAAATAGTAGCGGCGACAGAGGACAGCCCTGTCTAGTGCCTCTGTGCAAGGGAAAGGAGTCTTCCAGTTACCCATTTATTCAGGCTGTGGGACAGGCATAGAGTAGTTGTATCCATTTAATAAACTCAAGTCCAAAACCCATCTTTCCCATCCCTGTCCACAGGTATCATCATTCCACGCTGTTGAATGTTTTGGCCGCATCAAGGGATGCAACCGCCGCATTCAAAGCGTGGACCTGGCTAGCCTGAATATTTAAATATAATTGCCGGATATTTACTGCTGTTTACATGTTCAGCATAAAGCTAGCCTGATCAGTGTGAATAAGTGACGTTACTACTGAGTTTAAGCAATTTGCCAGTACTTTTGCTAATATTTTAACATCTACCTGGAGTAGGGATATGGGTCTATAGGACTCAGCTGCTAGGACGTCTTTACCCGGTTTAGGAAGCACCACCACTATGACTTCATTCATGGAGGTTGGTAATCTACCCTCCTTTTTGGCCTAATTATAAATCTCTAGTAAATGGGGTAAAAGGATTGAGGAATAGGTTTTATAAATCTCCATTGGCAATCCATATCCCCTTGTTATCAGACATACCACCGTCTCCTCCATTTCTTTTAGAGTAATAGGGGCATCTAGCAAATTTCTCTATTCCGTAGTAAGGGTATAAAGTCTCAGCGGGTCGAGAAACGCCTGGGTCTTCACGTCAGATGCAGAAGTGTTAGACTCATACAGGGAGAAATAAAACAAGTGTATAATCCCAAGTACCTTTTGAGGAGCTGTACAGAGTTCTCCTTCAGGGTTGCGGAGGGCAGCTATATAGGCTTATTGTTGCTGAACCTTAGAAACCGTAGCCAGTAATCTACCCACCCTTTCTCCTTCCTTATAATACGTCTGTTTCTAAAAGAAACATTTATTTCTTGCGTTCAGAAGCAAGCAATCATTCAGCCTCTGTTGTGCTCCTCGCCATTCTTCCTCTTATTCAATGGATGGGTTTACAATATGCCTGGCTTCAGCCCTCTCTACAACCATGTAAGGGGTTGTAAAACCCATGAACGTGATGCACAAAAAAGTGATATAAAACCAAAATGGAAAGGGGGAAAGGGGGAAGGTGAAGGGGTGGGTGGTAAGAGATGTGTGGAATAAAGTGTATGTGTTAGTGACAGGGTTCCAGGACATCCTCTAGAGGCCAACAGGCTTGAATGGATAAATCCAAATAACGTCCAGAGACATAATGCCAGATCCATAAATAAATAAGCTTGCATCCTATGGAAAATTGGAGAAAAATAAAGTAAGGTTAAAAACAAAATATATAATTAAAAGAGGCATAAGAGGTTCACAGCAGTGGTCTCAGTGGCCAAAGGAAGGATGAGAAGCCCAAGTTTTCATTGAGACCACTGGGGCGTAATGTCCCAAGGGTCCAAATCCAACAGCTTTTTTGGAGATATTCCCTGCCCGTAAGTCAACTTTAATACAATCAATCCCTCTCACCTTTAAAAGTCTTGGATTGCATGAATGGAAATCTTTGAAGTGCTTAGGAATTGGTTTGAGTGTTTCATTTTCTTTTATATCACATGCAGAAATGATGTCTTTTACGTGTTCTCTCACCCGGACCTTCAGTTCACGAGTTGTTAGGCCCACATAAATCTTTGAGCATGGACAGATCGCATAATAGATTACTTTGGAGCTGGAACAGGTAAGATAGTGATTAATTGTAGTGTCCTTTGTCCAGCCAAAACTGGATCTGTAAGTAGAATAGACCAGTTTTTAGCAAAAAGGCCCCTCATCTCCTCCCAATGAGAATGATATGTTGTCACATACCTAATTGTGGTGTCATTCGTCTTATCCTTCCTTGGTCGGAGCAAGTCCGATTGTTTCTGTGTCTTTGCTCTCTAGTATGCTTTTTTAATAGATCGGTGACTATAGCCTCTTCTGAGAAAACGGTCCTTCAATTCACTGGCTCGTCTCTCAAAGGTCACATCATCAGAACATATCCGGCGGATCCGTAAAAATTGACCAACCGAAATAGCATTAATCGTGTTCCTAGCATGAAGAGATGATGCATGTAGATATGCATTTACAGCAGTTTCCTTGTGGTAAACATTAGTCTTAATATGTCCACCAATGTCTCTGACAACAGATGCATCTAAAAAGGCATTCCTATCCTTATGGTACACATAGGAAAGTTTGATGTTTCGGGAATTTCTATTCAGAAATCCCATAAAATCGAGTGATTGTCCCTCAGTTCCCTGCCAGATCAAGAAGACGTCATCAATGTACCGCGCCCAAAATATGTCACGGTCCATGATGATATGCTCGTCTGACAGGAACAAGTCCCTCTCCCAGAGCCCCAGGAAAAGATTCGCATAGGACGGCGCACAGGCCGCCCCCATCACAGTCCCCTGGAGCTGTAGGAAAAAGTTTCTAGTAAGTACATAATGTAAAAGTTGTAGCAGAAAGGAGGCTAGTTCTTTCTCAGTGTTGTTGGCTAAAAGGAAAAATTCTACTGCTTGCAAACCCTCAGAATGTTGGATGTTGTTATTCAATGGATGGGTTTACAATATACCTGGCTTCAGCCCTCTCTACCATCTAGTAGGAGGCCTTTTACTTTGGCCCTAGTCTCATTTCTTTTTTTATTTACCTCTGCAATTAGTACACCCCGTAGGAAAGCCTTCATAGTGTCCCAAACTACGAGCTGGGGTGCCGAGGGGAGATTATGCATAAAGAACTCCTTCAGTTTGTCTCCTATACTCGCCACATCCGCCAGCACATTAAGCCACATCATGCATCCCTGCAATACAGGAGGAAGGAAGCTGGCCGTGACAATGATAGGGGAATGGTCTGATATTCTACGGGGAAGATATTGTATGTCCTGAATTAGTTGTCCCATCACGGTGTTTCCCAGTATTAAAGGGAGTCTTTCACCCCCCAAACCCCATTTTTCACTACTGACATCTTCCAGTGCTAATTTGTCCCCCCATTAAAAAGCCTCTTACCCCATTGTTTTACAGCTTACCGATCTTCAGAAAATGACTTTTATTGCAGCTGTCAATCACAGCTGAAGGTGCCCAGGGGCGGCGTCCTAACGGCCGGTGCCCAGGCCGCGCGCTCATCTTATTATGTCTCTACGCCCCCTTTCACCCAGACGGCCCGCCCAGTGTCTTCTTCTTGGCCTCCTCCTGAAGTGGCTAAATCCCGTGCCTGCGCCGGAGCTCTTGAGCTCCAATGCAGCACTTTAGGAGTATCGCTGTACGCGCCTGCGCACAGGATACCCCGATGCTTGCGCCAGTAATCGTGAAACCAGTGCGCAGGCGCGGACTGCCGGATCCACGACAAAGGCACTGTATTTAGCCACTTCAGGAGGAGGCCAAGAAGAAGACACTGGGCGGGCCGTCTGGGTGAAAGGGGGTGTGGAGACATAGTAAGATGAGCGCGCGGCCTGGGCACCGGCCGTTAGGACGCCTCCCCTGGGCACCTTCAGCTGTGATTGACAGCTGCAATAAAAGTCATTTTCTGAAGATCGGTAAGCTGTAAAACAATGGGGTAAGAGGCTTTTTAATGGGGGGACAAATTAGCACTGGAAGATGTCAGTAGTGAAAAATGGGGTTTGGGGGGTGAAAGACTCCCTTTAAGTCTATCCTGGATAGTGACCCATAAGTACTAGAGTAGCAGGGTTATTGTTTTATCTGCGGGTTCCTCAACCTCTAATAATCCAGCAGGAGGGCCTCCTGCAATAATCTTCCAAATGGGGTAATTTCCCCAGGTGTTGGTTGGATATTAGGGCAGAATCTAAAGCCGGGTGAATTACATTGTTAAAGTTCCCAAGTAATAGGGTACTTTCACACTAGCGTTTTGGATTCCGTTTGTGAGATCCGTTTCAGGGCTCTCACAAACGGTCCAAAACGGATCAGTTAAGCCCCAATGCATTCTGAATGGATAAGGATCCGTTCAGAATGCATCAGTTAGGCTCCGTTCCGCCTCTATTCCGTTTTGGAGGCGGACACCAAAACGCAGCATGCAGCTTTTTGGTGTCCGTCTGAAGAGACGGAGCCTAACGGATCCGTTATTTTTTACAATGTAAGTCAATGGGGACGGATCCGTTGTCAGTGACACAATATGGTGCATTTGAAAACGGATCCGTTCCCCATTGACTTTCAATGTAAGTCAAAACGGATCCGTTTTGGACTTTGTCATTTTTCTTTAAAGCTAATGCAAACGGATCCGTTCTGAACGGATACAAACGTTTGCATTAGAGGTGCGGATCCGTCTGTACAAATAAACAGACGGATCCGCACCAACGCTAGTGTGAAAGTACCCTAATATTACCGGGATGCCTGGTGACTCAGCCAGAAAAGAAAGAACCCTCCTAATCACCAGTAGTGAATATAGTAGTGGGATATAGATGCCTACTTTAATACAGGGGATCGTAAATATTTTGCCTTGCAAACATATATATCGCTACTCCTCATCTATCTTTTTAGATATACATTCTAATGCTATGTTCCTATGGATAAGGACACTTACTCCTCTTGTATGAGCAGAGTAGGTGGCATGATAGCAGTGCCCTGCCCACTGGCGGATCCAGAGCCTGGTCTCGGGAGGGGCACTTTGGGCGATTGATACGCCCCAGCTCCCATCACTACAGAAATACAGCCCCACTTACCTCTTCCATCCAGTGACGTCTCCTGTGATGTAGATGTTCTCTTTCCTCATCTTCTCCTTTCAGACCTTCAGATCAGACCGACAGGTTTCGTCTCTGCAGTTTGACAACAAAATAAATCTCAGTTACTACTTTTCCATCATCCTCCCATATTCTGGACAAATTATCCTACTACCCCCATATAAAATACATCAGTAATGTCCCCATAGTGCCCCCGGAGTCTCCTCTCTCCCCCATCATGTCCCCCCCAATCATGTGCAGGCTCCTTTCCCCACCCATCCCCCTTCCCCCAAAATTATTTGCAGGCTCCTTTCCCCAGCCCCCAAATCATGTGCAGGCTCCTTCCCCCCAAAATCATGTGCAGGCTCCTTCCCCTCCCCCAAAAATCATGTGCAGGCTCCTTCCCTTCCCCCCAAAATCATGTGCAGGCTCCTTCCCTCCCCCCAAAATCATGTGCAGGCTCCTTCCCTTCCCTCCCCCAAAATCATGTGCAGGCTCCTTCCCTCCCCCCAAAATCATGTGCAGGCTCCTTCCCCCTCCCAAAAAAAAATCATGTGCAGGCTCCTTCCCCAACCCCCCAAAATCATGTGCAGGCTCCTTCCCCAACCCCCTCAAAATCATGTGCAGGCTCCTTCCCCAACCCCAAAATCATGTGCAGGCTCCTTCCCCTCCTTCCCTCCCTCCCTACTTACCTCCTTGCAGCGCTGGATGCAGGCCTCTTCCGGCCTGTGTCCCGTTCTGTCCTCTGCTCAGGCGGCGCGATGACGTCATCGCGCCGCCTGAACCGCTCTGATAGGCTGTCGGCACGAGGCCGGCAGCCTATCAGAGGAGCAGGGGAGGGAGACGCCTCTCCCTCCCCTGCCGCACTGCACAGCGATCTGTATCGCTGTCCAGAGGACGGCGACACAGATCGCTATGGAGATGAACGCTTCCACAGTGGAAGCGTTCATCTCCTGTCACTGCCGCCGGTGCTGCCACAATATCGGGGGGGGCAATTGCCCCGTTGCCCCCCCCCCCTGGATCCGCCACTGGCCCTGCCCACTGGGGAGCGAGTAAGTGAGTCTGGTCCTCCATTAAGTGTGTTTCTTGAAGGCAACATATCAGAGGTTGGTATTGTTTCATACTATCCATAATAGCCCTCCTTTTATTGGCTTCCTTTAACCCCTGACTTTCCAGCTTAAAAGCCTCAGCGAACTAGCCATATACATCCCATAGTAACATAAATGAACCTCTTGTGTAACTCTACAGAGTCCGTGGCAGGAATACGTCGTGCTCTCGGGTTATAGCACGAACTCTTATTCTACTTCTCAAAACCTCATATCTCATAGTTCCAGTCTGCCAGGTTGTAAACCAATAATGTCCCTAAACCGTGCCTCTAGAAAAGCAATTTAAAGCGCTGATATTCCCAGCAGGCCCCCACTAAGGCACCTAGTTGTAGGTCTGTGGGACCAAATAGTACCTGCAGCAGAGTCAGCTAAGACTGGTTAGCTAGCCCACCAGTAATAGGGTAGCGCTCCTTATACAGATTTTAACAAAACAGTATTAAAAACAGAACAATGCTTATATATAACCACGATTAATGAAGCCGTCTACTCCTCTGCTCCCTGCATGTTTCTCGGCAAGCCTTTGAACAAGGCCATCCAATCCTATATATGCAGCGTGCCACTGGTTATATATACGTGGGCACTGCAAAGTAGTTGTATCTTATGTCATATTGCATTTTATGCCATTTATACATTTATATCTGGTTTATCCTGTGAAGTTCCTGTAACAGGCTGTAGGGTGCAGTACATATATCATACCACTAGATGGGAGTAGCACCACTCTAGTATATATAGCTCCGCTCAGGCCTATTCAGTAGTTTATAGCTCCGCTCAGGCCTATTCAGTAGTTAGTGAGAACAAGAGAGTTGTTAAAGTTATGTTAGCTCTAGCATGGGTAACAGCTGAAACTTAGTTATGAGTCAACTCTATAGTTAGTTGGAGTACTGAAACAAAGGACAACAGTAATCTTATCAGGCTTTAAGGACCTTTGTAGCAAGGTGAAGGATTCACTAGCCTCCCGCAGCCTCACCAATCTAAACTGGAAGAAAAGGGACCAGATGCCACCTACCAGTAAGGACTAATACCTAACTTAAACTGAAGTTTTATCCACATAAAGCCTGTTTACAGTGGATTTACAGCAGTCCTCCTCTATATGCATAAAGACTCTTTTGCATTTGGATGTACTTATGATCAAGAACCTGCGTACAGTAAAAGTTATGAGTTGGATTCAACCTGTGTCTCACTCTTCAATTTCTCCACTACTACTCTCATCACTGTTGTACAGTAACGGTACTGGCGTCACGACTTTACTTAAACCAGGGACCCAGTCGCCAAAGCACACCAAACCTAGTTACCATCAAGGGCAGCTCGAAACACCACCTGGCCGGAGTCCCCTGTAACATGGAGAAGCCAGTGCTGTTCTCCCCCTCAACTGTGAAGGCTTGCCCAGAGATGATAAAACTGTGAGTAATCAAGAACTATGCTTTTTACCCTCAGCCTACCTATACTCACACGTGACTTCACAGAGACATTTCCCCTGTTGGTCTGGTATACTGCATATACTCCCCGCTAGATACTTTCTCTTTACATGACCCTGTCAGCATACCATGTTAACCCTACATGATAACCCTCCCGCACAATCATACCCATATACATTCAGTCTCATTGTGTGAGATCATGATACTTGCACTTGGATGTTTATTTAATCCTCCCGATTCCTGTCTTCCTGCACAGCGTGTATAATGTTGTGCTTGATAAAGACTCTATGTAAGTCGAAATGTCGCATGCTGGGTAAATAAAGAACACAGCTTTGGATTTGAAGTGCTGCGGTCTCCTCCTGTTTTCTTGCTCCACATTCTGAAAGCCATATTTATTTATTTATATTTTTTGGGGCGACTGTCTTATGTAGGGGCTAATTTTTTGCGGGATGAGATGTCGGTTTTAATTGGCACTATCTTGGGGTGCATATGACATTTTGGTCGCTTGATATTACACTTTTTGTGATGTAAGGTGACAAAATGGCTTTTGACACCATGTATTTATATATATTTTTTTGCTGTGTTCATATGAGGGGGTTAGGTCATGTGTTATTTTTATAGAGCAGGTTGTTACGGACGCGGCGATACATAATATGTATACATTTCAGTTATTTATTTAAGTTTTACACAATGATATCGTTTTTGAAACCACCAAAAAATTATGTTTTAATGTCTCCATAGTCTAAGAGCCATATTTTTTTTAGTTTTTTTTTAGTTTTTTTGGGCGATTGTGCTATGTAGGTATTTTTTGCGGTATCAGATGGTGGTTTGATTAATACTATTTTGGGAGGCATAAGCCTTTTTGATCGCTTGGTATTACACTTTTTGTGATGTAAGGTGACAAAAAATGGCCTTTTTACACCATTTTTTTTGTTTTTTTATGGTGTTCACCTGAGGGGTTAGGTCATGTGATATTTTTATAGAGCAGGTTTTTACGGATGCGGCGATACATAATATGTGTAGTTTATTTTATTTTTTTTCAGTGATAAATGTTATTTTTTCACTTTTTTTAAAAAAAATTGGACCCAGACCCACTTGGTTCTTGAAGATCCAGTGGGTCTGATGTCTGTATAATACAGTACAGTACACTATATAGTGTACTGTACTGTATTTTTTACTTTAAAAAGTCTAATCAGACTTCCGCCTTTAGCAGAAGTCAGATCAGACTTGCCTTTACCATGGCAAGCATGGTGGCCATCACCCGCTGCCAGAACAGAGCAGCGGGTGATGGGGAGGGAGGAGGGCCCCTCTGTGATCCCTTCAAGAATCAGGGGCTGCAAGGGCACAACAGCCCCCGATGGGAGAGGGAGGGTGCTCCCTCCCTGTTAACCCCTTCCATACATCAGTCCGTACGAACCACGGCATGGTAGGGGTTAAACTGCTGACATCTGCACCAGCACAGATGTCAGCAGTTTATAGCAGAGTATCAGCAATGTGCTGACACTCTGCTATACCCACTGGCCACCAATGAATATTATAGAGTAGGCAGGCGGGCGGGGATCGCGATCCCGCCAGCCACACCACCCGCCTCCCACGCCGCCTAATTCAAGCAGTTAGAAGTTTCTGATCTCCGCGTTCACGGACAGCGGGGATCAGAAACTGCAGAAAGCGCTGCAAACCTCAGGTCTGAATTGACCTGCGGTTTGCAGTGATCACTGATACAGGGGGGTCACAGGACTGATTTCAGCAGGTACCTTGTTCTGATCACCGCCGTCTGAGCAGCGGTAATCGGTAGTACACATGACGTACCGGTACCTCATGCGTCCTTAAGTACCAGGACACCATGACGTACCGGTACGTCATGTGTCCCCAACAGGTTAAAGGGGTTGTCTCACTTCAGCATATAGCATTTTTTTATGTAGAGGGGGTTAATAATACAAACCACTTACTAATGTATTGTTCTTGTCCATATTGCGTCCTTTGCTGGCTCGATTCATTTTTCCATCACATTATACACTGCTCGTTTCCATGGTTACAACCACTGTGCAATCCAGCAGTGGTGGTTGTACTTGCACACTATAGGAAAAAGTGTCAGCTTCTCTGGAACTGTGGGACTGCACATAGGCTGGTGATTTTTCCCATAGTGTGCAAGCACAGCCTGAGCAATGACAACGCAAAAACAAAACAAAAATGTTTGTGGCCTTAAAGGGGTTCTCCGGGAATTAAGGAAATGAAAGTATTACTTTATCATAAATATATTCCCAAACATCTTTGATTAGTTATAATGGCTTGTTTTTTCTAGGGAGCAATTATTAGGAGAAATAAAATGTGCCATCCTATTAGTACACACAGAACACTGAGGTAAAGAGCTGCCACATCCTACTCTCTGCTATGCTTGTCAGGGATTATGATTCTGAATTAAGCTAATATGAACTTCAGGTGAATCTCTGTAGGAATGGAGTTAATGAGGAGACATGAAGTACTGAGAGGACAGACAGGACAGGTAATATGGGGCTGTGGTAATGGAGACTACGTACAAGTGCTGCTGCTCATTATCCACACCCCTACCTCCTCTCTGTACTTCATGTCTCCACATGGACTCCATTCCAACAGATATTCAGCTTAAGGTCATATTAAACTGTATTCAGGATCATAATCCCTGACAAGTAGGAGAGGAGAATGAGGCAGCTGATTACCTCAGTGTTGTAACCTGTCCTGCTGTGTGATTAGGACAGATGTTGTATGCACCAATGGACTGCGGCCATTTTATTTCCCCTGATGATTGCTCCCCAGACAAAACGAGCCATTTTAACTAATGAAAGGTATTTGGGAATATATTTATAATAAAGTAATATTTAAGTATTTTCATTTTCTTAATTCCTGGGACTTTTAGAAAAAAAAAGGTGCTGAGGATGCTGTTCAAACATAAAAAAAGCAGTTGTCAACTTACGGACACCCTGCCTGTACCACAACTGCCTGATCCCATGTCGCTTTTTGTTCCCTGGTCCACTGATAATGTTCCGACACAGGGATATATGACTGCTGCAGCCAATCACTTGCCACAGCAAAAACCTGCTACACCTTACAGATTGGCCATTGACTCTGAAAGGTAAAATACTACTGGGCCGATCAGGTTGAGACATCATGAGGCCAGACACCTCAAAATTCGATCCAGTAGCTTAGCATTCTGGGCCTGCCAATATGGCTCTTCTTCCATACAGACGTTATATTAATTATACTCAATAGTAATAAGAATGGGCACAGTCTGCGTACAAGACACAACCTCTGCCTCCTACATATAGGGTGCTATGCACTACTATAATGTTACATGTGTAATTATAGTGATCCATAATAGACTGTACATAAAATGAAGGTGATTCATATTTTAGCTGGTCGGAGAGTTTTGACCTATTTTTTAAAAAGGATATTTCATTTAATTTTTGAACTGAGCCCACCTAGCACTAATGTGACTTCCTATGACAATTCGCTCAGCCAGCTTACTTGGAGTATTGGCTCCACCCAGTTATAGGGGGTGCAGAGGTAGCAGTCGCTACCGGGCCCAGGAGCCTGAGGGGCCCAAATACACTTGTGCCGCATAAGAAGACACACAAAGCACTGAGGGAAGGGGGGCCCAAGCTGAACTCTTGCACCAGGGCCCATGAGCCTTTAGCTACGCCCCTGGCTCCACCTGCTACCATTTTAAATTCCTAACCCACCCAAGACAGCTGGCGTGGTACTGGTGGTACTAAGTGGTTGCTAAAAATTTTGTTGTATTCCTAATTGTTTTTTTTCCTTGCTTTAATGCTCTCACTTTGCATGTTTTCTTTAATGCATAATGTGCGATGTGAGCCTCAGCCTCTGTTGGTTACTGTGTTAAAGTGTGTATCAATCTGCAGTGTAATCATAACTGCTTTATAATGCTTAACTACTCTTCATCATTTGTTTTATGTATTTTCTAAAATGATAGCTATAACATTTGTGCAGATTTATTTTGTTAACCTTTGACCAAAGTCATGTAATGCAACCATCTGCTATGACTAACATGTAACTAAATAGTATTTTCAGTAGAAGCGTATATGCTAACCTCCCTCTACATACTACAGCTTTACATCGGCCGAACTACCTCAACTGAAACTACGTTTTTGAGTCAGCCACTGGCCACCTGCAGTTACTTGACCCCAATGAGGGACATGCCACCCAGCTGTGTCCCTTCCCACGGACAGCTTGCACACCGCTCAGCAGTGCCTATGCCCAACATGTGGGTCTGCGAGGTATCACCTGGTATCACCTAGCTGGTTGAAATACTGTGATTTGGCCCACAGACAGCTTGCACACCGCTCAGCAGTGCCTAGTGCTGACATGTGAATCCCCAGTTATCACCTGGTAACACCATTTCTTTATGGTTTAAGAAGATACAGGAGATTATGGGAATGGAGGATTTTGCTGCTTAATTCAAAGGTACTGATGCTAAATTTCAGATAAATTCACGTCTATTATTTTTCCATAGTTCATATGGCCTGCATGTGTTTCCACTTTAACAAAAAAGGGATGGAAATGAGCTCTGCCGCTGATGCCACCAGATGTAAGGCAGCTATCATAAGTCAATGACTGACCCTTTAAATAGGCCTTGAGACATGACTTGGATAATAAATAAGCCAACATCTCATCTGCAGACAGCTGTTTCGGTTGTTTGCCCCTCATCAGTGCAGAGCAGAGAGTACTGGCTTAACTGGGTGAGAGGCCAAGTCAGGATTTTGGCAGTACTATCTCTCCTTATGGAAATCGCCTCAATTGGCATGAGAAGGCTTATAGGCCATGCAAAACATTACTTTGTTTACTTTCCCATCTTTCTTTACTTCTCCTTCCTCCTCTTTTTTCACTTTTCTGTTTGTCTTCTTCAGGGTTTCTTTGTGGTTTTTGCTTTGGGAACTACTGTGTAGTTTTTGTGAGGGGATTTGTTATGATATATATTACCCTTAATAATCTTAATTGCTTTCCAAATTAGATTGGTTATGTCTATGGTTTAAGATGTGATTCTTTTTGCATTGATACTGATATTGTTGATATCCTGACCTGGTTAAACTAAACTGGCTAAACATGTTTTTGTTTTTTTTCTATTTATTGAAAATAAAAAAAAGAATTTTAGAAAAAGTCCTACAGCTTGTCAAACCCAGGAGAAGAATTTTAAAAATATGTTTTGCTGGTATTGTGTCCTGAAACACTGCATAATATTTACCCCTCAGTTCTTGGCGCATGCTGGCAGTGCAACACAGAGGTTGGTACAATGACACACATAGTATCTGGTGGTCATGCCTGGCTTTCTGCAATACCATTTTTGATATCTACGAGCAGGTGATAGATAATTACCTGACTCTGACTCCTAAAACAGCCCTCCCCTCCGCAATATTTGTAACTCTCTCTGATTAAGAAGGGCCTAGTATGTTATTTTTTGATAGCGGCTTGCTCGGTCATTCCCAGACTAATGGAGGATGACTCTTCAGAAAAAGGGGACCTACACTCAATGTCCTGTATTGAGTGCCTTTGAAGGACTTTGGCAATCTAAAGTAATGTAGAAAGTTCATAGCACTCCATATTAATCTTTGCAATTGAATTCAGAATTTTATTAGTGTGAAAACATATCTAGCTTCAAGTACATCCGTTTTGTATTATCGCCACATGTAAAAAATACCTTGGGTATTTGGCGTCGACTTTGACCCCTTGGATTAAAGAATAGATCACTAACCTGGATCTCCTGAATCAAATTAGGATGCTCATGTCTGAGAACCAAGACACTTCAGATGCAGTTTTGTGCACTTGACTCCCCTGGACTGCCTTTAAAGGGGCTGTGCAGTCTGTTTGTATTGATGACCTACCCTCAGCATAGGCGTGCGCAGGGGGTGTTCCAGGTGTGCCTAGGCACACCCTAATAGGTTTGTCACCTCCGTGCTCCTGGGTGCCCCCCTGGCTGATTCTCTTGTCTGTTACGCTGGCTGCCGTCGCCCGCTGCACTTTAAACTAATTTGCGGGCAGGGAGCGGCTAGTATTCACATAGCGGAGGCATAAAGCTGTGAGTGCAGTGCAGGCGCAGGCTGAGTTGACGTCACGTCACGCTGCGTGCCCCGCACGACGTGATATGTTGGAAGGGAACTAGGAACTTGGTGTCCACTGCCCAGCTGCTCCAGTCTGGGACCCACCCATACGGTTATATAACGCATATAAAAAATAAGTTTGTTATGTACCCTGTCCCACAGTGCTACTGCTACCCCTCCTCAGTTGTCCCCACTCCCCTGTATAATGTACCCTGTCACGCATTATAAAAAAGAAGTATGTACCCTGTCCCACAGTGCTACCCTTCCTCAGTTGTCCCCTGTATTACCCGGATACCCCTCAGTAATATGATATAACTGAGGGGTATCAGGGTAAATTATACATAACTAGGGGTATCAGGGTACATGAGGGGTAATATAACTGAGGAGGGCTATCACACATTATACAGGGGTAATATAACTTATATTACCCCTGTATTATGTTCCCGATGGCACTCCTCAGTTATATTACCCCTGTATAACGTACCCTGATACCCCTTAGCTATATTAGCCACTGTATAATGTCCCCTGATAGCCCTCCTCAGTTATATTACCCCGCCCTATATAAGGTACCCTGATACCCCTAAGTTATATAATATAACTGAGGGGTATCAAGGTAAATTATACAGGGCAGGGTAATATAACTAAATGTTTGTTTATATTGATAATTATATGAGTGTGGGTCTGTATGTATGCAGAGTGTATTTGTGTATATATATGTGTGTGTATGTTTATATAATATATATATATATACATACACGTGCGCGCGGCGTGTGTTTGTGCTTTAGGGTGCACACCCTAATGCAATAGGTTGCGCACGCCTATGACCCTCAGGATAGGTCATCAATATCTGATTGGTGGGGGTCTGACACCTGGTATTCTGGCCGATCAGCTGATTCAAGAGGAGGTGGTGCTCCATGTGAGCACTACTTCCTCTTCATTACACTGCCCGTTGTCTCGGAAGTGCAGTGTAATTACAAGTACTCGCCCCATTCACTACATTGCCCCTGCAAGGGAGACGATGCATAGTGTAATGAAGAGGAAGCAGTGCTCGCATGGAGCTTTTCCTACTGTTCAAACAGCTGATTGACAGGGGTGCCAGGTGTCAGAACCCTGCCGATCAGATATTAACAATACAAACAGGGTGCACAACCCCTTTAAAAGCAGGCCACTGCTGTATCCCTGCCAAGATTGGAATGCCTCCTTCCTTTTGCCCCTCTATTCCTTCTTCTTTCTCTCGTTTACTTCTGCTCCTGCATGTTCCAACCACTTTCTTGGTTGCCTAAATTATTATGTAATTATCATTTCTTGACTGCTTTATGTACAGTACCTATATTGTACCTGTACCAGTACATGCTCGGACTGGCCCACATGGGAACTGGTGGATCCCATGGTGGGCCCCTGAGCAAGGACGGGCCCTCAGTTCAGCACCCCCTGCAGAAGTGGCACATAGCACAATAGATTGACTGCACTACATATAGATAGGCAGCATACAAAAGCTCAACCAGGCTATGCCCATATAAAAAAAATGGGTAGATTTATTATTACAGACACATTGGGTGGCTGAGATGACTTCTACATATAGAGGCAGGCAGGGCTGGACTGCCCATCTGGCAATTCTGGCAAATACCAGAGGGTCTGATACTGAGGTGGGCTGTCCCGGGCGCCGAAAGTAGTTGCCACTGCAGATACAACTGCATTGCCATCCAGTACGTTTGACGCCCGGATAAGAGGCGGGTGCGTTGCGGGAATATGCGCGATTTTTCCGCGCGTGTGCAAACTTTTGTAATGCGTTTTGCACGCGCGTTGGAAAAATCGGCATGTTTGGTACCCAGACCCAAACCCGGACTTCATCACTGAAGTCCGGTTTCGGGTTGAGTATTCTGGAGAATTTATTATTTTCCCTTATAACATGGTGGTAAGGAAAAATAGTAGCATTCTCAATACAGAATGCTTTGTATAATGAGGATTAAGGGGTTAAAAATAAAAAAACTTAACTTACCTTAGCCACTTGATCGCGTAGTTGGCGATCTCTCTTCAAGCTTTAGCTGCAGTCTAAAGGACCTGTGATGATGATGTCACATCACATGGTCCAATCACATGGTCCGTGATGGACCATGTGATTGGACTATGTGATGTGACGTCATCACAGGTCCTTTATACTACAGCTAATGCTTGAAGAGAGTAGAGAGATCGCCAACTACGCGATCAAGTGGCTAAGAACATATACATAAGAGAAGAAGTCATTGAAAGTAATACCATTATAACAGTGGCAGCAGAGGAAGGGGCACAAACATATTTCACATTCACCACACAAGTGGGCCTATCTGTTTTAAAATGCCAGGGCTAAATTTCAGTCCCAGTCCAGCCCTGCAGGCAGGGCATCCAGCACCTTCTTTCCCCAGAAATCCACCTTTAAAGTCACAACAGGAACCCTCATAATTAATCACCTTGAGCCTCTTCCTGCTGCTGCCACTGTGTGAGCAGGTAGTATTTGTATATAGCTGTATAGTAGGCCTCCAGAATGAATTTTACTGGTGGGCCCTAAGCACCCCAATTTAACACTGTTGTACTTTCAGTATAAAATATTGTCATAAAAATGTCTTTCATACCTGTGTATTCCTACTATTCCTGTAGTCCTTATTTTGCATCAGTATTTCAAAACCAGATCCAGGAGTGAAAACTACAGTCGTAGCCAAAAGTTTTGAGAATTACATAAATATTGGAATTTGGAAAAGTTGCTGCTTAAGTTTTTATAATAGCAATTTGCATATACTCCAGAATGTTATGTATGTTATCAGATTAATATATGTCTCTTGTGTGGGGGCACTCAACTTGTCTGGATGCACATGGGCTCTTGTAATAATATTCTGCAATATTTATTCAAATATATTCATCACATGTAAACCAAAAAATACACATCAATCTCTAAAAGATCCATAAAAAACTAAAAACATTAAAACATCCAAATCATCCTTATCCATACATCTATATACCCTGGCATAGGATGATATTAAATATTCGTGGTCGTCGTACAGTAGGATATAATTGCCTCTGTTTGGTATCACGTTTAAAACGATGTTAAATGTCTTGACAAGATCAAACCATTTATATCATCAAATCTTTCTTCTAATCATCTCATCCGTAGCATATGACTAATTATGTCCATGTATCTCCTACAAGCTGATTATGTCCATGCAATCTCCACACTCTAAACAAATGTGGGCAAGGCTGGTCGTCACACTAACGTTTTCTTTGCGTTAGTAGGGCATATACCGCATGATATATCAAATTTCAGTGTTAGTAGATTTTATATTTATTTAATATCATCCTATGCCAGGGTATATAGATGTATGGATAAGGATGATTTGGATGTTTTAATGTTTTTAGTTTTTTATGGATCTTTTAGAGATTGATGTGTATTTTTTGGTTTACATGTGATGAATATATTTGAATAAATATTGCAGAATATTACAAGAGCCCATGTGCATCCAGACAAGTTGAGTGCCCCCACACAAGAGACATATATTGATTACTTTACGGAAAGGGTGAACCGGTGGGAGTGCACCTATTTCATATTGGTAAAGTGGGTGTAGCCACTATTACTTTTTACATTTGTATGTTATCAGATTAATTGCATAGTCCTTCTTTGCCATGAAAATTAACTTAATCCCAAAAAAACCTTTCCACTGCATATCATTGCTGTCATTAAAGGACCTGCTGAGATCATTTCAGTAATCGTCTTTTTAACTCAGGTGAGAATGTTGACGAGCACAAGGCTGGAGATCATTATGTCAGGCTGATTGGGTTAAAATAGCAAACTTGACATGTTAAAAGGAGGGTGATGCTTGAAATCATTGTTATTCCATTGTTAACCATGGTGACCTGCAAAGAAACGCGTGCAGCCATCATTGTGTTGCATAAAAATAGCTTCACAGGCAAGGATATTGTGGCTACTAAGATTGAACCTCAATCAACAATTTATAGGATCATCAAGAACTTCAAGGAAAGAGGTTCAATTCTTGTTAAGAAGGCTTCAGGGCGTCCAAGAAAGTCCAGCAAGCGCCAGGATTGTCTCCTAAAGAGGATTCAGCTGCGGAATCGGAGTGCCACCAGTGCAGAGCTTGTTAAGGAATGGCAGCAGGCAGGTGTGAGCACATCTGCATGCACAGTGAGGCGAAGACTTTTGGAAGATGACTTGGTGTCAAGAAGGGAAGCCACTTCTCTCCAAAAAAAACATCAGGGACAGATCGATCTTCTGCAGAAAGTATGGTGAATGGACTGCTGAGGACCAGGGCAAAGTCATATTCTCCGATGAAGCCTTTTTCCGATTGTTTGGGGCATCAGGAAAAAGGCTTGTCCGGAGAAGAAAAGGTGAGCGCTACCATCAGTCCTGTGTCATGCCAACAGTAAAGCATCCTGAGACCATTCATGTGTGGGATTGCTTCTCATTCAAGGGAGTGGGCTCACTCACAATTTTGCCCCAAAACACAGCCATGAATAAAGAATGGTACCAAAACACCCTCCAACAGCAACTTCTTTCAACAATCCAACAACAGTTTGGTGAAGAACAATGCATTTTCCAGCACTATGGAGCACCGTGCCATAAGGCAAATGTGATAACTAAGTGGCTCGGGGACCAAAACGTTGACATTTTGGGTCCATGGCCTGGAAACTCCCCAGATCTTAATCCCATTGAGAACTTGTGGTCAATCCTCAAGAGACGGGTGGACAAACAAAAACCCACTAATTTTGACAAACTCCAAGAAGTGATTATGAAAGAATGGGTTGCTATCAGTCAGGCATTGGCCCAGAAGTTGATTGAGAGCATGCCTAGTCGAATTGCAGAGGTCCTGAAAAAGAAGGGCCAATACTGGAAATACTGACTCTTTACATAAATGTCATGTAATTGTCGATAAAAGCCTTTGAAACGTATAAAGTGCGTGTAATTATATTTCACTACATCACAGAAACAACTGAAACAAAGATCTAAAAGCAGTTTTGCAGCAAACTTTGTGAAAACGAATATTTGTGTCATTCTCAAACCTTTTGACCATGACTGTACACAGAATAAATTATATCAGACAGATGTAGAACTATTCATTCACTATTCTGTTAAGGTTCTTTTGGATATCCCCAATATTAATCTTAAGCATTTTCATGTATAACTTTCTTCTAAGTGCTTTTTTTAGCTGCATTATCTACAGTACTATTAGCTGGTCTGGTTCCCTCCTAAGTTGTATTGTGGGGCCAGTCGGCATTTGTACTATATTCTCATAAGGGTATGACATAGACAAAAGTGATGGTGTCATTTATTACAACTGAGAAACAGTGCACAGAAGACTAATTAGTCATGTCAAACTCTATTACCATATCTAATCATTCAGAAGACTCACACTTCCTTAGCTTACAGAAGCTTCCTTTGTTAAAGCCTGTTCACAAAATGACTGTAGAGATCATACAGCAACTACTGTGTGGGCTTTATGGTGACAATGAAGGTTCAGTGATGTTGGTAGCACCAGAATTCAAATAAAACCTCTATTTTTTTGTAACTTGTTAGTAACTTATTATTGCATGCAGCGGCATACACAGGATATTTTCAAGGTGGGAGTCAAAAAAATGAAGGTTTGGCCAGTCTCAGAGTGTTGTGCCCACTGCCCATTCCCCCTTCATTCCCCCTTTTTCATACATTCTACTGCATGTACCGCGGGCTCAGCAGAGGATGCGCTACTGTAGTGCCCTGGAACAAGGATACTTTGGGGTATAGATGTTTGTGGACATTTGCCCTATTGCTACTATGAAATGCCATCAAGTATGTACTTTATTGTACTTTGAAGGGTTAACTTGCACTATGATTTATGCTGTTGTGTGCACTTTGTTTTGCATTGTTGAACTGGATTTCATATGTTTATTGTAATATATCCTGTTTATTTGTAATATTATTGCACTATATCTGCATTGTGGAAAGGGTTAATGCACAGCCAGCTAATACTGAGACTTTGGGACTTTCTATCTATGCACTGAGAAGTTAGAAATCTTCCACTTTTAGGGGGAGTTAACATCTCCGTTTCATTTTCTGTTCTCCTGATCCGTCAGAAGAAGAGAAAAAAAACAGGATGCTGTAAAAAACGGATCCTGAGGCATCAGTTATACATAGGCCCTGAATAAACTGCCTGCTGGACACATATGTTCAGAAATAATGAAAAAAACAAGGGAGACTACTGACCAGGACGCACTGCAGGAGCTGAAGGACTTGTGATGACATCACAGTTAGGTGATCAGAGTGGGAGGGGGCAGAGCTCAGCTGTGAAAAGGGAGTACTAGAGAAGACTCTGTGATGACTTCTGTGACATGAGGAGAGGTAAATGAAGGGAGAGACAGAGTAGTGCTGGGAGTTCTAGTTCTCCTCTCTTACACCATCTCCCTGCTTGGTTGATGGAGTGATGTTATTTACATGGCACTGTATGTTAGGGCTGAAGGGGGGTGGGTGTTATTTACATGTGGAGGGATGTTATTTAGTCAGAATAATTTTTATTGGTTTTTCCAAGAGATTTCAAAATTACAGATAAGTTACATTAAAGTACAGAAATCAAGAATAAGTAACAAAGAATGTAAATACAATGTATACTGATTCCTCATCGTTTCTATTCACATATATAAGTGTATGACTATATATAAGCATATGACTACTCGACCAGTCCTCAATTCAGTCCTACATTTGTGAGGGGAAATGTGTCGTCCATGTTAACCAATTTCCCTCCATTTTGTTTCTCATGCCTTTTATTATTGCATGCGACTGTATGTTAGGGCTGAAGGGAGGGTGTTATTTACATGTGGTAGGATGTTATTTACATGGGACTGTATATTGGAGGGGCTGAAGGGAGGGGAGTGATGTTATTTATATGGGACTGTACATTGGAGGGGCTGAAGGGAGGGGAGTGATGTTATGTATATGGGACTGTATGTTGGAACGGCTGAAGAGAGGGGAGTGACGTTATTTACATGGGACTATACATTGGAGGGGTTGAAGGGAGGGGAGTGATGTTATTTACATGGGAATGTATATTGGAGGGGCTGAAGGGAGGGGACTGATGTTATGTACATGGGACTGTATGTTGGAGGGGCTGAAGGGAGGGGAGTGATGTTATTTATATGGGACTGTACATTGGAGGGGCTGAAGGGAGGGGAGTGATGTTATGTATATGGGACTGTATGTTGGAACGGCTGAAGAGAGGGGAGTGACGTTATTTACATGGGACTATACATTGGAGGGGTTGAAGGGAGGGGAGTGATGTTATTTACATGGGAATGTATATTGGAGGGGCTGAAGGGAGGGGACTGATGTTATGTACATGGGGCTGTATGTTGGAGGGGCTGAAGTGAGGGGAGTGATGTTATTTACATGGGCCTGTATATATCGGATGAGCTGAAGAGAGGGTGGTGATGTTATTTAGGCTACACTCTGTGTGACAGCAGTTTAACCCCTTCACTACCGAGCCACTTTTCACCTTAAATCCCAGGCCGATTTTTGCAAATCTGACATGTGTCACTTTATGTGGTAATAACTTTAAAACGCTTTTACTTATCCAAGCCATTATTTTCTTGTCACATATTGTACTTCATGACAGTGGTAAAATTGAGTCAAAAATTTTATTTATAAAAAAAATTCCAAATTTACCAAAAATTTAGAACAATTTGCAAATTTCCAAATTGCAATTTCTTTACTTTTATAATAGATAGTAATAGCTCCAAATATAATTATTACCTTACATTACCCATATGTCTACTTCATGTTTGGATCATTTTGAAAATTACATTTTATTTTTTGGGGACACATTTCCAAACCCCAATCTTTTCAGGACCAGTTCAGTTATGAAGTCACTTTCTGGGGCTTACATATTAGAAACCACCCATAAATCACCCATCATCATTTTAGAAACTACACCCCTCAAGCTATTCAAAACTGATTTTACAAACTTTGTTAACCCTATAGGTGCCCCACGAGAATTAAATGAAAATGGGAATGAAATTTGAAAATGTCACTTTTTTTTTAGCAGATTTTAAATTTTAATCTATTTTTTCTGCAACACATTAAAGAGTTAACAGCCAAATAAAACCCAAAATTTATTACCCTGAATCTGGTTTACAGAAACACCCCATGTGTGCTCAAAAACTAATGTATAGGTGCACAGCATGCTTCAGTGTGAAAGGAGCACCATATGGCTTTTGGAGAACGGATTTAGCTGGAATGGTAATTGGGAGCTATGTCGCATATGAAGACACCCTGAGGTGGCTCTACAGTGGAAACCCCCAAAAAGGAATATTTCAAGGTATGTAGCGAGCACTTTGACCCATCAGACATTTCACAGAATTAGGAAACGCTTGGCTGTGAAAATGAAAAATTAAGAAAAAGTTGCTTTACACCCACATTTTTCACTTTCACAAGGGGAAACAGGACAAAATGCATGCCACATTTTGTTCCCTATTCCCCTCCGAATACGCCAACACCCCATATGTGCTCAAAAAGTGATGTATGGATGCATGGCAGGGTTCAAAGGGGTAGTAGCGCCATAGGGCTTTTGGAGGACAGATTTTGCAGGATTGGCTTTTGGGAGCTATGTCGCATAGGAAGACACCCTGAGGTACCCCTAGAGTGAAAACCCCCAAAAAGTGCACCCATTCTGGAAACTACACCCCTTAAGGAATATTTTAAGATGTGTAGTGAGAACTTTGTCCTCAAAGGGGATTCATGGAATTGGCTGTGAAAATGAAAAATGAAGATTTTTTCCAGAAAATTGACCCACAATTAGGCCCACATTTTTCACTTTCACAAGGGGGAACTGGACAAAATGCACCCCCTAATTTATTGCCCATTTTCTCCTAATTACAGCAATACCCCATATGTGCTTTTATACTGCTATATGGGCATACCACAGGGGTCAGAAGAAAAGGAGCACCAAATGGCTTCTGGAAGGCAGATTTCACCAGAATAATTGACAGGTGCCATCTTGCAATTGAACACACCCTGGGGTACCCCAGAGTGGAAACCCCAAAAAAGTGGGTCATTCCGGAAACTACACCCCTCAAGGAATATTTCAAGGTGTGTATTGAGCACTTTGACCCATCAGGCTTTTCACAGAATTATGAAACGCTTTGCTATGAAAATGAAAAATTAAAATTTTTTCAAGAATATGTTGCTTTACACCCACATTTTTCCCATTCACAAGGGGAAACAGGACAAAATGCATCCCAGATTTTGTTCCTCACTCCCCCCCGAATACGCCAACACCCCATATGTGCTCAAAAAATGATGTATGGATGCATGGCAGGGTTCAAAAGGGAAGTAGCGCCATAGGACTTTTGGAAGACATATTTTTCATATTTTTTTGCTTTTGGGAGCTATGTTGCATATGAAGACACCCTGAGGTACCCCTAGAGTGAAAACCGCCAAAAGGTGACCCCATTCTGGAAACTACACCCCTCAAGGAATATTTCAAGATGTGTAGTGAGAACTTTGTCCTCAAAGGGGATTCATGGAATTGGCTGTGAAAATGAAAAATTAAGATTGGAAAAATTGATTTTATGCCCAAATTTTTCACTTTCACAAGGGGGAACTGGACAAAATACACCTCCTTATTTATTGCCCATTTTCTCCTGATTACAGAAATACCCCATATGTGCTTGTATACTCCTATATGGGAGTACCACAGGGGTCAGAACGAAAGGAGCGCCTAATGGCTTCTGGAAGGCAGGTTTCACCAGAATAATTGACAGGCGCCATTTTGCAATTGAACACACCCTGAGGTACCCCTAGAGTGGAAGCCCCCAAAATGTGACCCAATTCCGGAAACTACACCCCTCAAGGAATATTTCAAAGTGTGCAGTGAGCACTTTGACCCATCAGACGTTTCACAGAATTTGGAAACGCTTGGCTGTGAAAATGAAAAATTATCATTTTTTACAGAAAAAGTTGGTTTACACCCACATTTTTCACCTTCCCAAGGGGTAATAGGACAAAATGCACCCCACATTTTGTTCCCTATTTCCCCCTGAATATGGCAACAGCTCATATGTGCTCAAAAAATGATGTATGGGCGCACAGCAGGCTTCAGAGTTGAAGGAGCACCATATGGCGTTAGGAGAGAGGATTTAGCTGGAATGGTAATTGGGAGCTATGTCGCATGTGAAGACACCCTGAGGTGGCCCTACAGTGGAAACCCCCAAAAAGTGACCCCATTCTGGAAACTACACCCCTTAAAGAATATTTCAAGATGTGTAGTGAGAACTTTGTCCCATCAGGCATTTTACAGAATTAAACGATTGGCTGTGAAAATGAAAAATTGGGTGACTCACAGGTGACTCACAGAAGGCAGAAATACTAGAGAAAGCATTTCAAAGCACACATTTGTAAAAATTAAAAATTACCAGCAGACCCCAATTTTTTACCTTCACAAGGGATTAAAGGAGATAATGCATCCCTGTATGTGTTCCCCATTTTCTCCCCATTCAGGAGACACCCTTCCTGTATTGGCACACAGTAGGCAAACAGCAAAATATGGATTTTGCTGGCAGGCCTGAATAAACAGACATGGATTTAAAAAAATTCCTGAGGTCCCCAGAAAGTAAAAACCCCAAGGAGTGACCCCATTTTGGAAAGAGCAGAATTAATATGTAGTGGTTGGTGAAAAGTGAATATGTAAGCTCGGTGGACAAGATCAGTTATAAGGTGGCAAAATTACAGGGTACATCAAGGATGAAATTATTTCATAGATGAGTGATAGATTCTGAAACAATCCTTGATGCAGAGGCCAGGTTTTTCATGGCAGGTTTCGCAATGGTGAATGGTGTCTTTCCTTATCCCTCTTTTGGAACACACCCTACATCTTTTTTGGGTCCTTCCCTTTCTCGCTGTTTGGGGGACTTCACCAGGAAAATGTTGCCCTGGTACAACTCGGGCACCGTAACTTTTAGAAGTACTGGGGCCCTCGATTGCTTGGTTAGAAAAAATTAGGGCCTTTATCACTACCTCTTGAACCTGTAGGAATGTTCTTGGATGGCCTCTATATTTAGAAAGCACTAACGCATTGTACAGCATCGTCTGTACGAGGTGCACAGCCAGCTTTTTGTACCACACTTTTATTTTTCATGTAGAATTGTAGGGCTTCAGAACTTGATCTGAAAGATCATGCCCAACCCCCCCCCCCCCACCATGTGTTTATTGTAGTCCAAGATGCAGTCTAATTTGGGGGTGGTTATGGTCCCTCGTACAGTGGCAGGGGAGCTGGTGTTAGTATGAATGGTGGTCAGTACAAGGATATCCCTCTTGTCCTTATACTTAACCACCAACATGTTCTCATTGAGGAGAGCACAGCTTTCTCTTTTTCTTAGGGTTTGCCCTACCAGGGATCTAGGAAGGCCTCTCTGATTTTTGCGTACTGTGCTGCACACCACAGTACCCATGGAAGCTAGAGACTGGAACAGTGGTAGACTCTTGTAGTAATTATTCACGTAGCGATGGTAACCCTTATCCAGCAGTGGGTGCAGTAAGTCCCACACTATCTTCCTACTAACTCCTAGGATGGGGGGGGGGGCATTCTGGGGGTTCAATCCCGGTGTCCCTCTCTTCGTAAAACCGGAACTTGTGAGTTTACCCAGAGCTACTTTCACAGACTTTATAGATTTTTATGCCATACCTTGCCCGCTTGTTGGACAGGTACTGGCAGAATCTTATCCTCCCTTTGAAAAGTAATAGGGATTCGTCTACGCAGACATTTTTTTCTGGGGTGTACACTTCTGAAAACTTTGCCTTAAAGTGGTCAAGGATGGGCCTAATTTTGTACAGACGGTCAAAGGCAGGGTCATTCTGGGGTGGCCACTGTGCATTATCGTTCAAAAGGAAGAATTTCAGGATTTCTTGGAATCGATTACGGGCCATGGCACTACTGTAAATTGGAGTGTGATACAAGACATCCACACTTCAATACTGAGTAATCTTTGGTTTTTTAACAATGCCCATATGCAGCAAGAGCCCCCAAAAGGTCATCATCTCTGCTGCATTTACTGGGGTCCAATCTAGAGGTCTAGCATAGGGCAATGTGGGGTTCTGGGAAATAAATTGCTCGGCGTATAAATTTGTTTGGGTTACCATCAAATTTATTAAATCTTCAGAGAAAAAGATTTAAAAAAATGATATTTCAGTGAAGCCCGCAAAATCTATTTGAATTCCTGAGCTGCCTACAAACTCAGGAATTTGGGGCTGATAATCATCATGGGGTGGGGTCCATATGGGGTCACTCTAAGAGGCTGTCTCCACTGCTATCCTGGGGCGCCTTCTAGAGGGTTCCTCATCACAGGATCATGATGAGGGGGTAGAGGAGTAGAGG
Source organism: Bufotes viridis (assembly GCA_033119425.1). NCBI lineage: Eukaryota > Metazoa > Chordata > Amphibia > Anura > Bufonidae > Bufotes > Bufotes viridis. Next base: position 279,409,468 of record CM065590.1, read on the forward strand.
AAAGTGGCATCCTCTTCTCCCTCACTGGCCGATTCAGTATCAGAGGCAAGATATGTGTATGCCTCTTCAGCTGAGTAAACTTGTTGGGACCGACGGGCTATTTTTATTTTATTGGGGTGAAATGTGTGAAACTTAATTTAGTGTGGGGTGTGTATGAGGTGCTTTCACACGTAAAGGGGCTTGTAATAAATTGGAAAATTAATGTAGGAGAAAAAAAGAACAAAAATTATTTTCTGCACAAAAAAAGTCTCTTATGCACACACACAAAAAAAAAAGCGGTGAAAACTGAGCAGACGCGATCAGTAATGGACACTACTGATCAGTGCTCAGTGGTTGCAAAATGCACGCACGCAGATGGTGCGTTCGTGCAAAATCCTAAACTGACACTAACAGAAATTGATTTATACCTATATATATATATATATATATATATATATAAAACTAACTAACCTACCCCTTACTGCAACTCTTTTTTTCCTACTAAAAAAAAAAAAAAAACAACTCAAAAATGAGCACACTACTTATTGGTGCATGCAAAAACTGTAGTATAAAAATTCACTACAGTGCTTGGTGGTTTTAAAATGCACGCACACAGATTGTGTAAAATCCTAAACTGACACTAACTGAAATTGATATATATATATATATATATATAACTACCTACCACTAACTGCGGGTCATTTTTCACAGAAAAAAACAAAAAAACAAAGATGTGCAGATGTAAATGAGCACACTAGTTATTGGTGCTATTCAGCACGCACGCAAAAACTGTAGTATAAAAATTCACTACAGTGGTTAAAAAGTGAACACTGGCTAAAATTTTTTACTTATATCTATATACTGTATATAGAAATATAGAGCTCTATACATATTTATATAAACTACAGTTTCTTTTTTTTTTTTTACCAAAAAAAAGGAAAAATTGGCAAGAAAAGTAACACAGATGTGGGGAAAAAAGCAGCCATCCTGAGCAGCCATTGTCACCCGGTCACCAAGCGATTACGCTCATGGACTGGGTGAACACCGCGCTGTAGCTGTACTGCGCTGGTATTTTGTACCTAGTTCGCAGCGCCGTACAGTAACGGCACTGGTAGCAAACGGGTTAAGTAGCGTTCATCACACAGCTGTTCACATGGCTGTTTTTTTTTTACGGACGTTTAGACAGGAGTGCATTTTGTACGGCCGATAAAGATACAGTAGGTGCAGTGGGAATAAATTACATTTCAGGAGATAAAATAATTTTAAAAATACTCGCCTCCTCCAACGCTCAGGGACACTGACTCCTCATTGGATGCAGCAGGACTTGCGCTCCCAGCATGATGACATTACATGATCATGTCGGGTCCTGCTGCATCCAGTGAGGAACGAGTGTCCCTGCACGTTAAAGTTGATGAGGTGTGTGGGTTTTTTTTTGTCAGTCAAAAGAAAATGCTGTGGGCCACATTATTACTGCTGGGGGCCACTATGAGGGACATTATTAATGCTGGGGGTAAATACGGGGAACATTATCAATTGCAGGGGCCACTATGCGGGACATTTTTAATGCTGGGGGCCACTATGGGGGACATTATTAATGCTGGGGGACACTATGAGAGACATTATTAATGCTGTGGGCCACTATGAGGGACATTATTAATGCTGGGAGCCACTATGGGGGACATTATTAATTCTGGGGGCCAATATGGGGGACATTATTAATGCCAGGGGCCATTATGGGGGATATTATTAATGCTGGGGGCCACTATGGGGGGTATTAATACTGCTGGAGGCCACTATGGGGGACATTATTAATGCTTGGGGTCACTATGGGGGGTATTAATACTGCTGGAGGCCACTATGGGAAACATTATTAATGCTCGGTGCCACTATGGGGAACATTACTACTGCTTGGGGCAACTATGGGAACATTACTACTGCTCGAGGCCACTAAGGGGAACATTATTAATGCTGGGGGCCACTATAGGGGACATTATTATTGCTGGGGCCATTATGTGGGGCATTACTTCTCCTGGGGGCAACTATGGGAAACATTATTATTGCTGGGGGCCACTATGGGGGACATCATTAATGTTGCGGGCCACTATGGGGGGGCATTACTACTGCTGGGGGCCAATATGGGGAACATTATTATTGCTGGAGGCCCCTATAGGGAACATTATTAATGCTGGGCCACTTTGGGGGCATTACTACTGCTGGGGCCACTATGAGGAACATTATTAATGCTGGGGGCTACTATGGAATACATTACTTATGCTGGACACTATTATGGGGCACATTATTTATGGTGGGGCCAATATTGGGGCATTACGTACAATTTGGGCCATTATGGGGGGGGGGGGTTGGGATAAGCCAATTAAATTAATTCTTTTTAACAGCCAGATGGCAAGAAAATGGATGCACAAAGGGTTTGAAAATGGTCAAAAATGATTTAAAAAAAGCTGACAGTGTGTCTGCTTTTAATGGCCTATTATTTTTTTTACATTCGTGTACATGTAGCCTTACATGGAACTGTATGATGGAGGCAGTTTGGGATGGTTTGATGCTATTTACATGGGACTATATGTTGGAGGGGGCTGAAGACAGGGGATTGATGTTATTTACATGGGACTGTATGTTGGAGGAGGCAGGAGAGATGGTGTGATGTTATTTACATGGACTTGTATGTTGGAATGGCTGAGGCATTATAATTTCTGAGGGCACTACAGAGAGGAATTATAACTATAGGCAGCACTGCAGGGGGCATTATAAATACAGGGGACATTATCAGGGTCCTGATTGCTACTGGGGCTCTATAGGAGTGCATATACATTGTGTTCTGTAGAGAGCTTTATTACCACTGGGGGAACAACATTATTTCTACTGGGGGCTCTGTGAGGGCATTATTAATACTGGAGGGCTCTTTTACTAATGGAAGCACTCTTGGGGAGCATCATCACTGTTGGGGTCCCTGTATGGGGCAGTATTACTAATGACAGCATTCTACAAGGGAATTACTATTGGTGGGACTTGGAGCACTATTACTATGGGGGGCACTATTATTTCTTTAGGATAGTATTTGGGGGTATTGGGGAGCACAGCGAGCAGCAGGATAACACTGTTGGGACTACAGGTTGGGGGATGATGATAGAAAAAGCTAAGATGTCTGTTTGTCAAAATCTTCAGAGACGAGGCACGGCTGAAAGAAGTTGTCCGGACAAAATGGAGAAGATGATGACAGTAAGGGAGGCCTGGATGTGAGAGGTAAGTGCTACTGTATAGTCTTGTATGTTTGATAGTGACCATGCAGCAGGTAAAATGTATTTAGTGCTAGAGCGGGAGGGGGACGTCGACTGGGGCCATTTGCATTGGGGCTTGAGCTCCGGATCTTTTGAGACCCTAGTAACGACCCTGTCTCTGAGTAGGCTTCACTACTGGTTTTGACAGCAACTTATGGACATACTCAAACTGACCAAATAACTGAAGTGTGAACTTGACCTTAATGGGGCCGGCGTTCATTCCATCTGCATCCAGCAGTGCCGGATCCGGTGAATTCCAACAGGCTTTTCTCTGCTAGAACTGTCTGCTGGAATCACTAACGCAGATGTGAAAGTAGCCTAATATAGTGCCACATACTTATTACTTCCATTGACATCTCCTTTGATGTAGATTTTCTCTTTTCCCATCTTCTCCATTCGGACCAGACCGCCTTGATGATTTCTTTCAGCCATCTCTCATCTCTGCAGAGTTTGACAGACAGACATCTTAGTTTCATATTTTTCCATCATCCTCCTACCATCTGAACACCCCATCCAGCCACCCCCAATTCTGTTTCCGCTGTGCTCCCCAATACTATACTGCAGAAACAGTGACCCTGAAAATACTAGTACCACACAGATAGTGCCCCCTTCAATAAATATTGGACACATTGACCTAAAATATAACTGCACCATGCAAATAGTGCCCCTGACACTAACAGTGTAACCATATTGTTTGCCAAAAATAATTGTGCTAAGCTGATACTCAGCAAGTGTGCCTACCACAGTAATAGTGCTCTCCAAAGTCCCACCAATAGAAATAATTATATGCCAGAGTGCACTTAGTAGTAAAAGTGTCCCTACAGTGCCCCAACAGTAATAATGTCCCCACTGTGCCACAGAAGTAATAATGCTCCCATAGTGCTCATACTAGTGTTCATGTTCCTTATAGTCCCCTAATTTTAATAAAGCCCACCATAATGCCTCTGGTACTAATAATTCTTTTTATAACGTCAGCCAGTACAAAAATGCCCACTTATAATGTGTCCCAGTGAAACAAATACCCCTTATAATGTGTGCAAGTACAAAAAAATGCCCTGTTGTGTGGCAGTAAAATAAATACATCCTTTTAGTGCCCCCAGTAGAGCCAATGTTTCCATAGCGCCCTCATTATGTGTGCCAATGCCCCCTAATGTGTGCCCAAAAAAAAACTTTCTTAGTGCCCCTAGTTGAGCTAACGTTCCCTTAGTGCCACCATAATTTGTGTCAGCATGAAATGCTCCTATATAATGCCCCCATAGTGCTCCTCCCCCATCTCCATAGTGCCCCAAGTAAATGCCCCCATAATGCTCCTCTCCCCCTTCCCCATAGTATCCCCACAATGTGTGCCAGTATAAAATGCCCCGATAGTGCTCATCCCCACCTCCATAGCGCACATATAGTTTGTGCCAGTATAGAAGGTCCCTATATAATGCCCCCCAGTAGATAATTCCACCTGTACCGGCCTCTGATAGACTGCAGGCCTAGGACGATGATACAGATGAATATAGGGATGAGCGCTTCCACAATTGAAGTGCTCATTTACCTTGGCCGTGCCGCTGAAGCTTGTAATAGGCCTCCCTCCCACAATGGTCTTCTGTGCAACCGAACTAGAGCACTAGAGTATGTCCGCCCCTGAAACACACCTGTCACTAAATAGGGCAGTGCCTACAGTGGAATAATCACTCCACTCAGGAACCTAAACTGGCAATCCCTGCTGTTGGTAAGGAATACTAAGTTGTTTCCACCGGGTAGCTGCTAGCAGGTGGAGTGAATAGGGAGAGTGGTCATACTAGCTGGGGTCAGAATCAGAGGGGAAAAACTTAAAAGCTAAATCAGTGACCAGTGTTCACAACAGATACAAGTCAAGTTCAAATCAATGAAAGGCAGGAGAAAAGTCAGGAAACAGTCTCAGGCCATACACTGTAGTAAATACTAGAGAGGTGGCCTGACATTAAAATCTTCCTCAGTGGCCCCTTCTGAGTTTGGGCCCTAAAGCAGCCACTTCCCCTATAGTTACGCCCCTTCCCCAGGCAGCAATTTCTACAAAATAATTCAATAATACTCACCTATTCCACCCCCATTCCTCCTGCTGTTTTCAGTGCTGCCGCCCCTCCCTGCTGGTCTTTGTTTTATTGGCTAAAGCAATGACATGCCTGTATATTCCACTTGACTGCTGCAGCCAATCACTGACCTCAATGGTCATATATGTCATATACCACTGAGGCCAGTGACTGGCTGCAGCAGTGTCCAGGTATATACAGGCATGTCATTTTATTATATTATGACAATTCCTGCATGGTGGAACAACCTATTTATAAAAGAGTATGTGATGTGCAAAGAACTACTGTGAAACAGATTCCTGGCATTGCGGAAGACTAGCTTTAGTTTTCTCTTTCACAGGCAAACATGCTAAAAGGGTTAACTACATATGGGATCCATACCTATAATAATGACAGGTATGATTAGTATGTGCATACAGTATATACATTTCCTCATGAAGACAATGGTCATATTTATCATGGTCCTGTACTGTCTATTGTCTGTCATTTTGTATGTTTTATATGTATCCTTCTTATACTATATTTTAGTATGAAATGTTTTTTTTTAATTGATTTCAGTCATTAGTTTTTTTAAGTAGGCTAATCCAAAGCAATCTGACAACTGTATCCCCATGTATCTATAAAATATAACTATGGCATCCAGCTATGAAAGGGTTCAGAATGGTGAGAAAAGAAAAATATCCCCTAATGAAATTTTTTGGAAGCTGTTTATGTTTGAACTTTCCTCCTTCATCCGGTAGAAACTTCCGCATCCTTTTCCTGTGTCCCTCCAAAGATTTTCACAATAGAGAACCAGAAATGCTACACAGTCTTTACCCCACCTTTCTCCTTCCTGAATGGATATCCTTTCCATAGGGAAGCTGATAGAACACAGCCCCATGTTCTTGTCTGCTATCTGGCAAGGAACAGAAATTTCTAACTAGATCTCACCCACTATACCCTGCATGAGTTCTAATGTGTCCTGCATTTTGTCATACTATCATTATCTGCTGCTCTTTACTAAGAAAGGTTGTGAATAAAGAATTCTATATATTTTGGTGATTACTAAAAGGGAAGAACAAAGATGGAACAAAGTTGAAAATAAAGTTAAATCATTGTACTGTATCATAAAACTATTCCTAGATTTTGTAATAAACTATTTCGTTACAACCTGTACAAGCATCACACAGTTTCAAAAAGATCATGGATGCATTTTATTAGGGACTCGGGGCAGAGGTATCCTATTATTATCCCAGCCAAAGAGAGTTCTAGTGGTCAGAATATGAAAATAGCACCTAAGAATGCTGACACCATTATAATGATTTGCTTGTGGTTTTTTGCTTGTGTTATCCTTTTATATACTATTCATACTAAATTTAATTGCAATTTGTCATATATCTTGATTATTATTGTTATTATTCATGCAAGTATGAAATGCACAAGCCAGGGGTATACCTGGAAGGGAGGGGGGCGGGGGGTAAGCAAGACGGGAACTGAAGTCTGCTACTCACATTGGTCTGCTGCTGAAGCCTAGCCCTAGCATTTATTACAAGGGATCTGTGAAAACAAAGGAATCCTCCTCAAAAAACTCATGGACAATAATTTTTTTTTTTTGCGGATCACGATTTGCGGACAGCCTTATACTGTTTCTCTGTGTATGATGACTCCACACTCTTCTTTCAAGTTTTTAATTTGGATGCTAAAAGATACTTATACCAATCAGATCCCATAGCCACGCACCTACTCTACACCTCAGAGTAGTCACCAGTTGGCAGTGGGACACAGTAGCAATTACAGAACGGAAGAATAGACTGACCATGGGTGAGAAACCAGAAACGCAATCAAGTGTAAAAATTTAGAAGGAGCAAAAAAGGCAAAGTCATATAACTCAGACCAGATGAGCAAATACTTGAAATGGTCAAACATAGGCAGTCACTAAAGGTGTATAACAGGCTATAGGCAGTATCTGCATGGAGACTATTACTTATTAAATGAGTGAGAGCCTTTCTGGATTTAGCCATTCGCTGCCAGGGGTTTTTGAACTCTGGTAGCTGGGACAATTTTCACACTTTTGACTAGTACAAATGAAACCTAAATGAAAAAAATTCTAAATCTTACTAACCCCCATAGCTATTGTGGTAAATGTATGGTAAAGTCCTGGCAGGGGTGTATATCCCACCAAGGTTCTTTAACTGGAGGAGGTAAGTAAAATCCAGGAAGATGGCGCTGGCTTCAGCAAAAGCAGTTGCTGAAGCTATTTTCTGTTAAAGTTCAAGGGCTGGATTTTATTTAGACTGGGAAGGTACAGTAGGTTTGGTGGTGGGACCTCCCCAGTCCACCCCTATTCCAGGTCATGTTTTCCCCTAGCCTGAGGGATCCCTAGGTGTAGTCCAGCTGGGATCGTTAGGGGGAAATAAAAGCACATCCTAGGCTGTCAGTCTGAGAAAGAGTTATACCTGGAAAAAGCCTAGGAAGCTGGCTGCCTTGTTGGCTACTGAGGCCTGATTCCATGAGTGTGAGCTGCGCTCAATAGGTGACCTAGCAACGAATTTGTATTAGCTAGAGCCCAGACGGGCAGGAGTTTATTTTGTTGGGATTATGTATTGGTGATGCTGAAACCTCACCTTACCCAGTGAGTTATAACTGAGTTCACCTGTTATTGCCGAAGTGCCATAAAATAAAGCATAATTTAGACTTTAATCCTGTTGTCTGGGAAGGAATCTGTCATCGCCGCCCTGCTTGAGAGAGCGATCCCTTACACTATATTTTTTCTAAAAGTAAACACCCCACACATTGTCAAAATGCCACTCAGCAGTTTTGCATCAAAATGCAATTTTTCATAAAAATTGCATACAATTTTAGTGGGTAAAAGTGTGTCCCAAGCAGAAAGTTATACACACCTCCCAAAAATTTAAGCTCAGAAAGAACATGAGTTCATATACACCGCTTAGTCCTAAATTTACAAGAACATATCTTCATAAAACCACCACAATTGGAAAAAACAAAACTTGTAAGCTGGAAACTCTAAAAGAAGAATGTGTAAAATACCTTGAAAACTAAATGCACCACTAAAACCTATATATTTCCTGAAAGAAATGTGTTGGTTGGGTAGTTATCTGTTGACAGCCATATCCATCTTCATATAAATTTGTGACAAGCAGGGAACAAAAAAAATAACGCATCAAAAAAGATTGTGAAGAAGTATGTAACCTTCTTATATTGTTATATAAAACTTTGCTGTGCTGCTTCTGGCAGAATACTGCTCCTGTTCTCTGTTCTCCTTCACTGCTCTCAGTGAGATACTAGTAGGAATGGAGTAAACTTTATTAGAGAGGAAGAAGAGTCTGCAGGAGGGGAGACACACGGAGTATATACCTTTTTATATTTGAAAAGATGGAGCCCAAAAACTGAAACCCCCACATCTGAATATTTCCAAACTCTAATAAACTACAAACCAGAGAGCAGTATGCATGCATGGCCACCTCTACACCTTGTCTCCTCCTCATGAGTGTGAAACAGGATATCTGAGGAACTTAATATCCTGATTTAGAGAGGTTCCATGGGACCCCCCACCTATTAGATATTTATTGCTGATTGCTTTAAATCTAACTGTACCCATCTGTGTACCTTCCTATGGGTAGGATTGATGCACTGTGCTCTGTCTAGTGCAGGGTCTGAGGTGACAATACATGATACAGGAATTCAAAGAGCTTCAAAAAGAGAAAAACAGTGGTGCCAGCCAGACAGTGTTCCCAATTCCTGCCATCCAACTAGTGCAACAATAACGCTTATCTGTCTTTCATATCAAAACAGAGAGGCATGTAGGTGTCTGATGGTTGGGAAGCACATAAGACAGTGTCTTGAATTACATCTGTGCACTCAGGCTCGGACTGGCACACAGGGGAACAGGTTAAACCCCTGGTAGGCCCCTAAGCAAGATGGTCCCCTGGTCGTTCATCCCCTGCACAAGATGCACCGTAGACAAACTGCACTACATAAAAATAGGCAGCTTATTATTATAGATGCATCAGATGGCTGAGATGACTTCTAGGCATAGAGGCAGGCCAGCTAATTTACTTATTCTCAATGACCTACCTTCTCAAAATCACTTTAGGGGCCCCATAATCAGTCATTCTGAGCACATTTCTGCTGCCTGCTGCTGTGTAAACAGATGGCATTTGCATGTAGCTGTGGAGTAGGCCCCAGAATAAATTTTACTGGAGGGCCCAAGGCACCCCAGATCGACACTGTGTGCACCCCAGGTGTAGAGCGTGAGACAGAAAATAATAGACAATAGAAGAACCAACTGTGGCGGGTGGGGGGGGGGGGGCGGGGGTTGGTTGGCGGTTGGGGCGGGGGGATGTAACATGATTGTACAAAGAAAGGAGAGAAACCATGGTGGTGTATACTTTAGCACAAGGAAGAAGTGATCACATTAGGGTTGCACCGGGTATCAAATTATCGATACCCAATCTATACTTTTTTACCGGTATTGATTTGATACCGGGATTTGACATTTACCGATACTAGGCTACGCTACTGCACAGCCTGGTATCAGAGAACATGGTGCACCATGTTCTCTCAGCAGCACAGTGAAGAAGGAGAGAGCCTCTGCTCCCCACTGTGCCGCCGCTGCCCCCAATAAGGAGAGGGGGCGGAGGAGGGGAGGGACTGTGGCCACTGCGCCACCAATGAAGATAACTAACATTTAATACAAATACAGGGGGCGGGGGTCGGCGGCAGAATCACATAGCCGCGGCAGTTAAATCATAAAGTGCCGCACTTGAGGGGTTAACTGCCGCGGATCGCTGCACCTTGTCATAGAGGTCCGGTGCCGACTATGTGATTCTGCCGCCGGCACCCGCCTCCTGTATTTGTATTAAACATTAGCTATCGTCATTGATGGCGCAGTGCTTCCTGCCCCCCCCAACCCCCTCAGTATTAAAAACATTGGTGGCAGTGGTCACAGGGTCCTCTCCCCTTCTCATTGGTGGTGCAGTGGTAGCCTCGGATCGGAGCCCCAGCAGTGTAATCGCAGGGCTCCGATCAGTTACCATGGCAGCCAGGATGCTACTGACTCCCTGGCTGCCATGGTAAGTTGTGAAATCCTATTCACCCTAATAGAGCTCTATTAGGGTGAATAGGACAAGGGTTCTAGCCCCTAAGGGGGCTAATAGTTATTTTAAAAAAAAGTAAAAAAAGACAGACACCAAAATATTAAGTTTAAATCATCCCCTTTCCTAATTTTTCATATAAAATATATAAACAATAAATAAACATATTACATATCGCCATGTCCGAAACTATTAAAATATGAAAACATATCTCCTATGTGATAAACGCCGTAACAACAAAAAAAAAAAAGTGTGATTTGCCATTTTTTAGCCAACCTTGTCCCCCCAAAAAATAGGATTGGACCGTTCGATTATGGGCCGGACGTTCCATAAAATGTGGAATGCATGTGGCTTTTTTGGTGTTTTTTTTTTTTTCCCGTGTTATTGAATGGTATGAAGTATCACCATACTTTTCTCTAGGATGAAAATCGAATAAAAATTTTGGTATCATGACACCCCTAGATCACATACAGACTATGTTAGAAAGGCAATGCAGTACAAGAATTGAGTAGTATTAGTTCACGAGAACTAGTGAAGTTAACAGCATTCTGGATTTACAGAACACGTATCCAGTATGTAGTACTGGGAAGGCCACACCTACGTAAACTAAGTTTCAAACTTGGAGCAGGCTGCAAAGGCGTTTCAGGGGTCCTGAAAGTAATGGAGTTTGCAGCATGAAACTTAGTGCAACTATTATAACTCAAAGTTAACATTAACATATGCAATTACTCATTTTTCATGTTATTTCTGAAAAGTATCTTAAAATAAGATCCTTAACGGGGTTGTCCAAGTTATTTTATTGATGACCTATGCTTATGATAGGTAATCAATATCAGATCGACAGTGGGCCGATACCCGACACCCCTGCCGATCAGCTGGTTGAAAAGCAGGTACTCGCTGTACCAGTGAGCCTTCTCTTCATTGTTTACCTGCTCGCCGTCACAACAGTAGCGTAGAGCAGTGTAATTGCACTTGTTACTATACAAGTGTATAGGAATGAGCTGTCCCATTGAAATTAATGGGACGACTTCTTGTAATTACACCTGCTCACCACTGCTGTTGTGATGGCGAGCATGTAAACAATGAAGAGAAGTCTGAGTTGGCAGCTGATCTGATATTGATTACCTATCCAGAGGATAGGTCATCAATAAAAATAACTTGGACATCTCTTTTAAGTGACATCATAGAACATACATTAGGCTACTTTCACACTAGCGTTTTGGCTTTCCATTTCTGAGATCTGTCATAGACTCTCAGAAGCGGTCCAAAACGGATCAGTTTTGCCCTAATGCATTCTGAATAGAAAAGGCTCAGAATGCATCGGTTTGCCTCCGTTCCGTCACCATTCTGCCCTGAAGGCAGACACCAAAACGCTGCTTGCAACGTCCGTGCGGCGTCCGGGACGGATCGAGAACCGTTCAACTTGAATGGGTCCGTGATCCGTGCGCACCGCAAGAAAATAGAACATGTTCTATTTTTTTGCAGTGCAGAGGCACGGACAGAAACACCACAGAAGCACTCCGTAGTGCTTCCGTGGGGTTCCGTGCCTCTGTTCTGCACAGCAGCTCCGGATTGCGGACCCCTTCAAGTAAATAAGTCCGCATCCGTGATGTGGGGAGCACACGGCTGGTGCTCGCATATTGCCATAAGGCCTCATGCACTTATTCTAGTCTTCTTCATCATCATCCTCTGGCTCACCTGCTGGGGCCTCGGCGTCACCAAGGGGAGGTGGACCGAGCACGGACCAAGGCCGGCAAGAAGTAAGTATATATATATATCTATATTCACTGTAAAAAAAAAACTATAATCAGATTCAACCTTTTTTTTTTTTTGTGGTAGGAACCTGCACCTAGAGCCGCCAGGCAGGATCCCCCAGTCTCTTCCAGAGCTCGTGTGAGAGCCCGTGGGAGTCGGGGATGTGTAAATATTGAAAACATAGTTATAATTTTGTATGTTTCTTTTTTGGGCTTTCACTACATTTTGTTTTCATGTTTCTTCCAGGGTTCCACAGTCTCCACCAGGGAAGATTAGGAGTTCATTGTCCACCTCATAGATAAAGAACTCCTCATCCAACTGGTTATGGTGCATCCTGCCTTATGGGACCACACCGACCGCCACCATGCTGAGCATCAATGGACCCAGCGGCTCTGGAGGGAGATATGTTCAGAAATATTCACCACCTGGGGGGATCTCACCGCAGTGGCTCAAAAGAAATGTTGTAAGGACCGCAATTTGTATTTTATCTAAAGTTATAGGGCCAGATTTATCATTACACTTCCATCTTACTCCAATTTCACATAAGTCCAAAGTCACTTTTAGCTCAGTCAGATTTATTAATGGTCCTTTAATACTGTGATAAATGTGGTTTGATGGCAGCAGTTCATCCTTCAGTAAACGGCTTTACAAAAGTCGCACATATTTACAAAAAAGTCGCATGTTCTATTAAAAAGTCGCATAAGATAAGCATGGTCCGCACTGGAGTGAAATTGGGACTTTTTTGCGACTTTTTTAAAAAGTCCCAATGATAAATCTGGAGTGAAACTTATTAGCATGGCTAACCACGCCCATTTTTACAAAACTGGAGTGAGTGGTGTACACATGTAAAAAAGTCGCAAAATTATGCGCAAATAAGTGTGAAAAATCGCAAATGCCCTATTATAGGACTTTTTGATGCCAGAATTCTGGAGTGAAGGTATGATAAATCATGGCCATAGTGTAGTAAACATAATCGGGCAGGGCAGGATCGGGCAGGGCAAGGGCTTACAATAACACACACTTCTAGGCGGAGGATTTCACCAACTTTATCGCTGCCCTAGCAGTTTTACAGGCTAGGGAAGCGCTAAAGCCTGCCCATCAGTATGGTGCCTTGCAATATTGGGGAAGGGACAATAGCTTACAGGGGTTGTCTCAACAAAGACGATGGGGGCATATGGCTAGGATATGCCACCTTTGACTTATAGCTTATAGGTGCGTATCCCAGCACCTATAAGGAGGGAATATCCTAGCAATATGCACCCAATGTCTAAGAGGAGACACCCCCTTTAATAACCATATGTCTGGCTACTACCCTTCACGTTTATTTCACAAAAGCTAATGCCACCCATGAAGATCTGGACCTTGTGCATGTTCACAAGAGTGATGCTGCAACGCGAACCAATATCGGCGTTTTCTTCTTTCCTGGGCACGTCTTCTTCATCTCGCTTTCAGGATTAGTAACCACAAATGTAGGAGTGTGCAGGCAACATGGTCCTAAAACTCTTAGGCCATGATTTATCATACCTTCACTCCAGAATTCTGGCATCGAAAAGTCCCATAATAGAGCATTTGCGACTTTTCACACTCATTTGCGCATAATTTTGCGACTTTTCTTACATGTGTACACCACTCACTCCAGTTTTGTAAAAATGGGCGTTGTTAGCCATGTTAATGAGTTTCACTCCAGATTTATCATTGGGACTTTTTAAAAAAGTCGCAAAAAAGTCCCAATTTCACTCCAGTGCGGACCATGCTTATCTTATGCGACTTTTTAAAAGAACATGCGACTTTTTTGTAAATATGTGCGACTTTTGTAAAGCCATTTACTGAAGGATGAACTGCTGCCATCAAACCACATTTATCACAGTATTAAAGGACCATTAATAAATCTGACTGAGCCAAAAGTGACTTTGGACTTATGTGAAATTGGAGTAAGATGGAAGTGTAATGATAAATCTGGCCCAAAGAGCCTAAATGTAGGTTTCCCTGCCTAAATACACAGTAAAAGTGGGTGTACACTTTGAGACACGCCTCCTCCTTAACCTCTTTCCGACCGCCTCACGCAGGATTGCGTCCTGCGGGCGGTCGGTTCATTCCTCCTTGACGCGCTCCTGAGCCCGGTGGAACGCACCGCCGGGCTCAGGACAAGTTCGTCACCAGCCTGCCAGCCAATGATCAGAGCTGGCAGGCTGGTGATTTTCAAAATCGCCTATGAAAACAGACGATATAAGTTATATGTACAAATATATGGCTTTTATAAGGGATCTGTGCCATGTGCTGGGTCCTTTTCATCGGTTGGACCCAGCACAGAGCACAGATCCCAAGTAAGTGCACCAATCACTACATATCAGGCCCTGATCACCCCCCTGATCACCTATAATTAACCCCTTGATCACCTGTCAATACATAGTGAAAGGGAAAAAAGTGATCAGTGTCACTTTTGTGAACTGTCACTTTTTTTTTTTCACCAGTATTGACTGTTAGGTTTAGGTTAGTTTAGGTCCCTTTGGTAGGTAGTTAGCGTTAGCGCCCAGCCCACCGCACCGCAGTCACTGATTCGCTGATTAGCGTAGCGCTAATCAGCGTTTGTACTTTTATAGTATCTGTAAGTGATCAGAACTGATCACGGTCAGATCTATAATAGTATTACTGTCACTTTAGTTCGCCCTCCACCCCAAACGCAGTGTTTGCCCGATCAGACCTGATCGGTCGCCCACACCTGCGTTCACCCACGCCCGCCCGCCGCAGTGACAAAAAAATTTTTTTTTGTATCACTGCACAATCACTTCACAAGCGCTGCGGCGATAAAAAAATCAGTTTTGATCTTTTTTATCAATCGCAGCGGCTTCTGTACTTCGCTACACTCCCATTTGTAAGACAGGCTTGCTTTTTTTCTTGGGTAGTCTCAGGGAATACCCCCTAAATTTAGACGGCCAAATGTCAAACAAGGGGTATTCCTCTGAAGAGGCCTACAGGATTCTGACCCAGTCGGATGAGGAATGGGAACCCTCATCTGACGAATTTAGCGGGTCAGAATATGAACCTGTAGAAAGCAGTGGCTCTCTGACTCAAAGTTCTGATGAGGAGGTGGAGGTCCCTGATAGAACCAGGCGTACCCGGCCCCGTGTTGCTAGACCGCAGGTTGCGCAGGATCCGCTTCAAGGGCAGCAGAGTGGGGCTGGCGCTGCCGGATTACGTGGTGAGGCATACACCAGCAGCGCAGCCCGTCCTGGACCTAGTACCAGCACTGCCGTAGAACATGGTGAAGTGGCGAGCACCAGAAGGGCAGTTGAAGCTGGTACGGTGGCACGTGCAGTAGTTTCCCGTCGCAGCCACCGCAAAGACAGGCCCGTAGAGCCCCTAGAGTCCCTGAGGTGCTGGCAAATCCTGATTGGCAGCCCCCAACTTCAGCCGCACCAGTAGTTCCCCCTTTCACCGCCCAGTCAGGAGTTCGGGTGGAAACAGCTCAGATAGGATCGGTGCTGGGGTTTTTGAGCTGTTTTTCACTGCGGAGCTCTATGACTTAGTCGTGGCAGAAACAAATCGGTATGCCACTCAATTTATCGCCGACAACCCGGGAAGCTTCTATGCCCAGCCTTTCCGGTGGAAACCAGTCCAAGTTTCCGAATTTAGAACTTTTCTGGGCCTTCTCCTCAACATGGGCATTACAAAAAACATGAATTGCGGTCATATTGGTCCACGAACCCAATTCATCACATGCCCATGTACTCTGCTGCCATGTCCAGGACACGTTTTGAGACCATCCTGCGTTTCCTGCACTTTAGTGACAACACCACCTCCCGTCCCAGAGGCCACCCAGCTTTTGACCGGCTCCACAAAATTCGGCCCCTCATAGACCATTTCAACCTGAAATTTGCAGATTTGTATACCCCTGCACAAAACATCTGCGTAGACGAGTCCCTAATACATTTTACCGGGCGCCTTGGCTTCAAGCAGTACATCCCAAGCAAGCGCGCCCGGTATGGGGTCAAATTGTATAAGCTCTGTGAAAGGGCCACAGGCTATACGCACAAATTTCGGATCTATGAGGGAAAAGATCAGACCCTGGAGCCGGTCGGTTGCCCTGACTACCTGGGGAGCAGTGGGAAGATAGTCTGGGACTTGGTGTCACCCTTATTCGGCAAGGGGTACCATCTTTACGTGGACAACTTTTACACAAGTGTGGCCCTCTTCAAGCATTTGTTCCTAGAACAGATTGGCTGCTGCGGCACCGCGCGACCTAGTCGCCGGGGCTACCCCAACGGCTTCTTACCACCCGACTTGCAAGGGGGCAGAGGGCTGCACTGTGTAACGACGAACTGCTCGCGGTGAAATGGAGAGACAAGCGTGACGTTTACATGCTCTCCTCCATTCACGCAGACACGACAGTCCAAATTGAACGGGCAACCAGTGTCGTTGAAAAGCCCCTCTCGGTCCACGACTATAACCTCCACATGGGAGGGGTGGACTTCAACGACCAGATGTTGGCCCCGTATTTAATTTCCCGACGCACCAGACGCTGGTATAAGAAGGTGTCTGTATATTTATTTCAATTGGCTGTCTATAATAGTTACGTTCTCTACAGTAAGGCTGGGAGAACAGGATCCTTCCTCAAATTTCAGGAAGAGATCATTTCGGAACTCCTGTATCCAGGAGGTTCCGTGGCCCCATCCACCAGTGTAGTTAGCCGTCTACACGAGCGGCACTTCCCTAGCGTTGTGCCTGGTACCTCAACCCAACCGCCACCCCGAAAAAGATGTCGTGTCTGTAGCAGGAGTGGAATAAGGCGTGACACCCGTTATTTCTGTCCTGACTGTCCTGACCACCCTGCCCTATGCCTAGGGGAGTGTTTCCGGAAGTACCACACTCAGGTACTGTTAGGACTATTCTTTCTGATTGAGACCCCTATTAGCAGACTCTGGTGTTCGGCATCATTTTAGATTCTCTGGCGCCAGGAGAAAGAGACCCAATCAAGACACGCTTTTTCGTGTTGATCAAATCCTCTCTAAATATTTATTTCACAGCATGAGGTATATATAGCAGTAATGAATGGCATGATGTTTTAGTTAACCAATCACAGATCACATACGTCTTTTCCTGTATTTTCTGTCATCTCATCATATGTGAACAAAATAGGTTGTTCTCACGTAATAGAACCCGCATGTGCCTATATGTCAACAAAATAGTTTGTTTTCACATAATAGAACCCGCATGTGCCTGTTACAGTGACATAAGGAATGCAGATAAGATGTACAGCTTATAGATATTGGACTGCAATATAACCAGTTTTACTACTACATTGCAGTCCAAAGTTCACTCCACACAGACTACAACCTTCTGTCTATATATTGAAACTTAAAGCTAATACAAAATAGACCCTCCACTGTAATACAGCTGTGATAGACCCTTTCAATCCCCTCTTAAAAAACACCTAATTATAATGTGTTTTTTTCCTTTATTATTCATTTATGTTGTTCCTTTCTTGTTTCTTTCTTTCAAAATATTTCTGTAAATATTTTTGGCAATCTTCTGGAGACCCAGGGTTTTCTTGAGTTACCTGAATGTATGCAGCTTGTGGTGTATCTGGGACTCGCCTACATCTCATAAATGTATTAATTAATGAGGGTATACATTGGATACAGTAACAACACATATTTGTATAAGGTCTCGTGGACTCTGTAAATCTGTAAGGCACGATGAGCTAACATTTAGGGCCTTCACTATTCTAATAATACTATTCTGTTCAGAGTAAAGGGGCCAGGAACAAGGGGATCTTGCTCCTGAGCTCTTTTAGAGACTGTGTGATTGTTTGGTGCACCACATAATAAACTCATCTCTTCTGGATGATAAATACAAGTGGTAATAAGTCCGATTGGCAAGAGAACAGAAAGATTACTAATCAGCAGCAGACAAACAAATCTCCCAGAATATTGTGGGGTCTTCATCTTCATCTTCAGCCTGTGGCAAGGCTTCTTCTGAGCTCCCCTCTTTGTCTTCGTTGGACACTGAAGAAGAAACTTTAGGGATCCTTTTCACTCTGCTAGCATGAATCCAGATCGGAGCCTCCTCTGTGAGAATCGCCGTTCTAGTGACTGCTACCACCGTGGTAGGGGGCCTGAATGCCAGCTCCTTGGGATCTTTTCCTTTACGTAGTACCCTGACCACCACCGTGTCTCCAGCTCGGAACGAGTGCGTCGGTTCCTGTGGAAGAGAGGGAGACTTACAAGCAACTTTTTCTTCAGTTTTGTGACATATTCTCCCCTAATCTGGTCTATGTCGCCTTCCTGTACCACTAGGGGGTGGTTTGCCCAAGGAGTTGGAAAGGGCCTACCTATGAGGATTTCAACGGGTGACAGTCCTAACCTCTTATTAGGAGTCATTCTTATTTCTGCCAATATAATAGGTAGGGTTTGTTTCCATTTCTCAAAAGTACCTGCTGTGGCTTTCCTAAGTTTGTCTTTAACTGTTCGATCCATGCATTCTACAAGAAATTTTTGATGCTGTTGTGTTCTACTCCGTAAAAATGTGCTATGAAAAGTGCAGCGCTGTGCTGGGATATACATGGCTTCCCCTCTTTGCAGATCAATCCAGTTCGTGGATTTTTCTGCAAAACAGGAGTAAACCCAGTCTTTTTCTTCTTCCTCTGTGACATATCTCTGGAGCTCTGTCAGCCTGTGTGTGGAGCTTAGGGATGGAGGCTGTAGGCAAGCCATTGCCCAAGGGTCTGGATCGTGGATCCGATTGGGATGTTTTTGGGCCGTTTCTTTTGCCACCTTGTCAGCCAGGGCATTGCCCTGGGAAATCCTGTCTTTACCTCGAGTGTGTGCCTTGCAGTGTATAACAGCTATTTGTGAGGGAAGCTGGAGGGCGGCCAACAGATCAACTATAAGCTGGGAATGTGATATTTTCTTACCATCAGCTGTGGTGAAACCCCTGTGTAGCCAGATTACCCCATGGTCCCACACAACCCCGTATGCATATCTGCTGTCTGTGTATATGGTGACAGGTTTGCCTTTGTGTATTTGACATGCCCTTATAAGCGCTATCAATTCTGCAGCTTGGGCTGATTGCACATGAATGGGTCGTGACTCAAGGATAATATCTGGCAGCATCACTACTGCATATGCTGCACAGTAGACGGTGTCCAGTGGACGTGAACATGAACCGTCTATAAACACTTCTGGTGCGTCTGGTATGGGGGTGGCTGACAAGTCTAATCTGGGGGAGGTTTCGTATTCTAGGACCTTGAGACAGTCATGTTCGTCTGGCAAGGAGTCTTCTGTCCCTTTCAGTCCTAGTAATGCATTCAGTATCGGTGCTGGTCCTGCTGTATGTGAGGCATATTTAATCTGTAATGATGGATCACTGAGTAAAAGGACTTCATAACCTGACAACCTTTGTGCTGACATGTGCTGCGTATGAATACCTCTGAGTAGTCCCACTACGTCATATGTGGTATGTAAGACAGTGTGGTGTCCCAGTGTAAAGGTGTGGCCAATTCCACCATCATCGCACAGGCCGCAAGAGCACGTAGACATGCCGGCATCCCTTGTGCAGGGACAGGCATTACCTTTGAGAAAAAGGCACAAGGACGCAACTTTCCCCCATGTTCTTGAGTGAGTACCCCCGCCATGGTTTTACAGTTTTGTTGTGCAGACATGTGGAATGGTAGGTTATAATCAGGGAGGCCCAATCCAGGGCTACACATCAATGAACATTTCAGAGTATCGAAAGCATTCAACATTTCTTTTGACCATCTTATTAGCTCTGGGGATTCTTCCAGAGTGGCTTGCCTCAAAATATTGTCATAATAAGAACAGTCGGGGATCCATTGTCTACAGTAGTTTATCATACCAAGAAAGGACAGCATTTCCTTTTTGGTGTGGGGTGACCAGACCCACAATAGACTGGATTCTCCCGGGACTGATTCTTCTTTCCCCTGTGTGAGGACAAAGCCCAAGTATTCAACCTGCTTTTTGCACCACTGCAGTTTCTTTAACGACACTTTATGACCACATTCTGACAACCATTTCAACAAGGATATACCATCATGTACACTTGCCTCCACTGACATGCTGCACAACAGTAGATCATCAACATATTGTATCAGGATGGAACCTTGGGGGGTGCCAGGGTTTCAAAGTGGCTTGGAGGACAATGCTGTACACAACTGGTGAATCAGCATACCCTGTGGCATTCTACCCCAGGTCAGTTGACGTCCCTCAAAGGAAAAAGCAAAAATAAGTCGGGTACTCTTTTTAACTGGGATTGAGAAGAAAGCATTTTTCAAATCAATCACGCTAAAACAGACGGCTTCCGCGGGGATGGAGGAAAGGAGAGTTGTGACATCAGGAACCACCGGGGCTATGGGTACAATGAGATTGTTGATTGCCCTCAAATCCTGGACAAAGCGGGTAGTACCATCTGCCTTTGTCACAGGATTGATAGGGGTGGAGTAAGGTGAAATCACCTCCTCGAGAATTCCTTTTTTCAGAAATTCTTCTATCATTGGCCGTAGCCCCTCAATCTTTTACTTGGACAGTGGGTACTGCTTTTGATACACCGGTGTAGCACCTGGTTTAAGATGTGCTTGATAAGGTGTGCAATCAATCAGGCCCGTGTCATAGTCGCCCTGTGACCATAGTGAAGGGTTTATGTCTCCTAACTCAGGGTGGTCCTGTAAACTAACAAAAGTACATATAGCCAGGGTCACTATGGGCATGGTGGCTGAGTGAATACTTAATCCGTCATTTTTTACTGTCACCCCCAAATCCAATTTCACAAACAGGTCCCTTCCCAATAAACTTACAGGGCAATCTGGTATGATGCTGAAAATATGGTCCGTGATGTATTCACCGTCCACTGTCTCTATTGGGATGGCATGTGTTTTATATGTTTTAGTTAATACCCCATTGATTCCCATAGAGGGGTCAGACTTTCTTAAAGGTCCCTTGTACATGTCTTTGTTTAACACACTGGAGGTGGCGCCGCTGTCTACCATGAATCCTACCTTCCTTCCTGCAACTTTAAGCAAAATAATCGGCGTATCTTTCCAGTGGGTGGTGACCTGTGTGAAAGCTGGGGTGACTCCCTCCGGGCCCCGTCAGTAGGGTTGTTGCTGATTCCAATCAATGGGGAACCTGGGCTGAGTCTGTGTACCCTGTCTATCCGTATTCTGTCCCCTTTGTGTCATGGGCTGTTGTTGGCTGTGTGCTCCGCTATTCTGCGTGTCTCTCCTGGGCATTGTGCACTGTCTAGCCCAATGTCCCTCCCGTCCACAGTTATAACAGCGGTTATTCATGATTTGGAAGTCTTGGTTTCTATCATTTGATCTATGAAAGTTTCCTGCTGTCTGTCGCATATTTCTCCCTTTACAGGCTTTCTTTAAATAAGCCACTGTGCCAGACGGAGCCACAGTAGGCTTGGGGCAGTGTTTAATAATTTTATTAAGGTCATCTATCTCCAAAGCCTTTTTCATCAGTTGATTTCCAACCGTCAGAAAAGGCATGGATGTCTCAGATCCCCTTATCTCACTATCTTTTCCACTTAACCCTTGTTCCTTAAATTATATCTCGATACAATTGGGGGTGGGGGTTGTTTACTAACTGTGTGTCCTGCTATTATGTGACTGGCTGCTATTAAATCCTGAGCGCTAAACAGGTAATTTTATATACGTATGAAGGTGGGGGAAACATCTGATGTTTTTTTATCATTTTCCTTCTTAATCTGTATCTCATGTAGTTTTCTATCGTCTTTTGATCTTTTTAAACCTTTTGTCTTGCACATGCTAGGATGATCATACCAGTGAGGAGCTATCTCTAGCCATTGTTCTCCTCCTTTCTGCATATAATCCATATCCCATGAAGGGTCAGGTTCAAAATACGGCCAGGCGGCAGTGTCGCCTAAGCATAGACCCTTGACCATGTCCATGTGATATATGCTATTGTCTCCTTCCCTGGGAAAGGGGTCTACCGCTTCCATTGCCTCTGTCCATCCTGCCAAATTATCCACCCATGGGTTAACAAGATAATAATTTGTAGGACTGACTCGGGCAACATATTGTTTACATGTTTCTCCTGGTTCTGGTCTAGGGTATTCTGTCTTTGATTTTTGACTACCCATAATCAAAACTTATTTTCTTTACAAAAAAGAAATTCAAAACAGTAATAACAAAAAACAAAAAAAACAAAAACAAAACAAAACAGACAGTTTGTAGGACGACAGCTGTACACTTACCACCCAGCTTGTCACTTCCTCTTATATAACTACGGTAGACAAAACAACTTATCATGCAAAACTTCTACAATTATCAAACAATTTAGCATGCAGACATTTATAATTATCAAACAACTTATCATGCAAACGTCTAAAACTATCCTATTAAGAATCAAAAATGAAGCCGAAAACCTTCTGTTCCCTAAACAGTATTTTTTTATAGGGGATTGCCTGGGCCCTTCTGAAGTACAGTTTTACGGGGTACTTCCCAGAGTACCTCACTTAACTGTGTACAACTCCCAGAGTTGTAACAAACGTGTCCCTGACACGTAGTGCACTTATCAGACTCCCTGAGTCTATGTAACTGTGTACAACTCCCAGAGTTGTAACAAACGTGTCCCTGACACGTAGTGCACTTATCAGACTCCCTGAGTCTATGTATCCCAGATACAAAATTCTGTACTTACGTATATTGCGAGTGTAGCCAGTGCCTCGGACCCGGCAAGGAAGGGGACAAAATTGATGTCACCTCTTACCAGAGCGTCAAGGATGGCTTCTCGATCCCGGACGAGCCCCCAAATTGTTAGGACTATTCTTTCTGATTGAGACCCCTATTAGCAGACTCTGGTGTTCGGCATCATTTTAGATTCTCTGGCGCCAGGAGAAAGAGACCCAATCAAGACACGCTTTTTCGTGTTGATCAAATCCTCTCTAAATATTTATTTCACAGCATGAGGTATATATAGCAGTAATGAATGGCATGATGTTTTAGTTAACCAATCACAGATCACATACGTCTTTTCCTGTATTTTCTGTCATCTCATCATATGTGAACAAAATAGGTTGTTCTCACGTAATAGAACCCGCATGTGCCTATATGTCAACAAAATAGTTTGTTTTCACATAATAGAACCCGCATGTGCCTGTTACAGTGACATGCAGATAAGATGTACAGCTTATAGATATTGGACTGCAATATAACCAGTTTTACTACTACATTGCAGTCCAAAGTTCACTCCACACAGACTACAACCTTCTGTCTATATATTGAAACTTAAAGCTAATACAAAATAGACCCTCCACTGTAATACAGCTGTGATAGACCCTTTCAGGTACACTTAGGGACCTAGGGATTGCAGGACACAGGTAGTTTTTACAATCAGGCTCAAGGGTCTCTCAGGATACTAGGTTTTGAGAGACCCTAACACATAGGGGACGGTGCTGCTGTGCTGCTGCAGAAGTGTGAAACGGTAGAAACCTCTCCTTTCACTTGGGATAACGTGTATAGTGTACTTCGCACCATCTCTGTGTGATTTACACTTTACACATTGTCCCATGGGAAAGGAGAGGTTTCTGCTAGGAAAATAAAGCGTGAAATGGTTAAAAAAAGAAAAAAAAATGAAACAGGTAGCAAGAAAAAAAAAATCTTGAGTTAGTTCAGGTTTTAAAAGTTCAGTTTTTTTTCATGTTCAGGTTTTATTCATGTTTTATAAAGTTTGCAACGTTCAAGTCATGTGCCTGTTGCCTGTTTTTCTTTTTTTTTTTTTCCCCTAACCACCCTTTATTTTCCAGGTAGATCAACGGACCAACCGATGAAAACGCCGCAGCACTGATGTGAATTCTGAGAGAAGCATTGCGCTGCTGTCAGAAGACACGTGAAGTCAGTGTATGCGGCGCTGCAAGACGAGATTTCTCCTCTGCAGGACAGGTACGTTTGCCCTGGCATGTGAGCTGAGGAGAGGTGTTGGAGTTCATATGCTTTGGCAAACACTTTGTATCAAAAATCTGGCAAAGATGTCTTCCTCCACACCGATGGATTGATCGATGTGAATGGAGAAATCACGTTTGCCAGGACATAGGAGCTGAAGTGGGTATGGATGTTTGGGCGGAGCCCCTATGTCCTGGCAATCGCCAGGCCCCTCTATTTTTTGCATATTTTTGGCAGAGATTTTTTCATCCACATCGATCGATGCGAATGAGGAAATCTGTGCCGTTCATTTTTCTTTCAGCCCAGAGGCTGAACAGAAAAAAATCTCATTACCTGTATGCTCCATATAAGGAGAATAGCAGAAACTCCTAATGCTGGCCATACGTGTAATGGTTGCGGAGACCCTCAAATGCCAGGGCAGTACAAAAACCTCACATGTGACCCCATTTTGGAAAGAAGACACCCCAAGGTATTCGCTGAGGGGCATATTGAGTCCATGAAAGATTGAATTTTTGTCACAAGTTAGCGGAAAGGGAGACTTTGTGTGAAAAAACAAAAAAATCAAATTCCGCTAACTTGTGCCAAAAAAAATCTTGTATGAACTCACCATGCCCCTCACAGAATACCTTGGGGTGTCTTCTTTCTAAATGGGGTCACATGTGGGGTATTTATACTGCCCTGGCATTTTAGAGGCCCTAAAGCGTGAGAAGAAAAATGCGTAAAAATGCCCTCATGAAAGGTACTCATTGGAATTGGGGTCCCTTTGTGCATCTTGGCTGCAAAAGTGCCACACATGTGGTATCGCCATACTCAGGAGAAGTAGGGCAATGTATTTTGGGGTGTATTTTTACATATACCCATGCTGGGTGAGAGAAATATCTCTGTAAATTGACAACTTTGTATAAAAAAATTGAAAAAGTTGTCATTTACAGAGATATTTTCACACCCAGTATGGGTATATGTAAAATACACCTCAAACACATTGCCCTACTTCTGCCGAGTACGGCGATACCACATGAGTGGCACTTTTGCAGCCAAGATGCAAAGAGGCCCTAAATCAATGAGTACCTTTAGAGATTTCACAGGACATTTCTACTCATTTGGATTCCAAACCGCTTCTCACGCTTTAGGGGCCCCTAAAATGCCAGGGCAGTAAAAATACCCCACAAGTGACCCCATTTTAGAAAGTAGACACCCCAAGGTGTTCTGTGAGGGGCATAGTGAGTCCATGTAAAATTTTATTTTTGTCACAAGTTAGTGGAATATGAGACTTTGTAAGAAAAAGAAAAAAAAAAAAAAACATTTCCGCTAACTTGTGACAAAAATAAAAACTTCCATGAATTCACTATGCCCATCAGCGAATACCTTAGGGTGTCTACTTTCCAGAATGGGGTCACTTGTGGGGTATTTTATTGTCCCGGCATTTTAGGGGCCCCTAAAGCGTGAGAAGGAGTTTGGAATCCAAATGCGTAAAAATGCCCTGTGAAATCCTAAAGGTACTCATTGGATTTAGGGCCCCTTTGCACGTCTTGGCTGCAAAAAGTGGCACACATGTGGTATCGCCGTACTCAGGAGAAGTAGGGCAATGTGTTTTGGGGTGTATTTTACATATACCCATGCTAGGTGAGAGAAATATCTCTGTAAATTGACAACTTTGTATAAAAAATGGAAAAAGTTGTCATTTACAGAGATATTTTCACACCCAGTATGGGTATATGTAAAAATACACCCAAAACACATTGCCCTACTTCTGCCGAGTACGGCGATACCACATGTGTGGCACTTTTTGCAGCCAAGATGCACAAGGGGCCCTAAATCAATGAGTACCTTTAGGATTTCACAGGACATTTCTACTCATTTGGATTCCAAACCGCTTCTCACGCTTTAGGGGCCCCTAAAATGCCAGGGCAGTAAAAATACCCCACAAGTGACCCCATTTTAGAAAGTAGACACCCCAAGGTGTTCTGTGAGGGGCATAGTGAGTCCATGTAAAATTTTATTTTTTGTCACAAGTTAGTGGAATATGAGACTTTGTAAGAAAAAAAGAAAAAATAAAAAAAAAAACATTTCCGCTAACTTGTGACAAAATAAAAACTTCCATGAATTCACTATGCCCATCAGCGAATACCTTAGGGTGTCTACTTTCCAGAATGGGGTCACTTGTGGGGTATTTTTATTGTCCCGGCATTTTAGGGGCCCCTAAAGCGTGAGAAGGGGTTTGGAATCCAAATGCGTAAAATTGCCCAGTGAAATCCTAAAGGTACTCATTGGTTTTAGGGCCCCTTTGCGCATCTTGGCTGCAAAAGTGTCACTCATGTGGTATCTCCGTACTCAGGAGAAGTAGGGCAATGACTTTTGGGGTGTATTTTTATATATACCCATACTTTGTGTGATAAATACCGCTGTAAACGACAACTTTTTAAAAAATTTATACAAAGTTGTCAATTTACAGTGATATTTCTCTCACCCAGCATGGGTATATGTAAAATACACCCCAAAACACATTGCCCTACTTCTCCTGAGTACAGCGATACCACATGTGTGCCACTTTTTGCAGCCAAGATGCGCAAAGGGCCCTAATTCCAAAGAGTACCTTTAGGATTTCACAGGGCATTTTTACGCATTTGTATTCTCACGCTTTAGGGGCCCCTAAAATGCCAGGGCAGTAAAAATACCCCACAAGTGACCCCATTTCGGAAAGTAGACACCCTAAGGTATTCGCTGATGGGCATAGTGAGTTCATGGAAGTTTTTATTTTTGTCACAAGTTTGCGGAAAATGAAATTTTTGAAAAAAAAAAAAAAACATTTCCGCTAACTTGTGACAAAAAATAAAAACTTCCATGAACTCACTATGCCCCTCAGTGAATACCTTAGGGTGTCTACTTTCGGAAATGGGGTCATTTATGGGGTATTTCTACTGTCTGGGCATTGTAGTACGTCAGGAAACAGGACAGGTGCTCAGAAAGTCAAAGTGCGGAAATTCACTTTTTTGCACCATAGTTTGTAAACGCTATAACTTTTACCCAAACCAATAAATATACACTTATTGCATTTTTTTTTTATCAAAGACATGTAGAACAATAAATTTTGAGAAAAATTTATATAGAAATGTAGTTTTATTTGACAAATTTTCAAACAGAAAGTGAAAAATGTCATTTTTTTGCAAAAATTTCGGTAATTTTTGATTAATAGCAAAAAAAGTAAAAATGTCAGCAAGAATGAAATAGCACCAAATGAAAGCTCTATTAGTGAGAAGAAAAGGAGGTAAAATTCATTTTGGTGGTAAGTTGTATGGCCGAGCAATAAACGGGTAAAGTAGTGTAGTGCAGAATTGTAAAAAGTGGCCTGGTCATTAAGGGTGTTTAAGCTAGGGGGGCTTAAGTGGTTAAAAACGGATCCTCTAAACGAAAGCCAAAACGAAAACAAATGTGACGAATGGATCCGCTTTACAGACGGATACGTTTAAATGGTTTCCGTTCACCTCCGTTAATTCATTAGCGTAATAGATCAGTTTCAAACGGATCTGTAAAACGCTAGTGTGAAAGTAGCCTTACACGTGTGCCTTTGGTTTTAAGAAACAAACAAAAGTCTTGCCTGCAGGTCTCATTTAGCACTGTACCATCAAAGAGAAATCAGTCCATTCTCCAACAAGGATAAAAAAAGTACTGAGATGTGCACTGCTCCTAATAAAATGTCTCAGTCAAGATGGTAACTTATCGTCTCCAATTGCAAGATTCACCCACAAAGACCTTCACTCCGCTGGGTTATATTGTTCTTGACTGATGCATTTTCTCAGCCATCATGAACTCCTATTACAAAGATACAAGATCGCAAGTAGCACTAATGATACACCGTATTACTAAAACCTGATCCACACTTCCAGGTTTTACAAAATAAAAGTTAAGATATTGCACATAAAATCACAGAACTCTCTTTTGGGCCGCTCAACTCAAGTTTCACGTCAGCTTCTTCCAGGGCATCTTGGGTCATTTGGTTTTAAAATGAGCCCATTAAGTATCCTGAATTCAAGCATATACATTAAACGTTTTATTTTTTTAAAACTATAAACCTGAAGGGCTCAGTTTCTGCTCTTATGTTGACTACAATCCTCAGCTTGATTTATGGTCCGAAATGCTGTAAAATTAAAGAGGTATGTAAATACTGTAGTAATATAGTTACTATAAGATGAAAATTGTTTGTTCCAAAACATATAGCAGTGGTTTTTCAGGCAGATTTTCAGTACCTCACCATTTTCAAGACCCTTACTTGCAGTCAATGAATGAAGTGAATGAATAAATGTTTTCATTCAGAGGATCAGTACTGACAACATAGCACTCAGACAGCTGCAGTTTGTTAATGTGTAAGTGTAGGTAAGAGCACGCCAGGCTCTGAGTAAAGCCTGATTTCCGAAAAGGCAGATTTTGTGCTTATACTGTAGCTGGTCTTAATGGATTTTTAATAAAAGGGATACAAAGATTTTATCTATACAAGTGCTGACTTCATTCATCATTTCAACTTTTCCTTCAAATGGTGTCTCTGGAATCGTGCACTGGATGGTGGCTGACAACATTTCTATGGGTAAACTGATTTCACTTATGTTCACGACCGTATTTTGTATCTGTGTCGAATTCACATTTTTTGCAGATTGCACAAAGACCAATTTATTTCTATGGGTCTGCCCAAAAAATGGACAACACACGGATTGCTGAGAAAAATGGTGTTTAAATGTATGAAAATAAGCCTCTAGGAGCAATGGGGTGTTTCCATTACATCTAGAGGCTCTGCTGTGCCTTCTCCAGTCTAAGGCCTCTTTCACACGAGCGTGTCCGGATTAGGTCCGGATGCGTTGCGGATGCGTTCAGTGAAAACTGTGTGATTTCACAGGCAAAGCCATTCAGTTTTGCCTGCGATTGCGTTCAGTTGTTCAGTTTTTTCCGCGCGGGTGCAATGCGTTTTGACGCGTTTTTCACGCGCGTGATAAAAAGCTGAAGGTTTACAAACAACATCTCCTAGCAACCATCAGTGAAAAACGCAACGGACCCGCACTTGCTTGCGGATGCAATGCGTTTTTCACGCAGCCCCATTCACTTCTATGGGGCTAGGGATGCGTGAACAACGCAGAATATAGAACATGCTGCGATTTTCACGCAACGCACAAGTGATGCGTGAGAAAAAACGCTCATGTGCACAGACCCATTGAAATTAATGGGTCCGGATTCAGTGCGGGTGCTATGCGTTCACATCACGCATTGCACCCGCGCGGAAAACTCGCTCGTGTGAAAGGGGCCTAAGGGTCCATTCACACGTCCGCAATTCTGTTCCG
Organism: Bufotes viridis; assembly: GCA_033119425.1. NCBI lineage: Eukaryota > Metazoa > Chordata > Amphibia > Anura > Bufonidae > Bufotes > Bufotes viridis. The sequence goes on from CM065590.1 coordinate 279,438,898, forward strand.
CATTTTGCGGAATGGAATTGCGGACCCATTAATCATTAATTTCAATGGGGACAGACAATGCCCTGGCCGGGTTTCCGGGTCTTCCGCACTTCCGGGTCCGCAATCGCGTTCCCGAAAAAAAATAGAACATGCGGACAAGAAAAGGCATTTTCTATGAGATTGCCGGCAATGTGCGGTCAGCAAATTGCGGAACACACATCGCCGATGTCCGTGTTTTGCGGATCCATGGATCCGCAAAACACACACGGACGTGTGAATGGACCCTAACAGTGCGACGCATGATTACATTTTCACTTTTTGACCCTGTCAAAGTGGAGAGGGCGCAATAGTTGCAGAGCCTCTAAGGCCGTTTCACACGGGCGAGTTTTCCACGCGGGTGCAATGCGTGATGTGAACGCATTTCACCCGCACTGAATCCGGACCCATTCATTTCTATGGGGCTGTGTACATGAGCGGTGATTTTCCCGCATCACTTGTGCGTTTCGTGAAAATCGCAGCAAGCTCTATATTGTGTGTTTTTCACGCAACGCAGACCCCATAGAAGTGAATGGGGCTGCGTGAAAATCGCAAGCATCTGATAGCAAGTGCAGATGCGGTGCGATTTTCCCGCATGGTTGCTAGGAGACGATCGGGATAGGGACCCAATCTTTATTATTTTCCCTTATACATAATGCTTAGTAAAAGGACAATTGAGGGTTAAATAAAAAAATAAAAAATTAACTGACCTCCTTCAATTGATCGCAGGTGCTGGTGTTCCGGAATTTTTTGCTACCTGGAAAAATTTGCTACCCACATCACTTCCGGTAGTGATGTGGAAGGCGCGTCTCTTATCTGGGCTCCTGATTGGCTCTGCCGGGGGTTTGTCGGCGCAGGCGTGGAGGATTCACCCGTAATGTGAACACGCCGAAGGTAGCAGAAAATTCCGGCCCACTGCGCATGCGCCAAAAAAGACGGCTCTGCGCAGGTAGCGGAAAATTCCAGCCCACTGCGCATGCACGAAAAAAAGATGGCTCGGCGCAATAGGAGAATGCGCCGAGTCCAGTTAACAATAAAGGGCTATGGCGCATGCGCCATAGCCCGTTATGTTTAACTAAGCTCGGCGCATTTTCCTACTGCTCCTGCGACGAGCCGCCTCGTTCGCACGCATGCGCAGTGAGCCGGAATTTTCTGCTACCTTAGGCACGTTCACATCATGGGTGAACCCTACGCACCTGCGCCGACAAACCCCCGGCAGAGCCAATCAGGAACCGAGATGAGAGACGCTCCTCCCACGTCACTACCGGAAGTGACGTGGGTAGCAAATTTTTCCAGGTAGCAAAAAATTCCAGAACACCGGTCTCCTGTTCTCTCTTCAGCTGTGGGTAAAGGACCTGTGGTGATGTCACTGAGCTTATCACATGGTCCATCACATGATCCATCACCATGGTCATGGAGCATGTGATGAGCTCAGTGACATCACCACAGGTCCTTTACCCACAGCTGAAGAGAGAACAGGAGACCGGCACCTACGCGATCAATTGGAGAAGGTGAGTTAATTTTATTTTTATTTTTAACCCTCAATTGTCCTTTTACTAAGCATTCTGTATTAAAGAATGCTATTATTTTCCCTTATAACCATGTTATAAGGGAAAATAATAAGATCGACATAACACCTAACCCAAACCCGAACTTCAGTGATGAAGTCTGGGTTCGGGTCTGGGTACCAAACATGCCGATTTTTCTCATGCGCGTGCAAAACACATTAAAACAGTTTGCACTCGCGCATTTTCCTGCAACGCACCCGCATCTTATCCGGGCGTCACACGCGACACCCGTGTGAAAGAGGCCTAAGAGTAACGGCACTTACTCACTTTTCTTCTAGAGGCTCCTTTGAATATATTAAAACAATGCGGGAGCATATGAACATGGAACCAACAAGAAAACTGCTAAAATAGACTGGACATAAAAGCACAAGATACGTGCAGTATTAAAAGGGTTGTTCACCCCTGAGGCCCCTCAGGCAGAGAGAATCATATCCTCATGCCATTGGGTCATGTGACACATGGGGGCACATCACCTCTGCAGCGGCCACATAATCTGTGTCAAGCCAGATGTTTACGTGGGGAGACCTGAGAGCTGCAGTGGCCTGGGGAGAAGAGGAGCTGGAATCCATCAGCGGGGATCCGGTAAGTATGATTCCCTCTGCCCCAGGTGTGAACAACCCCTTTAAGGCCATTTTTTCTTTTTAGCAACACTAGTGAGCCTAGCAGCCAAACTTTAAACTTGTCACTCTCTGGTATAGGTCTATATGTATGTGTGTGTGCGACTTGACTCCGATTTATTTAGCTGCCATAAAGCACGCATTCACTGCTGTATGAAGTGTGTATTTTTTATGGACATGTTTTTTAAACAAATCAATACATATTAAAAATCATTATAAATATATATAAATAGAAAATAAATAGTTACAACATGGAATTAGAAAAAAAAAAAAAGTTCTAATAAGACTGGAATTATAAATGCCAGTCTGTACAAAGTCGTCCACAGGCCTCTTGATAAATTTGGCATATCTCCAGTCAGTGCGCCAGAATTTGTGACTTTTTACACCATAATAGTGGTGTAACACATTTGATAAATATCCTGAATTATTTTCTTCCAGACATCCAAGTAATTAAACTAAAATCAAATAGGTTCCCTATAACAAATATGAAATTGATGGTACTTTTGCAATTATGTCTCGAACAATATATGACTAATAGAATGAGGGTGACCAGAAATCTAAAGCTACCTTTATCTTGTTATATTGGCATTTTCCATTTCCTTTTTCTGAAGCACACTGTCTTCAGACATAGCTTGACTGTAATCATGTCATGAGTAATTTCAATTTCAAAAGTTAAAGCATTTTTGGGATTTAAGAAAGCCGCATTATGGAAAACAGATGTGTTTCAAGACTACAGAGTTGATTTACAGGTCATGCACAATTTATCACAGAAGTATCATCAATTCAGATTTGAGCCACATGAAACCTTCTAATGTGATCAAATATGAAATATTATGCTGAACACTTCCATGACTGCCATCTGTCTATACCCCATGCAGTTAGTATAAATATATATCAGGAGTAGTGTTGAGCGCGAATATTCGAATAGTTATAATAATTTTAATCCTGAAGATCGCAACTTTGCGAATATTTCGAATATAGTGATATATATTCATAAAAACGAATATTATTTTTTGTTTTTTCATCTGAACCCATTACCTGCCTGCTTCTTGCTTGTGGGACAATGTGAGAAGGCTGCAATATCGTAGTCTGTAGTGAATTAGAATATTCTTCATTATTTAATTTATTTTAGCTTATGCGAGAATTCGGCAATGTAATATGCGCGTTAATCGAGTAAGGGCGGGTTATAGGCAACTTTCCTAATGGGTTGACTTGCTAGAATCTGCAAATATGTAGATTATAGTGTAATATACATTCTTAAAAACGAATATTTTTTTTTTTTTCTTCATCTGAGCCCATTAGAGTAGTAAATGTAATGGGTTCAGATGGAAAAAAAAGACGAATATTCGTTTTTTACGAATATATATCACACTATATTCTACATATTCGCGAATTCTAGCAAGCCAACCCAATAGGAAAGGTGTCTATAACCCGCCCTTACTCGATTAACGCGCCTATTACATTGTCGATTTTTCGCATAAGCTAAAATAAATTAAATAATGAAGAATATTCGAATTCAGTCAGGATAAACGCGTTACGAATTCGCATTATGGGATTTTTACATTGCCGATTTTTCGCAATCAAGAGAATAATCTCGAATACGAATATTTGCAAATTTGTAACATTTGTAACTGCTTTTAATGGAGAAGAAATAAAGCTGAATGGATTTTACAAATACCGGTGGCTGGAAATCACTTGCATTTATCGTTGTGTGAGTGCAGTCTTGCACTATCCATGCCCTGGAGGTCCGAGCAGAAGCTAGCGCTTGTTACTATAAATTGAAAGCTGCATCCTGAATGCACTGCAGAACTGCACTGAGTGCCAGCAAACTTAGCCTACATGCACACGGCAGTGTTTTTTTGCGGCCTCTGTTCCATTTTTTTTGCGGATCCGATGGTTTCCTATTCATTTCTATGGATCCGTAAAAAATGCGGATGCCTCTTCCGTTGCCTGCCCGCGTCCGCATTTCACGTCCGCAAAAAAAATTTGGCATGTCCTATTCTTGTCCGCAAAAACCGGTTTGCGGACCCATAGAAGTCAATGGGTCCGTAAAAAATGCGGATGACCAACAGAAGCCACCCGTTTGTCATCCGCATCCATTTTTTTTGCGGATGGTTGCTTGGAAACCAGGGCACTTGTACAGGTAATTTAAGAAACTGTTTCAAGCCTTCTGTTTTTTTTTGCGGATACATAATCAGATACAGTAATAGCTACCAACTTATGGTGCTGTGATGGGGATTAAAATAAGAGTAGTAGGCATTTAATGATTGATACAATAATTTACTGCTACTTGCCCCATATTATGTCAATCTTTCACATAGGAGTCGTATCTAGGCTTTCCTGCACTTAGGGCAAGTATTGAATATTATGCCTTAGCCTTGTATCTAAATAAACTGGCAAAGACAGGGTGGCCTATTGGGGCCTCCTTTCTCCGTCGCACAAAGGGCACATACCCCCACCAGTCTCTTTCAGCTTATATTTAAAAATTGCCATTAAAAACAAATGAATTCAATTGGCTTTTTTATTAAATCCCAACCCCGCAGTGCTCTCTGCATATATGATTCCCCCATAATGCCCCCTGGACATCAAATCCCCACCATGGTTCCACCAGTATGATTAATACCCTATTAGTACCCCCCAGTATTATTAATGCCCCAAGTTAGTAATCATCACCTTCTTATAGGGGAAGGTGGCCTTCAGCCATCTTTTTATAGGGGAAGGCAGTGGCTTACTAAGGGGGGGTGTTCCCTAGGTGCCAGCTCTCAGGGGGGTGCCAGAAGCAATGAGCATTTCCATCAAAACAGCTCCCAGCACTCATACCCTTCTTCAAGCCGGCGGTGCGCAGAATGGTGAAGCAGGAACATCGCGCTGACAGCCTGTGTCGGCGGATCCTGCAGCCTGGAAATTTGCATAATCTCCGCCCACACAGTGCTGCAGAGCGACCTGTGTCTGCAGGGAAGAGAGGTATGTGAGCTTCAGGAACAGGACAAGGTGAGTAGCTACTGTGTTTTTTTTTTTTGTTTTTTTTTAATACAGAGGGTGCACAAAGGGCATTATTACTATGGAGGGGGCACAGAGGGCATTACTACTATGAAGGGGGCACAGAGGGCATTGCTAATGTGAAGTGGGCACAGTGGGCATTATTACTGTGAAGGGGTTACAATGGGTATTTCTACTATGGAGGGGGCACAGACGGCATTACTAGCACAGTGGGCATTACTATTATTAAGGGACACAATGGGCATTATTACTGTGAAGGGGCACAATGAACATTATTACTATGAAGGGGGCATTATTACTGTGAAGGGGGCATAAAGAGGGCATTACAACTGTGAAAGGAGCACAAAGAGGGCATAATTACTGTGAGGGGGGCACAATGTAGGCATAACTACTGTGAGGGGGAACACATCTGTACAAAACTACTGTGAAGGTTCTACAATGAGGGCAATACTACTGTAAGGGGGTACAATTTTTTTCAAAGTATTTGGGGGGAAGGGGGGTGGTTGCCAGAGAAAGGACCCGCCCCATGTGCCAAACACCCTAGGCATGCCACTGGTACAATCTGAGTCTTTGCAATAACTATAACTAGACTTTAGGGCTGGCCGGGCCCGTTCTGTGGACCGCAAATTGCTGTCCGCAATGCACGGCACCAACAGTGAGGCAGCCGCATGCGGATCGCAGACAAATTCACTTAAATGGGGTCCGCGATTCGCATCCGGTGGTCTGCCTGCAAATAAGTAGTGCATGCACCACTTTTTTGCGGTGTGGAGGCACGGCCAGAAACACCACGGAAGCACTCAGTAGTGCTTCCGTGGGGTTCTGATCTGTGCTTTCGCACCGAATCTCTGGGTTTGCGGACCCATTCAAGAATTTAAAAAATGACATGCCACATTTAGTAAATTTGTGGCCATAAACTAGCTTCCAATCCACTGACACTCCAAAAAAATGAGCAAAAAGTAACATATTGATGCATTATGCTCCTTAGACTAGACAGGCCTAAATTGTGCCAGATTTGCTGTATGGTCTTACTTTACATAACCTATCTATATGTTGGCTTAGTTTAGACAAAAAATGTGCGAAGCCCCCCCTCCCCTTTGTTGGACAAGAAAAAAAAAGCACAAATTGCACCACAATTCCAGAGCATTTTTAATAATCTGCCCCATTATATTAACATTTTTCTTACATGGAAACATGTCAGCATCATGTGGATGAGTTGAGCATTGTGAAAATCAGACTTCTGTGGACTGCTTTTCTTTATTGTTTTGTATAACTGGTTGTTCCATATACAGAAAGTCATTGACAGCTGATGGGATTTCTGAAGATTTGACTGGTAAAAACATTGTGCCATATGTTGTTGTTAGGGATGTTGTTGTTAGGGATTGTTAGGTACCTTGGAACTGAACCCAAGTTCGGTAAAAGGTTTCTAACAGTAGAGATCTCGCGAGATTTTGCGAAGTAATAACTTCGGCTTATCGGAGCCAATACATTCTAATACTGTATGGAGCGCTCGCTCATCCCTAGTTGTTGTAATTGGAATACAGATTAAAGCCTCATTCACACGTCAGTGTTTGTTCAGTGATTTCCATCAGTGATTGTGACCGAAAACCAGGATTGAAGCCTCTACAGAGATAAGGTATAAGGAAGGGGTCAGCAACCTTTGGCACTCCATCTGTTGTGAAACTACAATTCCCAGCATGCTTCATTCATTTCTATGGGAGTCCTGAGAAGAACAGAGCAATTATGCATGCTGGGAGTTGTAGTTTCAAAACAACTGGAGTGGAGGAGGTTGCCTACCCCTGGTATAAGGCCCCTTTCACACGAGCGAGTTTCCCGCGCGGGTGCAATGCATGACGTGAACGCGTAGCACCTGTACTGAATCCTGACCCATTCATTTCAATGGATCTGTGTACATGAGTGTTTTTTTTCACGCATCAGTTCTGCGTTGAAAAACGCAGCATGTTCTATATTCTGCGTTTTTCACGCAGCCCTGGCCCCATAGAAGTGAAAAGGGCTTCAGTGAAAAAACGCACTGAATCTGCAAGCAAGTGCGGATGCAATGCGTTTTTCACTGATGGTTGCTAAGATATGTTGTATGTAAACCTTCCGTTTTTTATCACGTGCGTGAAAAACGCATCAAAACGCATTGCCTCCGCACGGAAAAAACTGAACAACTGAACACAATCGCAGACAAAACTGACTGAACTTGCTTGCAAAATGGTGTGAGTTTCAATGAACGCACCCTGAACGCATCCAGACCTAATCCGTCACGCTCGTGTGAAAGAGGCTTAAGGCCCCTTTCACACGAGCGAGTTTTCCGCGCGGGTGCAATGCGTGACGTGAACGCATGGCATCCGCACTGAATCCTGACCCATTTATTTCAATGGGTCTGTGTACATGAGCGTTTTTTTTCATGCATCACTTGTGCGTTGCGTGAAAATCGCAGCATGTTCTATATTCTGCGTTTTTCAAGCAGCCCTAGCCCCATAGAAGTGAATGGGGCTGCGTGAAAAACGCATTGCGTTTTTCACTGATGGTTGCTAGGAGATGTTGTTTGTAAACCTTCAGTTTTTTATCATGCTCGTGAAAAACGCATCAAAACGCATTGCACCTGCGCGGAAACAACTGAACGCAATCGCAGGCAAAACTGAATGGCTTTGCCTGTGAAATCACACAGTTTTCAATTGAACGCATCCAGATCTAATCCGGACACGCTCGTGTGAAAGAGGCCTAAGGCTGGGTTCACACGAGCGTGATGGATTTAGGTCCGGATGCGTTGCGGATGCGTTCAGTGAAAACTGTGCGTTTTCACAGGCAAAGCCATTCAGTTTTGCCTGCGATTGCGTTCAGTTGTTCAGTTTTTTCCGCGCGGGTGCAATGCGTTTTTGATGCGTTTTTCACGCGCGTGATAAAAAACTGAAGGTTTACAAACAACAATTAGCAACCATCAGTGAAAAACGCACCCGCACTTGCTTGCGGATGCAATGCGTTTTTCACGCAGCCCCATTCACTTCTATGGGGCTGCGGATGCGTTTATAACGCATAAGATAGAGCATGCTGCGATTTACACGCGTTGCAGAAGTGATGCATGAAAAAAAACGCTCATGTACACAGCCCCATAGAAATGAATGGGTCAGGATTCAGTGAGGGTGCAATGCGTTCACATCACGCATTGCACCCGCGCAGTAATCACGCTCGTGTGAATGCAGCCTAAGGGCTCATGCACACAATATTTTTCTTCTGTTTCCATTCCATATTTTTACAGGTCCGATGGGGTCTGAAAAAAAACGGAAAATACTCTGTTGCATTCCGTGTCCATTTGTCTGCATGTCCATTCTGCAAGAAAAAAAAAATAGGACATGTCCTATTCTTGTCCGTTTTGTGGACAAGGGCAGGCATTGTTACAATGGATCCGCAAAAAAAATCCAGATGTAACACATCACACGAATGTCATGCGTTTTTTGGGCGGACCGCAAAATACATACACACGGTCGTGTGCATGAGCCCTAAATGGAATCTGTCAGCTCCACAACAACCCCCAAACTAGAGTAAGGGTCCATTCACACGTCCGCAATTCCGTTCCGCATTTTGCGTAAAATGTATTGAGAGGACTCCCAGCTCATGCACCTTAGGCTTCTTGCACACGAATGTATTTTTTTTTTCAGTGTTTTGCGGTCCGTTTATAATGAATGCGTGGTTCCGTTTTTTGCTTCCGTTGTGTTTCCGTTTTGGTTCCGTTTTTCCGTTCCGTTTTTCCGTATGGCATATACAGTATACAGTAATTCCATAATAAAAATTGGGCTGGCCTTAACATTTTTAATAGATTGTTCAGCAAAAACGGAACGGATACGGAAGATATACGGATGCCTTTCCGTATGCTTTCCGTTTTTTTTGCAGACCCATTGACTTAAATGGAGCCACTGAACATGATTTGCGGACAAGAATAGGACATGGTCTATATTTAAACGGAACAGAAAAACGGAAACGGAAAGCATACGGAGACACTTCAGTATTTTTTGCGGTCCCATTGAAGTGAATGGTTTAGTATACTGAACTGAAAAAACTGCCAGTATACGGTCCGCAAAATACTGTCGTGTGCAAGGGGCCTAATAGAGAGGGCTGGAAAGAGGATTCCTCTCAATGCATTTTACGCTGGCTTGTGGAAGCACTTACTCTAGTCTGAGGGGTGTTTTGGAGCTGACAGTTTCCCTTTAATACGCTCTCTCTTTTTACAATCCACTCCAAAAACCGGACAGGGTGGCCATACCCTTACTAGTTTTACAAGTGAAAATAGGCTTTATACACGGTGACACATGCAAAGTTTTTCAATCATTTCAGAGGTTATCTTTGGTCAAAAAATAAAACACCACACAGCAACAAAATATGGGTGGGTAGGCAATGGCAAAAAAGAATAGGAAGTATGTAGAAGTAAAACAATCATCACTATAGCTCGTTTTTGGGTGGAGGAGCACTTTCCAACCCTTCTTTAACCTTTGCAAGAAGAAAAGGAAGTCCATGTTCACATATCTGTCACAGTCTCTTATACCGTGGTACACTCCTGACATAATATGCTGTTCTATAAACTTGGAATCAATTTTCACTATGCTGGCTTAGCTATAGCACCATTTTCTCTCCACTGCAAATGTGTAGTCTATCCGCAAAACAGAATGAGTGTGAAATTAAGAAGGTAGTCAGAAGAATCATGATACGGCTTGCAATACTGTACAGCATTTTCGGAGTTTGGCTTCTATGCTGCTTCTGTTGTTGAGCAAATGCCATGATGCAAATCACTTTCAGTATTCTGTACAGTTTGACATCTTTTCTAATACAGGCACACCTGTCACTAGGACATTTCACTGTTAAATGGAACCTGTACTATGCTTCCCTCCGATGAGGCTCGCTGGCCTTCCCTTCACCTCCTTGGGACGATGACTAACAGGTTTCTTTCCTGCTGTGCATAAGAAACAAACCTACCAGTCATCGTCCCAAGGTGGTGGAGGCAGGGAGAGCGAGCCTCATCGGACTCATCTCTCTCGCAGCGCTAGCCCACACTGTAAAAATACTGATTGCCAGCCCAGAAGTGATAGACCACAGAAATCAGCAGGTCTGTCACTACACTATGTGAGCATAGTACAGGTGACAGGTTCCCTCTAAACAAGGCACAATGACTTGTAGGGCTAGCGCTCCTGAATTTAATGATACCTTCTATTTAGCAATCCATTTCTTTATTCTGGAGACAAAGTACTTTTAATCCATATGCAAATGAGCAGTTAAGTGCACTGGGGGTGGATCCGAGCCTCTCTGTGCACTCTCTCAGCCCTGCCTTCTCGATCGGCAGGGTCAGATTACTGCATAGTCTCCTTGCCCTGTCAATCAAGAAGGAGAGAGGAACAAGGATGAAAATGGCTTGGTTCTGTCCTTTGTGCATATGGATTAAAAGTACCTTTTCTCCAGAATGAAGAAAAGTATCGCCAACTCTAAGGCTGGGAACACACCTAGGCGTTTCTAAATCGCGCGTATGACGCGTATGCGCGTTTTTTGATGCGCGTTTTGTTAATTTACAAACGCGCGTCATACGCGCGATTGAGTGACTCTCCCCTATGGCATTATTGTCCATAGGCGCGTTAAAACGCCCCAAAGAAGCTCATGTACTTGTTTGGGCGTTGGCCATTTTACAGCGCGTTCAAACGCGCTGTAAAACGCCCAAATGTGAACCATGTCCATAGGGAAGCTTGGCTTTTCACATGTTGTGCGTTTTACAGCGCGTTTGAACGCGCTGTAAAACGCTTAGGTGTGTACCTAGGGTAAGTGAAAGGTTGATTAAAGACTTCTTAAAGCTTCACCCAAATCCATAAAACCTCTCACAAATGCCCATTTTTCCACTTTGAGGCCAATGTCACTGGACAATCTTGTGCAAAACATGCTGGTTGAGAGTTATGAAACTGGTATAATTTTGAGCTGTAGACCGGAATGTGATTACAGTGTAGTCATATATCTCAAGGTGGTGCACATTTCTTGAGAAATATGTCATACCTATGGAACTATTTCACGTTGTCAAGAAAAGTGGAGAAAAAAGTGTTGAAAAAGTGTTGGGGTGCTTGACATACAATGTTTTAGTGGCTTGACAAAAATCATAGCATTTGTATCTGCTTTCACAGGAAAGAAGTAACTCTGAAGGTCTGAGATGCAAAAAGGTAATATGCAGAACAACTTCATATTGAGTACACACTACTGATATTTGATTTATCTGATATGTGGATGTTACTGCATTATAAGAATATCCAGATGGTGCTCATTTGCATAGCATTCTTGGCAGTAAATGCCAAATTGCTCCACAGTTTTCTATAGAGTCCATTTGGCATGGAGCATGATATATTCATGTTAGGAGCCACACATTTGTAGATAAATTACTTGGGGCCATTTGAGTTATATCAGTATCCAAAAGCACTTTTGTAATTTCAGGTGACTTTTCAGAATAAGCCATCATCTGTGTACATGAGAAGTAGCACCATATCTGGTCATTATATGACTTATATTGTAAATTCTTACCAGTACTCCACTTTGCAATTTCCATCTCTAGTTGTCAGTTTTCCCTGAGTTGGTGGGTGGAGACTAGCTGTTATGATGTCTTCCATACACAGCAGGCAGAGAAGAGGAAATCCTGCTCTCCTGTCACTCTGTAGCACATCCTCAAAAGAGCTAGCAGCATGGAGATCGATATATACAACACTAATGAGCAGTGTGGCTGTAAATCCAGCACTGGAGTGAAATAGAAAATGTACTAGAACTAGCAGCAGCATCTCAGTATGTCAGTCTGTGTCTGTCTCTCACTGCAGGTGATCCCTCCTCCCCCTCCTGATAGACTACTATGGGCAGAAAGTCACCTGATCGCTCAGATTGCTGATTGTCTGTCTCCTCCCTCGCAAGATAAATTGGGAGCATGAGCAGAAGATTAGCTATCATGATGTTTTCCCATACACAGCACCTATTTCTCTCTCACATACATATACAGAATCAGCAGCAGCCTGGAGGATATTATACAGCAGTACTGAGCAGTGTAGTTGTTAATCCAGCACTGTGGTGAGGTAGTAAAAGACTTACTGGGGCCAGCAGCATCCATGTGTGTCTGTATCTCTAGTTCTGCAGCTGCTCCCTCTTCTCTCAATATATTTCTATGGGTAGCTGATCTCTCTGTGAAGCTGAAAATCAGTCTCTGCTTCTGTGTACTGATTTTGTTCAGAGAGAGTGATCAGTGCAGGAAGCAGAAAGGAGGTGGGGAGTCTGATAAGTGGAGATATACTGTATTGCAATGTTTCTTACTAACACCATTGTTCACATTTGAAGTGAAGGTTAAAATTTTTTTTTTTTTTAAGTATATCTTAATTGAACAGACTGGATTAAAAATTTGTTAATTACAGCTGTAGTAGCTATAATTAAGATATAAGTAATGAGTCTGCCATAGGGTGAGGGCACTGAGAAGAAGTACATACAAATATGACTTTCTCATCACTGACAGTGACTGTATGTCTCCCCCTGCTGCAAGAACAGGTAAGTGACAGATGGTTAACACGTGACATAATCACTGATTGTCTGCATTTACTTTAGCTGCAAAATTATTGAAACTCCAGTAGATGAAAAAACAATAAGATTTTATTCCATCACGTTAGAAGCTATATTGACATGTATGCAAATGAGCCTCTAGGAACACAGGGATGTTGCTGTTACACTTAGGCCTCTTGCACACAAACACTTTTTCAGTGTTTTGCGGGCCGCTTTTATCGGATCCATTTTTCTGTTTATTGCTTCCGTTGTGCTTCCGTTAGGTTCCGTTTTTCTGTCCCGTTTTTCCGTATGGCATATACAGTATACAGTAATTACATAGAAAAAATTGGGCTAGGCTTAAAATTTTCAATAGATGGTTCCGCAAAAAACGGAACGGATACAGAAGACATACGGATGAATTTCTGTATGCGTTCCGTTTTTCTTGCGGACCCATTGATTTGAATGGAGCCAAAGATTGTGATTTGTGGGCAATAATCAGGACATGTTCTATCTTTGCACGGAACGGATAAACGGAAATACGGAAACGGAATACACACGGAAACACTTCAGTTTTTTTTTCGGGGACCCATTGAAATGAATGCTTCCGTATACGGAACCCAAAAAACGGCCTGTACACTCACCAAAAAAAACCTTCGTGTGCAAGAGGCCTTAGGGTGCTTTCACACTTGCGTTCTGAGGATCCGGCAGGACATCCGTCCCGCCGGATCCATCAGAACGCAAGTCGCCTGAAAGCATTTGAAGACTGATCAGGATCCTGATCAGTCTACGAAATGCTTTCAGGTTACCATGGCAGCCAGGACGCTACTGAAATCCTGACTGCCATGGTAAGTACTCTGCAGCAGTGTACTTACCTGCGCTGCGGCCGCCGGGCACTCCTTCATGACGTCACAGGTCCCCGCGGCGCATAGATGAATGTACTTACCATGGCAGCCAGGACTTCAGTAGTGCCCTGGCTGCCATGGTAACCGATCAGAGCTTACACTGGGACCCCGATCGGAACTGCTGCTGCGCATGCACAGAGCTAAACATCGGATCCGGCGATGCGCCGAAACAACGCATAGCTCAATCCCGGATCCGGATTAATGCACTTCAATGGGCATTAATTCCGGATCCGGCGTTACCACAAGTCTTCCGGATTTTTGGACAGAGACAAATCCGCAGCATGCTGTGGTTTTGTCAACATCCAAAAAACTTTCACATACTGAACGGAAGACATCCTGATGCATCCTAAACGGATTTCTCTCTATTCAGAATGCATAGGGATAATCCTGATCAGTTTCTTTCCAGCGTAGAGACCCGACGACAGATCTCTACGCCGGAAAGTAAAAAGGCTAGTGGGAAAGCACCCTTAGGCCCCTTTCACACGGGCGAGTTTTCCGCGCAGATGCAATGCGTGAGGAGGACGCATTGCACCCGCACTGAATCCGGACCCATTCATTTCTATGGGGCTATGCACATGAGCAGTGATTTTCACGCATCACTTCTGCGTTGCGTGAAAATCGCAGCATGCTCTATATTTTGCGTTTTTCACGCAACGCAGGCCCCATAGAAGTGAATGGGGCTGTGGGAAAATCGCAAGCATCTGCAAGCAAGTGCGGATGCAGTGCGATTCTCCCGCATGGTTGCTAAGCGACAGGACCAGATCTTTATTATTTTCCCTTATAACATGGTTATAAGGGAAAATAATAGCATTCGCAATAAAGAATGCTTTGTAGAATGTTGATTAAGTGGTTAAAAATAAAAAACTTAACTTACCTTAGCCACTTGATCGCGTAGTTGGCGATCTCTCTTCTCTCTTCAAGCTTTAGCTGTAGTGTAAAGGACCTGTGATGACGTCACATCACATGGTCCAATCACATGGTCCATCTTACCATGGTGATGGACCATGTGATTGGACCATGTGATGTGACGTCATCACAGGTCCTTTAGACTGCAGCTAAAGCTTGAAGAAGAGAGGAAAGACCGCCAACTACGCGATCAAGTGGCTATGGACCATTTTTTTGCGTTCCGTATACGGTTTGTATAGGGAACCATTCATTTCAATGGTTCCGCAAAAGAAACGTAAGTGTTTCCGTGTGCATTCCGTTTCCGTATTTCCTTTTTTCTGTTCCGTGCAAAGATAGAACATGTCCTATTATTGCCCGCTAATCACAATCCGTGGCTCCATTCAAGTCAATGGGTCCGCAAAAAAAACAGAACGCATACGGAAATGTATCCGTATGTCTTCCGTATCTGTTCCGTTTTATGCAGAACCATCTATTGAAAATTTCAAGCCCAGCCCAATTTTTTCTATGTAAATACTGTATACTGTATATGCCATATGGAAAAACGGAACCGAAACACAACGGAAACAAAAAACGGATCCGCAAAAAACGGCCCGCAAAGCACTGAAAAGGCCATACAGTCGTGTGAAAGAGGCCTTAAAGGCTCAGCTCTCTCTGCAACTGCTGCGCCCTCTGCACTTTGATTGACAGGGCCAGACAGTGAAAATGTCATCACACCTGACTTGTCAATCATGGTGCAGGAGGTGCAGTAGTTGCAGAGAGAGCGGAGCCTCTAGGTATAATGGCAACACCCCCATTGCTCCTAGAGGCTCATTTGCATATATTAAAACATTATTTTTCTCAGCAATGCAGACACATATTAACATGGGACCAACACAGATGTCTTCAGCTGCCAAGTGCACATGTAACAGGTCAGCCAGTGTCATAGGTACAAATCTGCAGACAGATGCCCTTTAATAACACACTTGGCTACAAAGTGACAACTATTATTTAGTTGTCTCTGGTACCTTGGAATCGAATCCAAGTTCAGTACCAAGTTTTTTATAGTAATAATTCCCAAAGTTATTACACAAAGTCTCGCACTACTTCGCCAAGTAATAACTTCGGCTCATCGGAACCAATACATTCTAATACTGTACAGAGCGGGAACTCTGTACAGCAATACAACGAAGTTTTTTACGAATCGACTTCGCATGTACCATCACTAATTATTAGGGTTGAGTGAATCGATGTATCCTTGCAGTATAACAGGCCTAAAGGCCTCATGCACATGGCCGTTGCCTGGCCGTGGCCGTATTGCGGCCCACAAACAGCTTCATGGGTCCGCAATCCGGAGCTGTGGTGCATGTTCTATTTTTTTGTGGTGTGGAGGGATCACAGATGCATACCGTGCATTGGGGACCACAAATTGGGGTCCCCAATGCACGGAACGGCCGCACAACGGCCTTGTGCATTAGGCCTTATAAACTATTTTACTATGCTACTACGTATCCGAAGTGGAATTCGATCCAAATTTTACAGAAAATTCTATTCACCATGAAGCCGAATTTTGTCGTGCTTCGTGGTAACTAATTAATTTTCACCGAAATAGCGTTAAAAAAAGCAAAACATACTCACATCATCCGTTTGGGCGCATCTTGATTGAAGATCCCATGCAAAATGTTGTGAGCAGTGACGTATGATGTCACCATGCCAGCTAGCGTGATGATGTCATCATGTACCACGCAAGATTTTGCGTGGGATCTTCAATGGCCACTGTAGCCTCTTCACGCTCAAATGGATAATATGAGTATTATTTTTTATAACCCCCGAAAGTCCTCATTTTTAATCTCAGATGCCGCGATCAGTACTGAATGCGGTATCTGAGGGGTTCAATCATGGGGGGTGGCATAATAACCGTTCCCGTCATTGCACCCGTTACTTACAAAGAAATGCGCTGACAAAGCGAATTTCTTTGTGAAATTCGGCGAAGCAGCTGAATCTACTTTTTGGAAACTTTGCTCATCACTAATTATTATTAAAGCATTTGTTTTTGAGTTTCCTTTATTTTTTTATCATGTAATATAAATTCACAGGGTTTATTTGCCACTATTTAACTGCATGGTGTAAAGTCCCTTTTGGATAGCCCCTCTACAATTATCTACTTCCTCTGATGGAGATTTAAATGGCTCCTGTTTGGAGGATGTCCTTTTGGTCCACATGAGTTCCACAAATGGGATGGACTTAAAGGGGTTGTCCAGGATTTTTAAGTCGATAGCCTATACTCAGGATACGCTATCAATAGCTTATTGGTTGGGGTCTTTATGGAGCTTCTCCTCTGAATTTCAGATTTTTCAGATGTCTGCCTGTTTTTGCATCCAGATTTCTCCATCTAATTAAAAATCCACATTCAGTAAGACATGCAAAGCATCAACAACATGTCATAAAATCTGCCTAGTTTATTTTTCTACAAAGTGAAGTGAGTTGTGAAGAAATGTACTGTACCCACAGCATATTAACTCAGCCTGAAGCAGGGTCATTTCCAGTACGATTCTATACCTGGTTTATCCACTAGATGTCATTATTGTAGAAAGTAAAAATTATTATCTCTTGACTAATACTTGAAATGTGTATGCTGAAACCTCAAATGGAAGGAGCACTGTTATATATTTTACTAGCAGAGGGACCCGGCTTCACACGGGTATATTTCATCTATTTCCTTTAACCCCTTGAGGACCGGAGGTTTTTTATTTTTTGCGGGGTTTTTTTTGTGCTCCCTACATTCCCAGAGCCATAGCTTTTTTATTTTTCATGTCACATATCCATATAAGGGCTTGTTTTTTGCGGGACAAGTTGTACTTTCCAACGCCACTATTTAATATTACATATGATGTAGTGGAAAGTAGGGAAAAAATTCCAAATGGCGTGAAATTGCAAAAGGAAAACAATTCCATCACAGTTTTGCGGGTTTTTAAATTCTGACGTTCGATATGAGATAAAACTGACTGGTTACTTTTATTCTACAGGTCAGTACGACTCCGGAGATACCCTGTATGTATAGGTTTTCTTGCATTTTGATATTGGAAAAAATAATCAAAAGTGGGGAAAAAAAATCAGTTTTACTTTTTTGTCGCCCCCTATAACTTTTTAGTAATTATATGTACGGAGCTGTGTGGGGGCTCATTTTTTGCGTCATAATCCTATCTTTTTATTGATACCATTCTGGGGTGTGTATGACTTTTTGATCACCTTTTATTTTGACGCTTTTTCCATTTTGCTGTTTGACATATGGGGAATATTTTTTTTATATTTTTATAGTATGGGCGTTTTCGCACATTTCAACACCCATGATGTGTATTTTTTTATTTTTTATTTTGGCAAAAGGGGGCTGATTTGAACTTTTATGTTTTCTTTATTAAATTTTTTTTTTAACCTTTTTTTTTTTTTTTACACTTTTATATAGTTCCCATAGGGAACTAATCATCTATGGGACCTAGCCTGGGTAAGGTTATTTAACACAAATATTATCTAACAAATGCCCAGAAGGGCAGTAAACCTATCTTGACCCAGGTTATTCTAAAACGTCACTTTTATTTGACATGCACTAAAAGTTAAAGTGTGAGATAAATGCAACTTTAATAAACCAAAAAATATTCATTAAAAGTACAGTCGACACTCCACCTATGGATAGGGGTGTTATTCAGAGAGAGAGAGGGTAGGGAGATGTGCACAATCTCCCATCCTATCACTGCTAGATATAGCGTACTATGATGTCACTGTTTGCAGAGTAAGATGCTAATAAGGTATATCCGGCACCTTTGCCGTATTTTGTGGTGAAGACTCGTGTACCTTCACACCACTGTCAGAATAAGGCCTCTTTCACACGGGCGTTGCGGGTGCACTCCGTCAAACAGTGCGGGTGCGTTGCGGGAATCGCCGCGATTTTTCCCTGCGAGTGCAAAGCGCTGTCATGCGTTTTGCACGCGCGGGAGAAAAATCGGCACTTTGATACCAGACTCGAACCTGCACTTCTTCACAGAAGTGCATGTTTGGGTCAGAAATTATCTCGCTGGTATTATTTCACATTATAACATAGTTATAATGTGAAATAATACTTTGGTCATCTTCCTACACTGAACCCGGTGCTGAATGGGTTAAAATAATAAACTAATAATAACTTACCTGGTGTATTTGATCGCGAAGTCCGGCATTCTCGTTAGCTTGCTTGTAGGAAAGGACCTGTGATGATGTCACAGCATCACATGGCTCAATCACATGCTCCATCACCATAGTGATGGAGCATGTGATTGGGCCATGTGACCTGTGACATCATCACAGGTCCTTTTCCTACAAGCAAGCTAACGGAGAGGATGCCGGGCTTCGCGATCAAATGGACCAGGTAAGTTATTATTAGTTTATTATTTTTAACCCATTCAGCACCGGGTTCAACATTAGGAAGATGGTTGGTGGTATTATTTCACATTATAACTATGTTATAATGTGAAATAATACCAAACCGTTACACATCCCGATGGTTGCATAGCAACCATGCGGGAAAATCGCAACGCATCCGCACATGATTGCGGATGATTGCGATTTTCCCGCATCCCCATTCACTTCTATGGGGCCTGCGTTCCGTTAAAAACGCAGAATATAGAACATGCTGCGATTTTCACGCAACGCAGAAGTGATGCGTGAAAATCACCGCTCATGTGCACAGCCCCATAGAAATGAATGGGTCCGGATTCAGTGCGGGTGCAATGCGTCCTCCTCACGCATTGCACCAGCGCGGAAAACTCGGCCGTGTGAAAGGGGCCTAACACAGCCACCATTAGCATGTGTCTAAACTGACATTGAGCCTGAGGGCGGTTAGCCCTGCAAACAGAGGTAGCTGCAGTTACCCTCAGTTCACACTTGCGCGTTTTACAGCGCGTTCGAACTCGCTGAAAAACGCCCGACGCATCAACAAATACTTGAGCTTTTTTTGGGGCGTTTGTCGCGCGTTTTGGCCCATAGACTTCAATGGGAACGTGCAACGCTTGTATTTTGCGAGTTTTTGACACTGAAAACGCGCGTCCGAACGCGCGTTTATGAATTTTCAAAATCCTGGAAAGGCCAAACTTCATATAGACAGGGATATTTGGTCATTGGACAACACTGCAGTCAATCACACAAACACGCGTAAAACTCACGTTTACTATTGCCAAAAACGCGCACAAAAACACGAGTAAAATGCGCGACAAAAACGCGCGGAAAGCTCGCGTCTCAGAAACGCTCAGGTCTGAACCCAGCGTTAACGTTCGAACGCGCTGTAAAACACGCAAGTGTGAACTGAGGGTTAAATGCGCATGCGCTGCGCAAGGCTAGGATGCGCACAGACTTGTGTTCTAAAGTCAAATTGCGCAGGGACTAGCTGCGCAAAAAGACTTAGAGTTGCGAGGCTATTATTGCTAAGTACGCGCATGCGCTGCGCAGACCGAAGCTGCACACTATCTTATATTTAAACAGCCACTGATAACAGTGTCATGATGCTAGCTGCGCAAGGAGTAATACCTACGAGACTACTATAGATCGGACTGCGCATGCGCTGCGCACTCCAAAGATGCACTCAGTCTTATATTTTTAGTAGTCATATTGCGCAGAACTTAGCTGCGCTGGCTGTTGAACAACATAAAGTGGCTATTGATGGACGCGCGCATGCGCTGCGCAGTCTCATAATGCGCCCGTACTTATCCCATATTACGTATAATGCAGATTGAGTAGCGAATGTACTTTGGCAGAATGAAGCTAACCTCTGCTATTAGGACTGCGCATGCGCTACGTCCAACAAAAGTGCATATAGTCCCATGCCCAATAACTATATTAAAAAAACAGCCATGGGCAAAGAGACAAATACATTACATTATTAGGTATGATGCGATAGAATAAAATTATCGCAGTGTAATAACTATAGGGACAAATGTACATAGGGCCAGTGCAATTACATAATTGTCAAAATGACAGTAGTAGTTGAATTGGCGGCATATTTTTACCAGTACAGTATATTTGTATCCATTGGTAACGATCTGAACAGCAGAAGGAGTACACACTGTTCTTTGGTTCATTGCGTATATATACACTCGTATAGGTATATCATTAACACCTTGAAAATGGAAGAAAAGAAAAAATGACAAACAACAAAACCTCTCCATAATTCTCATAAGAAAGCAGTGAACGCAAAGCCCTCATTGAGTCCCGTGGGACTTAGGCTGTCAAGGCGGTAGATTCACTTAGTCTCTTCTTGCAATAGAGTAGCATCTAGGTCTCCCTTCCTGGCACCCAGAGTTTTTTTACATATTCCCCAGAATTTGAGCTCCTTATGATTACCACCATGGTAGGCCCTGACGTGCCTAGATATTGATGTATCCGCCTTGGTGTTAATGCTGCTTATATGCCAGCAGATCCTTCTTCTAAATTCCTGGGACGTTTTACCAACGTAAATCTTAGGGCATGAACATTGAATGGCATACACAATGCCCCTAGTCTTACAATTGATGTATTGTCTTATTTGGTATTCCTTATTATCCACAGGATTAACAAAGGACCGGCATCTCTTAACAAGGGGGCAGAAGATGCAGTCTCCACAGGGGTAAGTACCCACTGTATTGGATGTAAACCAGGTGGTTTTAGGCGGTGTAGGTCGGTAGAAACTGTGGACCATCTTTTAAGTTTTTACCTCAACGGTAGGTGACGCTTTAATTTTGTGTGATAACTGCCCTTAGATCATTGTCTGCCCACAAAATATGCCAGTGCTTCTTCAGGATATGAAAAATCCTTTTATTTTGAGCATCAAAGGTACCAATGCATCTAACGGCATGTGTCTTGGTCTCTTTACGTGTGGAGTTAAGCAGTTCCATCCGATTGGTGTTACTTGCCCTAGCATAGGCATGATGCAAAACTTTTTTAGGGTAACCCCTTGCACGAAAGCGGTCATATAACGTTTTGCTCTCTTGAGCAAAACTAGCGTCATCTGAACAATTCCTGCGGGCTCTTATGTATTGTCCCACAGGTATTCCATTACAATCATCTGGTTGCGATTTTCATACCTTCCAATGCAATTGCATATTTCCTATGGAGCCTATTACAGGCAAGGCTCCATAGGAAATACTACAGAGCAGCCTGGGTTTTATTCATAGAGACCCAGACTACTACAGGCGCGCTCTGACTCCTCCAATAGCCACATGGGGGAGCCGGAGCACAACCGAAAGTTTTACTTTCGGTTTGGATCGCTCGCAGATGCTGTGGTCAGGATTAAGTGACTTCCACAGGGCTCGCCCCTTTAACAGTGACCTCCACAGTGGCCTGCCCCTTAACAGTGACCTCCACAGTGCCCGCCCCTTTACCAGTGACCTCCACAGTGCCCGCCCCTTTACCAGTGACCTCCACAGAGCCCGCCTCCTTAACAGTGACCTTCACAGTGAACGTCCCTTTAACAGTGACCTACACATGTTCCCCCCCTTTAACAGTTATCTCCACAGTGCCCGTCCCTTTAAGGCCCTATTAACACGTCCGCAATGTTGTCCGCATGTATTCTGCAATTCTGCGGAATACATACGGACCCATTGACTGTGAATGGGGCATGGAACGATGCGGAGAGCACACACTGTGCTCTCCGCATCAGTTTTTGTGGAGCGTGCCGCCGATCTTACGGCTGCAGCTCCGCAAAAAAGTATAGCATGTCCTATTCTTGGCGGCAATTGCGGACAAGAATAGACATTTCTATGGGGCTGCCGGCCGGGTGTGTTTATGGATCCGAAATTTGCGGATCCATAAACAGTACGGACGTGTGAATAGGGCCTAACAGTGACCGCCACAGTGCCTGCCCCTTTAACAGTGACCTCCACAGCAGCCTGCCCCCTTAACAGATACCTCCACAGTGAATGCCCCTTTAACAGTGACCTCCACAGTGCCCGCCCCTTTAACAGTGACCTCCACAGTGCTCGTCCCTTTAACAGTGACCTCCACAGCAGTTGCCCCTTCAATAGTTGCCCCTGACCCCTTAACAGTGAACTCCACAACGACCTGCCCCTTTAATAGTGGACCCTGCCCCATTAACAGTGACCTCCACAGCAGCTGCCCCTTTAATTGTGACCCCTGCCAACTTATCAGTGTCCTCCACAGCGCCTGCCCTTTAATAGTGGCCCCACCCCATTAACAGTGACCTCCACAGCACCCTGCCACCCTGGGTACTCAGATTTACAGGTGGAGCAGACAAAGGGTTCACTTTTTGAGTCAACAACATTGCTGGAGTAAGAACCATAGGTGTATCTGGATCTGAGGATACAGGAACTAAAGGTCTTGCATTCATAATGGCTGTAACCTCAGCCATAAAGGTGCTCAAAGTCTCATGGGTCAAATAAGCAGGTTTAGTCTGTAGCAACATAGCATCCAAGATCCGCCTGGCTATACCTATAAGTCTTTCCCAGACACCACCCATGTGTGAGGAGTGTGGAGGATTAAAGACCCAAATACATCCTCTGTCTTGGAGAAAGTCTTGCAATTTTGAGTCGCTGGCACAAATGTTCCTTGCAGGCTCCCACAAAGTTTGTTCCAAAACGGAGAAGTTTTGCTGGACCACGAATTGAGAAGAATCTCCTCAAGGCATTAATAAAGCTTGATGTTGACATGGCTTCAAGTAGCTCTATGTGTACAGCTCGGGTGGACAAACAAGTGAAAAGGACTGCCCATCGTTTGCTATCCACGCTGCCTCCCCTAGTGCGACGGGTTAAGACTGACCATGGACCAAACACATCTAAGCCCACATTGGTGAAAGGTGGTCCAACAACTACTCTGTCCACTGGTAGCTCTGCCATCTTTTGGCTTTGTAATCTCCCTCGCAGCTTTCGACAGGTGACACATTTGTGTATAACCGCTGATACTAACCGTTTACCACCAAGAATCCAGAAACCAGCGGATCTAATTGCACCCTCTGTGATGTGTCGACCTTGGTGAACCACTTGTTCATGACAGTATCTAATAAGCAGTGTGGCGATGTAGTTATCATGGGGTATAATGACAGGCTGTTTCTCTTCTTCAGAAAGTTCAGCAAGAGACAAACGTCCACCTACTTTTAACAACCCATTCTTGTCTACAAAGGGGCTAAGTTTCCTAAGACGGCTATGCTTTGGGAGGGGCTGTTGTTTTGTGATGCAGTCAATTTCTTTCTGGAAATGTTTACTTTGAACGGAAGAAATTATAACAGATTGTGCCTGTGAGAGCTCTTCCAGACTGACCCGTTCATGGAATCATTCCCACCTTCTGACCTGATTGTTATTGGTTTCTCTTCGGAAGGTTTTAGCGATGTGGATAAGTCTGGCTAAGGTTTTAAATAGAAACTTCCAGGAAGAAAATCTCTCAAAGCAATGTGAGTGAAGTGTGGCTTCAGAAGCTTTGGTACTGAAGCTTGTAATTTCCGATCTGATTTCAGGGTCAGCATCAGGCTCTACAAGAGGATAAGTACTGGCAGTGTCTATGTCCTCACAGTGTGGTTGGTACAGAAAGGATGGTCCTGAGAACCATATAGAGTTCTGAAGGCATGCTGCTTGAGTAGGTCTAGTGGCATAATCTGCAGGGTTTTGCTCTGTGGATACATAGAACCACTGATCTGGGTGTGTAGATTGCCTGATTCTGTTAATCCTGTTTGAGACATACAGGTAGAATCTCCTTGTGGTATTGCAAATGTACCCTAGGACAGTCTTGCTATCAGTGAAGAATTTCACAGCATCAAAGTCAGTGTCTAGTTCATCTGTAATTAACTCTGACATCTCTACTGCAAGTACAGCAGCACACAACTCTAAACGAGGAATAGTATGGGCTGGTTTAGGGCTTAATTTGGACTTTCCCATAATGAATCCAACATGGCACATGTTTTCTGCATCAATTACTTTCAAGTAAGCTACTGCACCTATCGCTGTGGTGGAGGCGTCTGAGAAAATGCACAGTTCTTTCCTGCAGGCCGATGATAGAGAGATGGGAACATAGCATCTGTCTATCTTTGGGTGCTCTAATGCTAGCAAGGATTCTGTCCATTGAACCCACTCACTCAGTCTTTCTTGAGGAAGCAATGCATCCCATTCACTTTTTCCAGATGACAGTTCACGAACTAAGGCCTTACCTCTTATTGTCACAGGGGATACAAACCCTAGGGGATCATAGAGGCTATTTACGGTGGATAGAATTCCTCTATGTGTAAAGGGCTTTTCCTCTGAGGAAACTTGGAAAACAAAACTGTCTGTATCTAGATCCCAACTTAGGCCTAGGCTTCTCTGCAAGGGAAGGGTGTCTGTACCTAGGCAAAGATCTTTAAGGTCTTTGGCTCTGTCTGCCACAAGGAAAGCTTCCATAACTTTTTGGCTGTTGGAAGCGATTTTATGAAGACGCAGATTGGATTCTGCCAGCATCTGCTTTGCTTTACTGAGGATGGAAATTGCATCTTCAGGAGTGCTAGCAGAAGCGAGTCCATCATCTACATAGAAATGCCTCAATACAAAGTGTTTGGTGTCTTGTCCATAGCACTCTGCATATTTCTGGGCTGCCTTTTGCATGCAGTATATAGCGACAGCAGGAGAGGGCCTGTTGCCAAATACGTGCACCTTCATTCTATACTCGATAATTTCCTTGTATATGTCATTGTCTTTGTACCAGAGAAAGCGTAAAAAGTCTCTATGGTCGTCTCTGACGAGAAAGCAATAAAACATTTGCTGCACATCTGCTGTGAAGGCAATGGGCTCTTTTCTGAAGCGCATAAGGACACCTAGCAAGGTGTTGTTTAGGTCAGGACCACTTAACAGTACATCATTTAACAAAACTCCTTCATACTCTGCGCTGGAATCAAAAACTATTCTGATTTGGTTAGGTTTGTGTGGATGGTAGACACCAAACATTGGTAGATACCAGTGCTCCCTATCTGTCTCAAGGGGTCTTGCTACTTCAGCGTGATCATTGTCTAGCATCATTTTAATGAATTCTGTGAAATCTCTTCACTTCTGGCTTTCTCTGTAGTGTTTTGCTGAGTGAATGCAAACGCTTCAAGGCTTGATCTCTGTTACAAGAAAACATGTCTGGGTGTGCGAAAGGGGAGAGGAGCCACCCAACTGTGATTGTCGTCTTGGTAGACCTCTCTATCCATAATCTGCAAGAAGGTCTGATCCTCTATAGACAGGGCCTGTTTATCATCATCTTTAGTTTTCTGGAACACTGTAATCCCTAGACTGTCTGTCTCAATGTTGGAATTGACTTCTCCTTTGCAATGTAGCATAGAAGAGTCCCAGGGTTGTGCTGGCTTGCCAAAGCTTTCTTTTACTACAAAGCTGTTGTGACAGGGACTGAGAAGGGACGTGCGTCCATTTGTTAACACAGATGTCTTCAAACTACTAACGTTGTCACCCACCCCAGGTCTAGTCTCTGTGCATAGGGGGCGTTGTAAGGTCCATTGATTTGCTGACATACCTTGTGTATCACTGAAAGCCTATTGTAAAGAATAATGCGTCTGAATTATACCTGTCACTGATCAAGACAAAGACGCTAAAATGTAACTTTTATTAATTTGATTTAAAACCAGGGTGCTGTGTTGCCATTCATACATGTAAGTGTCTCCTCATCAGACGGTAGGCACAATGTTGCCATTCACATTCCTACCGTCCTATGATTTGTTGTGAGGAGACCACAAACAACACCTGTGGGCAGGGCCGGGCCGACACAGAGGCTGAGGAGGCTCCAGCCTCAGGGCGCTCAAGCCTCAGGGCGCAGGCCACTCTCACCAAGTCCCTGCTGCTGCCGTGTAGCTGTATTAGCAGCAGAGCATCCATTTCTGCTCTCTGCTGCTGTAACAGCCGGTCCTGCGCCCCCTAGTGGTGTTCTTCCTCCCTCCCTCAGTCTAGTGCAGTGTGCTGCAGCACCGTACCTTCCCCAGCCCCTGACTTCCTGCCTGTGTGTGCACCACAACCCCCTCCCCCAGCACAGAGAGAAGAGCAGCGTCGGGACAGAGAAGGAGGAGGAGGAGGAATACTCTGCATCCTGCCTCTCCCTCCAAGTCACCAGAGACTGTATGTGCAGAAAATGTAAGGGGTTAAAGGGAATGGAATGGCAGTAATGTAATGTGCATATTGTGTGTGTTTATGTATGTGTGTCATATGTATGTCTGTATATATGTATGTATGTGTGTCATATGTATGTCAGTATGTGTGTGTGTCATATGTATGTCTGTATATATATGTGTATGTCATATGTATGTCTGTATATATATATGTGTGTGTCATATGTATGTCAGTATGTATGTGTGTGTCATATGTATGTCAGTATATATGTGTGTGTCATATGTATGTCAGTATATATGTGTCTGTGTCATATGTATGTATGTATGTATGTATGTGTGTCATATGTATGTCAGTATGTGTGTGTGTGTCATATGTATGTTAGTATATATGTGTGTGTGTCATATGTATGTCAGTATGTATGTGTGTGTCATATGTATGTCAGTATGTATGTGTGTCATATGTATGTCAGTATGTGTGTGTGTGTCATATGTATGTCAGTATGTATGTGTGTGTCATATGTATGTCAGTATATATGTGTGTGTCATATGTATGTCAGTATATATGTGTGTGTCATATGTATGTTAGTATATATGTGTGTGTCATATGTATGTCAGTATGTATGTGTGTGTCATATGTATGTCAGTATGTATGTGTGTATCATATGTATGTCAGTATGTATGTGTGTGTCATATGTATGTCAGTATGTATGTGTGTGTCATATGTATGTCAGTATGTATGTGTGTGTCATATGTATGTCAGTATATATGTGTGTGTCATATGTATGTCAGTATGTATGTGTGTGTCATATGTATGTCAGTATGTATGTGTGTGTCATATGTATGTCAGTATGTATGTGTGTGTCATATGTATGTCAGTATGTATGTGTGTGTCATATGTATGTCTGTATATATGTGTGCGTCATATGTATGTCAGTATGTATGTGTGTGTCATATGTATGTCAGTATGTATGTGTGTGTGTGTCATATGTATGTCAGTATGTATGTGTGTGTCATATGTATGTCAGTATGTATGTGTGTATCATATGTATGTCAGTATGTATGTGTGTGTCATATGTATGTCAGTATGTATGTGTGTGTGTCATATGTATGCCAGTATGTATGTGTGTGTCATATGTATGTCTGTATATATGTGTGCGTCATATGTATATATGTGTGTCATATGTATGTCAGTATGTATGTGTGTGTCATATGTATGTCAGTATGTATGTGTGTGTCATATGTATGTCAGTATATATGTGTGTCATATGTATGTCAGTATGGATTATCTAACCCAGTCCCCCTTCCCCCATCAGCCCTTGTCCTACCCCCATCTACCCCACCAGACATTTAGATGTTATTTATTCCTGCTATTCTAATGCTCTGATCAGTAGATGCTCAAGTCAAGCCCTCACCCCCCCAGCCATTTAGATATGTATGTTATCAATCATCCCCCACCCCCGCCTTCCTTGTAATTTGCTGGCCCCCAATATCCATTGTGAGTCACAATCCATAACAGTGCCATCCACAGATCCCCCATAACAATGCGTCATCCACAGATCCCCCATAACAGTGTGTCATCCACAGATCCCCCCCATAACAATGTGTCATCCACAGATCTCCCATAACAGTGTCATCCAGAGATCCCCCATAACAGTGCCATCCACAGATCCCCCCATAACAATGCGTCATCCAGAGATCCCCCATAACTGTGTGTCATCCACAGGTCCCCCATAACAGTGTGTCATCCACAGATCCCCCATAACAGTGTGTCATCCACAGATCCCCCATAACAGTGTCATCCACAGATCCCCCATAACAGTGTGTCATCCACAGATCCCCCATAACAGTGCGTCATCCACAGATCCCCTATAACAGTGTGTCATCCACAGATCCCCCATAGCACTGTCATCCACAGATCCCCCATAACAGTGTCATCCACAGATCCCCCATAACAGTGCCATCCACAGATCCCCCATAACAGTGTCATCCACAGATCCCCCATAACAGTGTCATCCACAGATCCCCTATAACAGTGTGTCCTCCACAGATCCCCCATAACAGTGTGTCATCCACAGATCCCCTATAACAGTGTGTCAGCCACAGATCCCCCATAACAGTGTCATCCACAGATCCCCCATAGCACTGTCATCCACAGATCCCCCATAACAGTGTGTCATCCACAGATCCCCTATAACAGTGTGTCATCCACAGATCCCCCCCATAACAGTGTCAGCCCCAAACCCCCATAACATTGTGCAATCCACAGATCCCTCCATAACATTGTGCTATCCACAGACCCCCCATAACATTGTGCTATCCACAGATCCTCCATAACAGTGTCATCCATAGATCCCCCATAACAGTGTGTCATCCACAGATCCCCATAGCATTGTCAGCCACAGATCCCCCATAACAGTGTGTCATCCACAGATTACCCCATAACAGTGTGTCATCCACAGATCCCCCATAACAGTGTGTCATCCACAGGTCCCCCATAACAGTGTGTCATCCACAGATTACCCCATAACAGTGCGTCATTAATTGATACATTAAACTGTGCATATTTATGTGTGATTACAACAGTATTTAGTAAAGACTCCACAAGTTGGGGGGGGGGGGGGCGCACTTGGGCAGCTCAGCCTCTGTTGGTGGTGGACCTTCTCCCAGCCCTGCCTGTGGGGTCACAGCAATTGGTCCGTTTGAATGTAGACCATAGAAGTGAGTCCACACGTGTATCATGAGGTGATTAACAAGTACACACTCTGCTGTGTGCACGATGGGGGTTGGAGAGACAAGCAACGGTCAAGTATTCAGATGACCCCTTGCTGCTCCTACGGAGGCACTTTTCTCAAGTAGCATACATAGTAATGCCAGCCGGTTATTAATTATTTCTAAGTATGCTTACAGAGGTGCTCCTCTTTGCCCCAACTACCTCAATAAATCGTTAGGCGGTCTCCTGTCTCATTGCTCTAGCGTTCCTCTCTGTAGAATCATCAGGAGCCACAAACATTAAGATACCTGCCTAAACGCTGCCACTAACATGCTGTGGCGGCGTCCTCCGGCGCTGTGATGGCCATCACAGCGCCGGAGGACGCCGCCACAGCATGTTAGTGTGGCAGCGTTTAGGCAGGTATCTTAATGTTTGTGGCTCCTGATGATTCTACAGAGAGGAAACGCGTAGAGCAATGAGACAGGAGACCCGCCTAACGATTTATTGAGGTAGTTGGGGGCAAAAGAGGAGCACCTCTGTAAGCATACTTAGAAATAATTAATAACCGGCTGGCATTACTATGTATGCTACTTGAGAAAAGTGCCTCCGTAGGAGCAGCAAGGGGTCATCTGAATACTTGACCGTTGCTTGTCTCTCCAACCCCCATCGTGCACACAGCAGAGTGTGTACTTGTTAATCACCTCATGATACACGTGTGGACTCACTTCTATGGTCTACATTCAAACGGACCAATTGCTGTGACCCCACAGGTGTTGTTTGTGGTCTCCTCACAACAAATCATAGGACGGTAGGAATGTGAATGGCAACATTGTGCCTACCGTCTGATGAGGAGACACTTACATGTATGAATGGCAACACAGCACCCTGGTTTTAAATCAAATTAATAAAAGTTACATTTTAGCGTTTTTGTCTTGATCAGTGACAGACATACCTTGTGTACCTGAAGAATGTCTCTTCCCAGAAGTAGAAAGATAGAAACATGTGACTCAACAGCTGGGATAAGGTGAGCAATTGAGCAGAGATGAGGGTGATGATGGGCTACTTCTGGAGAGGGAATCTCTGTTTTGTCATCAGGTATCATGCCACACTCTATAAGAGTAGGAAGTGGGAACTGCACTTTCTTATTGAGGGATTCAATGGTAAAGCCAGTAGCTCTTCTCCCTGTGGTTTCAATTGTCCCTGCACATGTCCTTAGAGTCTATGTAACTGTACTTGCCTTAAGGTTAAAGATATCAAAGAGGTCTGGCTGTTGCTCTGTTCATCTAGCACTGCATACATTTTCGCTGCCCTTTCTCTCTTACCAGTGGGATACACAGTCACTAAACAGATTTTAGAGCATGATCGTGCACTCTTGCCTGGGCCACATACTTCTGTGCAGTTGGACATTACTGAGGAGAGTGGGGTATCTTGTTGCTCCCTGCCCTGATCTTTAACGGGTTCTGCAGTTTCTAGTGATGTAGGAGCAGGCCCAGGGTGCAAATCTGCAATATGTTTCTCACTGCCACATTCGGAACATTCTACTGACATTTTACAGTCCTTGGCAATGGGATAAGTGGAACCACAGCACTTAAAACAGATACCATTTTGTTTAAGGAAGGACATCCGCTCAGTAATGGGTTTGCTTTTAAAGCTTTTGCATTTCTTTAGTGGATGTGGTTTTTTGTGTATAGGGCAATATCTATCAGGGTTTTCTATGGTCTGTACCTTGTGTGTACTTTAACTGTCGGTGACTTCTGAAGGTACAGCTGTTTTGTGTGTGGATACAGAGATCTTACCATAAGGTCTGTGAGGCCTTTCAGGTCTGTGCGATTGATTGCTGCTGGTGGTGAAGGCGTAACTGGGATCGCACCGGATCTTTGCTTGCTGACGGACAAACCTAGAAAACACAGAGAAAGGGGGAAAGACAACTCCATAGTCTTCTTTGAATTTGCCTCTCACAGACATCCACTTGTCTTGCAGATTGGAAGGTAGCTTCTCTACTATGGGATTAGTGCCTCTGGCTGTATCTAGGTATGAAAGTCCTGGCAAATAGCCATCCTCTTTGGCATGTTCTATCTCTAGCAGAAGGTCACTCAGTTCTTGTAGCCGCACGTTGTCTCTGTAGCCCACCTTTGGAAAGGCTTCAAGCTTTTTCAACAGTGCTCCTTCAATCGCTTCTGGGGATCCATACGTTTCTTCTAGTCTTTTCCAGGTCATGTTGAGTCCTACTGCAGGGTTGAACAGGTTCGCTCTTCTCATCCTCTTTGTATGCTCTGCTGACTCGGTACCAAGCCATTTTATCATTAAATCAAGCGTCTCTGCTGGTGATAAGTTTAGGCTTTCAGTGGCATGCAGAAAGGAAGATTTCCATGCCCAATAGTTTTCAGGACAGTCATCGAATTTGAGAAAGCCTAAGCTCACCAGTTCTTTGCGGATGAGATATTTGGTGACATCTACTGCACATTGATGTTCACACATGTAATCTTTAGGTTGAGGTGGTGGGAACACTTGTTTTTTGATTCTTGGGGGTTCTGGCGCTTTATCCTTGCTTTGCTGGCAGCTGCTGATCTCATGTGGTTGATCGGACCTGCACAGGGGGTCTGTCCGTCTCGGTCTGAATTCTTTTGCTTCAAGTTTGAGAGACCGTTCCTTTGTATGCACATCAGTAAGGTTCTTGACATATTCACTCGCACGATCTGCGAAGGATAGAGGTTTTTCTGGAACTTTTGGGTCTTTATATGATTTTTCACTTTCTGACCGACTTGTTCCCATGTAGGCAGCGGCCTCCACTTCAGCAACTGCGGCTGCACTCTGTCGCTGCAGGATGAGCAATTTTGACTCTAATTCTGCTTCTTCTTGTGCTATGGCAGCTTTCTTAGCTGCTATCTCTTGCATCATTATGGCTTCTTTTTCTGCGTACTGTAGCTGGACACGGGCAGCTTCTGCCTTGGCACGAGCTCTAACTGCTGAGGAACTTGCTGAGGACATCTTGCTAGCTTCTGAAGATCTGGACACATGTGACTGTGCATCGTCTTGCTGGGCACTGAGGATGTTCTCCCTGCCTTGCTGTGTCAGCGGTAGCGTGTCATCAGCCTGGTACTTTGTTCCTGATCTTAGACTCATGCTGCAGTAATGGCGTCTCCGTTTATTCCAGACCGCCACGTGGTTGTCCTTTTACTGTTCTGCTTCGCGCTATTGACTATTGTATAACGCTATTCAGACAGCTTAACAATAATTCAGAAGTCAAGAAACGTGAGACATCATATCTGTATGTATTCTTCTTTCTGAATAACTTTGTAAAACTACAACATAAACATAATCATAACATACATGTCAGTACATTAAACATTGTGTAACAGCTTCCTACCATCAATAAAAAAAAAACGGACAATTCAACCATAAGTTCTGAAATGTTTCAGAGCACCACTGTGTGCTGCTTGCTGGTCCAGGCTCACTCATGAAATGGAGGACAAGAAGTTTCAAGTTGAAGGTCACTGTCTCTCATAAGAATATTACAACTTCCTGTTAAAGCTGATCTGAACTTACTAGGCAATATTAATTCTGACCGCTAGATGGCAGCAACATCAAACATATTAATACAGTAATTATAGAACATTACAAAACTGGGAATTTAAAGTGGCCCTAAAAAAAAAAAAAAAAAGTGACCCCCATGTTGTAGGCGGGTCCAACCTGACAGAAGGCAGGGCCACACAAGTAGATGGGGCCAACACAAGCAGGCGGGTGGCAGCAGTACCATAGTGAAGCATAAAATACTACCTCAGCAGAACCAAATACTACAGTGCAGCACAAACTACTGCCTAAACAGAACCAAATACTACAGTGCAGCACAAAATACAGAACCTACCCTTTGGTGGTGGACAGCACCAGCTGCCACGTTCTGTCGTCCTCCTCTTGCAGTTGTCTATAATTAAGATATGGAGTTGAAGGCTTAGGAGGTGAGATTCAGGCCACAACAACAAGCCAGCCCTACCTTCAGAACGCTGCCTGGACTGCCCCTTAGTGCCCCCAATAGTATGCTCCCCAAGTGGCCAAGGAAAAAAAAATAAAAATCAGTCCTGTCCCCAGCCACTGTTTGTGGTGAAGGCCACAGGCTTCTTTCAGCCTGCAGCCTGGGATGGCTGCGTACTTCTGCCTCACATATTGGCCTGTGAGGGTGAATGGCAAGGCAGAGAGCCATGGGGTCTGAGCAATAGATTCTTATTTGCTAGTTTCCCGCCAAGGTGTGTTGTGTTTCTTTTCCTGTTTTGTGTACCTGACCTCCACTTAATCTCTACTACGAGCCTGAGATGCCCACCCTGACCTCAGCCTATTTATCTTTTGCACATACTCTGTCTGCCTAGACCTCGGCTTGACCCTTACTATGGTTGTTGCCTGATTCCTCGGCGCTCTGCACTGGTGTCTCTTGATCCCCATAGGTGAGCAGCTACTTGAACCGACACTACTCCAAGTGGTGGCAGTTGAAGTTCAAATCTCTATATAGGGTTTAAAGGGTAAACAACTGGGGAGTTTTAGATCAAAATAAATTCGCTAAGAACCTCATATTTGTCATATAAAATGTGGTATTAGTTTATATATAGATGTTGCTTTTAGTGTCTTGAGAGTGCTGCTATGTTCTATGTGTTTCTCTTTAATTATGGGGATGTACATCTGCATACAGGGCCGGGCCGACACAGAGGCTGGGGAGGCTCCAGCCTCAGGGCGCTCCAGCCTCAGGGCGCAGGCTGGGGCCGGCCAGAGGGAGAGGGACTGACAGGGGGCAACCGCTCAGCGCTCCCTCCTGTCATTCCCTGATTTTAGCGTGACCGAGCTCTGTCCGGCCCGCAGGTACAGAGAGCATCAGTCTCCTATACCCAGCCGGACTCACAGGAAGCGCGCACACAGTTTGCACTTCAAGTCAGTCGGCTCTGTACAGGAGAGCTCCTCCTCCTGTACCCGCGGAGGCACAGACCATGCAGAGCTCGGCCATGCTACAGCAGAGGTAGGAGGAGAGGAGGAAGAGAAAAAGAAGCATGACAACATGGGGAGGGGGAGAAGAAAGAGCATGACAACATGGGGGAGAAGAAAGAGCATGACAACATGGGGGGAGAAAGAGCATGACAACATGGGGGGGGAGAGAAGAAAAAGCATGACAACATGGGGGGGCAGAAAGCATGACAACATGGGGGAGGCAGAAAGAGCATGACAACATGGGGGGGTATAAAGAGCATGACAACATGGGGGGGTATAAAGAGCATGACAACATGGGGGTATAAAGAGCATGAAAAGATGGGGGGAGAATGACAGGGGGCAGAAAGAGCATGACAAGAAGAGGGATTATGACAAGAGGGGGAGAATGACAAGAGGGGAGAGCATGACAAATTACTATGTGGGGGCACTGCTGTGTGGTTGAGGGGGGTGTGGGGGACATTACTGTGTCGGGGGCATTGTGGCGGACATTACTGTGTGGGGGCAGTGTGGAGGACATTACTGTGGGGGGGGCAGTGTGGCGGATATTACTGTGTGGGGCAGTGTGGGGGGCAGTGTGGCGGACATTACTGCGTGGGGGGCAGTGTGGCGGACATTACTGTGTGGGGCAGTGTAGGGGGTAGTGTGGCGGACATTACTGTGTGGGGGGCAGTGTGGCGGACATTACTGTGTGGGGGGCAGTGTGGCAGACATTACTGTGTGGGGGGTAGTGTGGCGGACATTACTGTGTGGGCAGTGTAGGGGGCAGTGTGGCGGATATTACTGTGTGGGGGCAGTGTGGAGGACATTACTGTGTGGGGGCAGTGTGGCGGACATTACTGTGTGGGGGGCAGTGTGGCGGACATTACTGTGTGGGCAGTGTGGCGGATATTACTGTGTGGGGGGCAGTGTGGAGGACATTACTGTGTGGGGGCAGTGTGGCGGACATTACTGTGTGGGGGCAGTGTGGCGGACATTACTGTGTGGGGGCAGTGTGGCGGACATTACTGTGTGGGGGCAGTGTGGCGGACATTACTGTGTGGGGGCAGTGTGGCAGACATTACTGTGTGGGGGCAGTGTGGCGGACATTACTGTGTGGGGGCAGTGTGGCCGACATTACTGTGTGAGGGCAGTGTGGCCGACATTACTGTGTGGGGGCAGTGTGGCCGACATTACTGTGTGGGGGGCAGTGTGGCCGACATTACTGTGTGGGGGACACTAAATGAACCCTGTTATGGGGAGAATCTGTGGATGACACATATTTGTCATCCACAGATTCCCCAATAACAGTGTCATCCATCACAGATCCCCCATAGCATGATCATCCACAACTTGGAGGGGGGGGGGCGCACTTGGGCAGCTCAGCCTCTGTTGGTGGTGGACCTTGTCCCAGCCCTGTCTGCATATCTACTGATCATATGGTGGCTGCCTCCAAATCTGAATACATTCTTATCATCACATCCATTCCACAAGTGATTTTTTTAAGTGTGACACATATAGCTGAGGATGTTGTTCCTCTAATTGGATGCCTATGGCACACAGAGGTAACAGCTGTAGCAAAACAGTATATGTGTGGGATCTTTCCTGAATTTAACCCCTTCAGGACCCTGACATTTTTCACCTTAAGGACCAGGCCATTTTTTGCAAATCTGACAGTGTCACTTTATGTGGTGATAACTTTAAAACGCTTTTACTTATACAAGCCATTCTGGGATTGTTTTCATGTCACATATTGTACTTCATGACAGTGGTAAATTTGAGTCAAAATATTTCATTTTTATTTATAAAAAAAATACAAAATTTACCAAAAATTTTGAAAAATTCGCAATTTTCAAAATTTCAATTTCTCTGCTTTTAAAACAGATAGTGATACCTCCTAAAATAGTTATTACTTTACATCTCCCATATGTCTATTTCATGTTTGGATCATTCTGTAAATTACATTTTCTTTTTTTGGGACTTTAGAAGGCTTAGAAGTTTAGAAGCAAATCTTAAAATTTTTAAGGACCACTTCAGGTCTGAAGTTACTTTGTGGGGCTTACATAATAGAAACCACCCATAACTGGCCCCATTTTAGAAATGATACCCCTCAAGGTATTCAAAACTGATTTTACAAACTTTGTTAACCTTTTAGGTGTTCCATGAGAATTAAAGGAAAATGTAGGTGAAATTTCAGAATTTCACTTTTTTGGCAGATTTTCACCTTTAATCCATTATTTCCAGTAACAAAGCAAGGGTTAACAGCCAAACAAAACTCAATATTTATTACCCTGATTCTGTAGTTTACAGAAACACCCCATACGTTCTGTACGGGCACATGGCAGGGCGCAGAAGTAAAGGAACGCCATATGGTTTTTGGAAGGCAAATTTCACTGGGATAATTTTAAGTTGCCATGTCACATTTAAAGATGCACCCTAGAGTACAGACTCCAAAAAAGTGACCCCCATTTTGGAAACTATGGGATAAGGCGGCAGTTTTATTGGTACTATGTTAGGGTACATATGATTTTTGGTTGCTCTATATTACACTTTTTGTGAGACAAGATGACAAAAATAGCTGTTTTGGCACTGTTTTTATTTTTAGTTTTTTTAAAATGTTCATCTGACAGGTTAGATCATGTGCTATTTTTACAGAGCAGGTTGTTACGGACGTGACAATACCAAATATGACTACTTTCTTGGGTTGTTTATTTCAGTTTTACATAATAAAGCATTTTTGAAAAAAATGTTTTTTTAGTGTCTCCATATTATGAAAGCCATAGTTTTTTTTTATTTTTTGAGCGACTGGCTTATGTAGGGGCTCATTTTTTTTGGTATGAGATGATTGTTTAATTGGTACTATTTTAGGGTGCATATGACTTTTTGATCGCTTGGTATTACACTTTATGTGATGTAAGGTGGCAAAAAATGGCTTTTTTACACCGTTTTTATTTTTTTACCGTGTTCACCTGAGGGGTTAGTTCATGTGATATTTTTATACAGCAGGTTCTTACAGATGTGGTGATACCCAATATGTACACTTTTTTAAAAAAATTATTTGTTTCACACAATAACAGCATTTTTTTAAACCAAAAAAATCATGTTTTAGTGTCTCCATATTCTGAGAGCCATTGTTTTTATTTTTTTTTGGGGGGGGGGGGGCAATTGTCTTAGGTAGGGTCTTATTTTTTGTGGGATGAGATGACAGTTTCATTTGTTATGATTTTGGGGTGCATATGCGTTTTTTTATCTCTTGGTATTACACTTTTTGTGATGTAAGGTGATAAAAAATGGCTTTTTTTACACAGTTTATTATTTTTTTACGGTGTTCATCTGAGGGGTTAGTTCATGTGATATTTTATACAGCAGGTTCTTACGGACGCGGCGATACCTAATAAGAATACTTTTTTTATTTATTTAAGTTTTACACAATAACAGCATGTTTTAAACAAAAATAAATCATGTTTTAGTGTCTCCATATTCTGAGAGCCATATTTATTTATTTTTTTGCCCGATTGTTTTATGTAGGGGCTCATTTTTTGAGGGATGAGGTGATGGTTTGATTGGTACTATTTTGGGGGGCATACGCCTTTTTGATCGCTTGGTGTTGCACTTTTTGTGATGTAAGGTGACAAAAAAATAGTTTTAGCACAGATTTTATTTTATTTTTTCTACGGCGTTCACGAGAGGGGGTGGATCATGTGATATTTTTGTAGAGCCGGTCGTTACGGACACGGCAAAACCCAATATGTCTGGTTTTCTTTTTATTTCTATTTTTACTATTTTTTTACTATTTTATGTTTTATTTTGGGCACTGTTATTTTATTATTTTTTACTTGAAACTTTTTACTTGAATTTTTTTTATTATGAAAAACACTTTTTTTTTGGTACTTCAACTTCTGGGGTCTGATCCCCTCTGCAATGCATTACAATACAACCTGTATTGTAATGCATTGGCTGTCAGCTTTTATACTGACAGCCTGCCTGTGAGACCCAGCCTAAGGGCTGGATCTCACAAGCTTTCATAGAAGGCAAGCTCCGATACCTATGGAAGGCATTGGGCTTGCAGTCTCTGCCATCGGTTTCCCGTCACTGCAGCACGGGGACCTGATAGGGAAGCGGAGGGCACCAGTACCCACAGCGAACCCTCTGCATGCCGCTATGAGCTTTGACTGCAGCATACAAGGGGTTAACACGCCGGCATTGGTGTTTTCACTGATGCTGGCGTATGCAGCAGGGGCCCGGCTGTCAGTGATTGCCGGGTCCGTACCACTGATTTGGCAGGCGCAGCTCCTGTACCCGCCCGATCATCCCGCCGTACATGTGCGGCGCTGGTCCTTAAGTCATGTCCACTATGGGTTTAATACCACTGGCACAGAGAAATATATTAAATACGTTGTTTCCCGCCTGGATTGAGATTACCTTGCTGTGGTGGGTGGACACAGATATTTTTTGATCAAAATATATTTGTTAAGAACCTCACATTTATCATGAAAGTGCTATTATGTTCTGTGTCTTTCTCTGTAATTATGGTCATGTACATCCATGTATCTAATTATCATATTGCGCAGAATGTGTTTATCATTTTTGTGTGTTTTTTGTCATTAAAGAGGAAACAATCCATATACAGAAAATGCAGTAAGTGTATATACAATACAATGAGTGCAAACAAGATTATTTATCAGGGATGAGTGAGTGGTAACAGAAGCAAGTTGTTGCCTATAGATAGGAAATTATAAATAGGAATATTAGAGAAAATATAACATATGGGCATGAAGCACATTTAAATGATAGGTACACTTTAAGTAACTGTAAGGAAGGCCATCCTAAGCAAAGTAAATAAAGCTGTTGCCTCACCCAAATTAATTAAAGCGGTTGTTCGAGATAATTAAAAATCCCTAAAATGAAAAAAACATCTTACACTCACCCCTTTCTCAAACACAGTATCTGCGATGTGCACAGGGACTTGCCACAATGTAGTACCTGACCTCTGCTGCCAATCACTGTCCTCAGCGGTAAACCACTGAGGAAAGTGATTGGGTGCATGCCTTATCTAGGTATGTCACTGCTGCTGTCTAAACAAACAGCAACTAGAAAATCGGACCAGTGGACAATGCTGGACAAATTGGTGAGTGTGAGATGTTTATTAAGTCATTTTAGGGCTTGTCTGAGATTTTTAATTATCTCAAACAACCCTGTTAAAGTTAACAAAGCCTCTCATGTTTGATCTATAATGCTGTTGAAGTATTTGAGGAGAATGCATTTGCAGTCCTGTATCCGTTTTGCTAGTTTTATGGCTAAGTCCAGTGACTGTACTGTTATATGATATAAACTGCTGTATTATATAGTAATATATTGTTATATCTCCTATATTGTATGTGCTCTAGTGGCTCTCCTTGTAAAAACTGTTAGTTGCCATTGCCTAGGTCCCCCAGGGCCCGGGGTCCATAATTAGTAGAAAGTAACAAAGTAGACAAGCCCTACATATGTGAGAATGCATTGGTATAGGGGTGCTGTATTGCTCAAGTGGGGTGACCAATTAGTCTTTAAAAAAGACGCCCTTGCCATCAACAGGAGTTGGAGGTAGACCCTATGATTGAGTGCCCATATGAAAGGCTACAGATAAACACTACAGCAGAACAGAGACCATCAGTGGGTGAAATTACCTAGGAGCCTCACTGCATGGTCTTGATAGTGAGTGGGATGTGCCCTTTCCATAGATGAGAGATTAGAGTCTGAGAAGTGGATTGTTACACAACCTGTGTGTGTATACCTTTGTGTGGATACAGGAACAGACAGAGAAGGCCTGTGGAAAGGTCATTCAAAAAGTGACAAAAGGTACCCTTGCACCAGAGAGTCATAGAGACTGTAAAGGGAAGGAAGAAGAGGCACCATAGCATTAATTGCCACCATTCCTGACTGTGAGTTGGGCTGTGCACACCTGTAACGTTGTTGCTGCGAAACTTTCAAAAACTTTCTCTCTTATTAAGTAAGACTGTGTATATCCCTCTGGAGCCATACTGTCACATCACAAACTGGTTTTCTGCTGAACCTGAGCTGTGTCTGTGACTTTTGATTTGTGACCCAAACTTACTGGCCTTTCACTTGGCTTATATTACAAAGGACACCACTGGCACTGCTAAGTTATGGTTTCCAACATTGCCGGCTGTTGGTTCAATGTCAAACATGATGTAATCTGTGACTGGATCCTCTGATACAGATGTGAACAGAACTTAATTCTGTCATTATTAGCTTTTTCACAGGATGTGCCATATTCAATTTTTGTTTTTGATAAGATAATGGTTAAAAAACCAATGTTGAAAATGATATCAGTTTTCATCAACTACCAACAGTTACCGTACTTTGTTTAGTCCACTTCCTCTAACTGATTCATTGGAAATTGTGAACTCTATAACACGTTGCTATATGATTACTGCAATTTAAAAAGGTTTTAATAGTGTTTTAACCATTCATGAGTAAGGCAAAAAAAAAACACAACAAAATTGAACAAACACATTTTCAAACATGTTGTGTAATCCCGTTAAATATAATTTATTTCCCTATTTTTTATAGTGTGGCAATTGTTAGCATATGGTCATTTCACAACACAGTGCTAAGTAAGGATAATTTACCAAATACTTCCCGAAACAATTTCCCTTTTGTGGTATGTATATAATGTCATGTTCCTTTGAGTTTCCTAATGACTTATGTTTATTCCATTTTTAATAAGTAATATTATTAGTAGTTAGACAATACTACTCAGTAAAAACTACTTTGTCTCTGTAGTGCCCAGGAGCAAGGGTACTTTGGGATTTATGCTATTGTTTGCACGTATACTGTTTTATTATGTTGAACTGCATTTTATATGTTTATTGTAATATATCATGTTAATTTGCACTGTTATTGCATTGTATTTGCACTAAATTGTGGAAAGGGTTAATGAACAGAGACTAAGAAACTATGGGAATCTCCAGCCTATGCACTGAGAAGCTAGTAATTTTAGATTATTGTCATAAGGGACTATGCAGAGCTAAGAAAAAAGACAGAAACAGTGAAGAGCCAGAAAAACGCCCTTAGGTTAGCCCTATGCCAAACCAGTTACTTGGCACAGTGGGTCAACACTCACTGACCCATAATATCCTGTTGTTTATGACTGAATATTGCTTAGTCATTCCCATTGACTTGTATTGCAGTCCAATGAAAGTTTGTGGCTTGAACTGCAACGTTGTTTCTGTTAGGCGGCACTTCTCCAACTTCACCTCTCCCACTAGAAGGTTCCAGATCAATTAGAAACTGTATAAAAGTAGAGCTGACATGGCCCCCTGTTGTCTGCAGATAGGGACAAAGTAGAAGAAACTGCCAGACTACATAAGTGACCAGAAGAAGATACTGAAATGGGAAAACTCTGCCACAGACTCAAGCCTTTCCTTAGCAAAGACCCTTCTGCTACCAAAGGGTAGACTGGAGAAGCCAGCTCAGTACATTGCCTGTATTGTTTTGTATTTGAGTTCATGCAGTAAAGAAGTACACACTGGTTTATTGCAGACCCTGACTCTCTGGACTTATTTCCCTTTGAGGTGCACCATGCCTTACCATCCTCCCTGGAGAGCTACAACATGTGGTGACACCTCAATGGTGTCTAGGGTACCCATTGTGGCACCTCAAATCTGGTTACTGCATCTTCTAGGTTCCTAATTACAGATCATGCTACTACTGAATTCAATGGATTGGATATGCACACACAGACTACCAATTGAATGAGGGTCTTATTTGCAGAGACCTTACTGATGACATAGTATGTCCGTATTCATCAAATCTTACTGATTTTCTACAGGATCTACCATTAAAAACTAATGGATTTGTTATTAATAAATTCAGTTTAGATTATTTACAGTGCAAGAAAAGCAGGAGTAAATATGTCCTTGTTCAGATAAAGGGGTCTCCAAAGCTTATCTCAAGGATATGCCATGAGGGTAGGGCTCTGACTGCAGGGACTCCCACCAGTAATTTTGGCTGTTTCTCTGTGCAGTGCCACTAGTTCTCAGGTTCAATACGTACTCTATTTAGGAATGTTTAATGGATGTTCGTGTTTATGACTGATTTTTTTTATCCAGGTCTCAGTGTTTAGTGTATGCAGTGGTGTAAAATACACATGAAATCCGCCTCCCAATGTTTTTATGGAGAATATGTCTGACACAGTCAGGGCCGAAAAGGCATGTGCCTAGGGCACCATAAAGTTGGGGGGAGGCACAGCAAGTCCTCCTCCTGAATTTAACTGTGTCCTTTACCATATAGTAGACAGTGGAATGGAACCAGAGCACGGTATTTAATTTTGTTGCTTTCTTTTGCCACTTTGGTGGGCATACTGTTGGTCCACTAAAGAGGGTCATTGTTATTACTGGGGGCACTATGGGGGCTTTATTTCTATTGGGAAGGAATTATAAGAGGGCTTTAGTACTACTGAGGCAATATAGAAGAAAATGTATTACTACTGTGGAACACTGTGGGGCTTCATTACCACTAGGAACACTAAGGGGACATTATTACAATTAGGGGCACTATTGCTAGTGAAGTAGGGAATTGTTACTATTGCTGGGGCTTTTGAGGCACTATCTCTGTGGTGGTCACGCTGGCAAGGTATCAGCTTGGCACAATTATTTTTGTGGTACATTATGTGGCACTGTTACCTTTTGAAGGCACTGTGTGACAATAATTATTGAAGGTGGCTCTATTTGTGTGGTACTGGTATCTTTAGCCCCAGGGAGCATAGAGGGCACAGAATTGGGAGTGGCAGTGAAATGACACTGAAAGAAAGTCAGTGAGGTGATTTTTATGCTATGCAAATTACTCTAAGCATAA
Source organism: Bufotes viridis (assembly GCA_033119425.1). Classification (NCBI taxonomy): domain Eukaryota; kingdom Metazoa; phylum Chordata; class Amphibia; order Anura; family Bufonidae; genus Bufotes; species Bufotes viridis. Next base: position 279,482,007 of record CM065590.1, read on the forward strand.
ATCACAGATACGAAGCATGGGTGGTAAAGTGCTTTTTCCATGAATAGCTTTTATTTGGTGCAAAGCCCCCCCCCCCCCTTATCGCACATTTATGGTTTCTCTAATTTGCTGTGGGTTTGCAGATTTGATCTGCATGTGATTTTTTCTGCCATGTGAACATCTACATGACGAACCCTATATGGTGTCGCTGCGAATGCCACTGCATAGGATTTGTTCTCTGCTTAAGTAGTGAAAAATATGTTTTTGTGCGGTCTAAGGGCCTAATTTATTATATAATGTACGCTAGTTTCCTGGTGTGAAAAGTCACAGACTGCCGTGCTTGCTACTTTTTCAACACTACTTGTGCAAAAATGTTTGGGCAAGTGGGGTTTCTCAGCCACCTTCACAATTTTCCCCAAAAGAGGGTGGGGAGTGGGCAGAGCCACTGGCCTTGCCACATTTGTCATCTTTTATACCAGTTTTCTTGTAATGCTATCAGTATAGGCACACGACTGCCATATGCTGTGCCTAAATTATGACGGAGTGTATGCCTTGTCATAAATTAAGCACAACCTCTGGCAGCATGCCTGGTTGTCATAGACCGGCGTATGGCTCCGGTCTATGATAAATCGGTCCATATATGTATGTAAACATTGCTAGGTAGGGTTGTTCCACCATCCCCATAAGGAGGAGTAGAGCTAGACAGTGAAGTTTGAGGAAACAGAACAGTCCTAGAAAGCTGAGAAGAGCAAAAGATGTAAGAAGAAATTATTACAACCAGCTTCTGAGAGAGAAAAGAGCAACAGAGAATATTGTGGAGCATTCCAGCATTCAGAGGAGGTGCGTGCAAAACAGACTGTGGAGATAATCTGTCTAAAAAGAACTATTGATCACATATGTCTCCCTGCGAGGAGTATTTTACCTATTTTTCAAACTTGCTGTAATGTTATACTTCATTGCTCTCAAAAAAAAAAAAAAAAAAAAAAAAAACTTCAATAAAGACAAATTGAACCATAAAAAGAACTATTGACTCCACAGCAAATTTGTCCAGGAGATGAAAGGCTTAGGTAGGACGTACTTTAGAGGAAGACTGGGGATCTGCAATGGCCCACATCCCACAGAGGACATTTTTGATCAATTTGCGAATAAAGAGCAAAGTGAGAGAAAGTGAGACAGAGCAGAAAGCTGCAAGAGATATTGCACCTCTATTTTCTGAATGCTAACGCTACAGAATGTAGTACAGTGTGAAAGATTGCGTCAGAGAAAGATCTTGTTCTGGTAACTAACTTTGCATCTGTACGAACTGCAATATCTATGAAGTTGCAACACTGTGCAAGATCTGCCATCTGCCTGTCCATGCAAAGTCTGAACTGTGACATCTGCTGTGAGTACTGTACTGGAACTTTAAACTGTCAGTAAAGAACTTTTCTACTCTTAAACCTGCCTCATAATTGCCTCAAACTACAGGGAACCCTGCCTTGCAACTCAGAATTTATCACCATCAGGGGCACCTCACCTAATACCTGGAAGGAGAGCCCAAAAGTCAGGGAGTGCCCCAAAGGGAATAAAAGATGTACCCTTCCATCATTGCACGACCAGGAGTATCAGAGTGAGTAATAACTACCATTCTTGCTACTATCACTCCCATTCTCTCCTCTGCTCTCCTCTTCTACATCCATGATTGATACAACCTCTCCTATCCTCTCCCCTCCTCTGGACTCATTGCACCACTGCTACAAATCATCCATCAGGCACTGGAATCGTGGAAAAGCATTGGCTCACATTTACTAACATAAGTGAACATAGATGTTGTCTGAACTCCATTCAGATGTAGGGAATTTGATGCAGATTTTGCTGTGTTGTTACATGTAGATTTCGTCATGGATTTTGTTGCAGATTTGCCAAAGATTTCATCCTAAGCATTGCAAAACCATTTCAAAATCCATTCAGGTCAATTTACAGGCAGAAAAATTTCTGCAATGTGTAGATGAGATTTTTAGAGTCTCATCTGCTGTATTTCGTTGCAGTTTTCTCCAGAATCATATCTGCCTAACAGATCCCCACGTAATAAGCAACATGTGCATGTAGCTATAACCAGTTTTTAGTTGGAAATTTTTTGGAAGCAAACTTGCCACATATAAACACACTCTAAAAAAATGTATCTATGTAAATGATTAATAAGGTATATCCTACTGTTTTGTGTCTATATTTCCTATGCAGAAATATGGTCACTTAGGGAAAAGCAGGAAATCAAGAATTGATGAATGCAGGATCTGACTATATACAGTCATGTGAAAAAATTAGGACACCCTTTGAAAGCATGTGGTTTTTTGTAACATTTTTAATAAATGGTTATTTCATCTCCGTTTCAACAATACAGAGAGATTAAAGTAATCCGACTAAACAAAGAAAACTGAAGAAAAGTCTTTTCAAGATCTTCTGTAAATGTCATTCTACAAAAATGCCTATTCTAACTGAGGAAAAAGATAGGACACCCTTGCCCCTAATAGCGAGTGTTACCTCCTTTGGCTGAAATAACTGCAGTGAGACGGTTCTTGTAGCCATCTACCAGTCTTCGACATCGGTCTGAGGAAATTTTACCCCACTCTTCAATGCAGAACTTTTTCAGCTGTGAGATGTTTGAGGGTTTCTTGCACGTACAGCCCTTTTCAAGTCACCCCACAGCATCTCAATGGGATTCAAATCTGGACTTTGACTTGGCCATTCCAGGACTCTCCATTTCTTCTTTTTCAGCCAATCTTTGGTTGATTTACTAGTATGTTTTGGGTCATTGTCATGTTGCATGGTCCAGTTCCGCTTCAGCTTTAATTTTCTAACTGAGGGTCTCACATGTTCTTCAAGCACCTTCTGATACACAGTAGAATTCATCGTGGATTCTATGATGGTGAGCTGACCAGGTCCTGCTGCAGCAAAGCAGCCCCAAACCATGACACTTCCACCTCCATGCTTCACAGTTGGTATGAGGTTCTTTTCTTGGAATGCTGTGTTTGGTTTACGCCAAACATGTCCTCTGCTGTTGTGTCCAAATAATTCAATTTTGGACTCATCTGTCCAAAGAACATTATTCCAGAAGTCCTGGTCTTTGTCAACTTTATCTCTGGCAAATGTCAGTCTGGCCTCGATGTTTCTCTTGGAAAGCAAAGGTTTCCTCCTTGCACACCTCCCATGCAAGTTAAACTTGTACAGTCTCTTTCTGATTGTAGAGGCATGTACTTCTACATCAACAGTAGCCAGAGCCTGCTGTAGTTCCTCGAGATGACACTTTAGGGTTTTTGGAGACCTCTTTTAGCATCTTGCGGTCTGCTCTTGGGGTGAACTTGCTGGGGCGACCAGTCCTGGGCATGTTGGCAGTTGTTTTGAAAGCCCTCCACTTGTAGACTATCTTCCGGACAGTGGAATGGCTGATTTCAAAATCTTTGGAGATCTTTTTAAATCCCTTCCCAGACTCATAGGCTGCTACAATCTTTTTCTGAAGTCCTCTGACAGCTCTTTTGCTCTCACCATGGTGCTCACTCTCACTTCAACAGTCAGGAGCACACCAAACTAAATGTCTGAGGTTTAAATAGGGCAAGCCTCATTCAACATGCAGAGTAACGATCTACTAATTATGTGCACCTGGTGTGATATACCTGTGTGAGATCTGAGCCAATTTAAGAGAGAATACATGTGAGGGTGTCCTATCTTTTTCCTCAGTTAGAATAGGCATTTTTGTAGAATGACATTTACAGAAGATCTTGAAAAGACTTTTCTTCAGTTTTCTTTGTTTAGTTGGATTACTTTAATCTCTCTGTATTGTTGAAACGGAGATGAAATAACCATTTATTAATGTTACAAAAAACCACATGCTTTCAAAGGGTGTCCTAATTTTTTCACATGACTGTAGCTGTTCTTTACAGCTATGAATATGGCAGAGGCAATCAGTGGGTGTGATTACATAAGACATGACTGAACTGAACAGCTACACAGCTAGGAAGCCACTCCAGTGCTGACTAGGCAGTAGGGATGAGCGAATCGACTTCAGATGAAGTCGATTTGCATAAAACTTTGTTTCAATACTGTACGGAGCGAGTGCTCTGCACAGTATTAGAGTGTATTGGCTCTGATGAGCCAAAGTTATTACTTCGCAAAGTCTTGCGAGGCTTCACATAATAACTTAAAAAATTGATTTCTACTGTAAAAACATTTCCCGAACTCGGGATCAGCAGTTCTGGCAGCGGTGGCCATGGTTGTGCAGCGTGCTCTCCATTTTCTGACTCTGTTGACTAGGATCATGCAAATCTGCGGGACTGGATGGTATGTGGTGCAGTAGCAGCCATGGTCATTCACACAGGCAAACATTTGGCAGGCCTCTGTCTGGATAAAATTTTTCAATTAAAGGACTCATGCAAACGCCCGTTGGTGTATTGCGGTCCGCAAACCGCGGATCCGCAAAACACGGAAGCTGCTCCACGTTCCGTTCCGCAATTTGCGGAAGCTGCTCCGCGTTCCGTTCCGCAATTTGCGGAACGGAACGCGGCCCATTGTAGAAATGCCTATTCTTGTCTACAAAACGGACAAGGATAGGACATGTTCTATTTTTTTTTTTGCGGGGGCACGGAACGGAGCAACGGATGCGGACAGCATGCGGAGTGCTGTCCGTATCTTTTGCAGCCCCCCTTGAAGTGAATGGGTCTGCACCTGAGCCGCAAAATATGCAGCTCGGACGCGGACCACAACAACGACCGTGTGCATGAGGCCTAAGTGAGAGTCGTAGGCTGCTGAACTTCCATATAAGAACAAACCCCAGAAAACTATACACATTAACACCTTAAGTACCTGGCCCATTTTTTGTTTTGCTGTTTTGTTTTTTTCTCTCAACATTCTAATGGCCATAACTTTTTTAATTTTCCGTTCATATAGCCATATGAGGGCTTAATTTGTGCGGGAGAAGATGCATTTTTTAATGGCACCATTTCATTTACCATGTCTGTTATTGAAAAACTGGAAAAAAATCTTTGTCGGGTTAAATTGAAAAAATACATCACAGTGTTCACTGTGTGTTAAAATTGACATGATGTCAGTATTCTACGGGTCACTATGAATACAGTGATACCAAACTTGTATAGGTTTTTTTTTTTACTACTAAAACATTTTCTGACAGCCATAACTTTTTTATATTTCCATCCACAGAGCTGTATCAAGGCTGGTTTTTGTGGTACGTACGACTTTTGATCACTGCTATTTAAAAAAATTTGGGGGGGGGGGGGAAGGGTCGGGTCTAAAAAATGGCAAATCGTGTGTTTTTCATTTTTTCTGTTACGGCGTTCACCGCACAGGAATTTTTAAAAATATTTTAATACTTCAAATATTTTCAGATACAGCGATACCTGATATAGTAATATATTAATAATAAAAAATATACATCTAAAATTAATTTTTTTTTACTTTTTTCACTTTTTATTTGATAGCTATTAGCCCTCTTAGGGGATTTTACACCCTTGTCCTATTCAACCTAATGCATGCACAGAGCAGCAAGGAACTTACCATTAGGGATGAGCGAATCAACTTCGGATGAAACATCCGAAGTCAATTTCCATAAAACTTTGTTTCAATACTGTACGGAGCGAGTTGCACCTTGGAACCGAACCCTAGTTCGGGAAATGTTTTTTTACAGTATAAATAAATTTCTAAAGTTATCATGCGAAGTCTCGCTAGACTTCCCAAAGTAATAACTTCGGCTCATTTTAATACTGTACAGTAAAGTTTTATGCGAATCGACTTCGGATGTTTCATCCGAAGTCTATTCGTTTATCCCTACTTACCATGGCAGGCCTGGAAGGCTTCAGCAGAGTCCAGGCTGCCATGGTAACCAACCGCAGCTCCCCTGACCCAAACTGACTGCATCATAGTGATTTTTGATGCAGTCAGTTCTGATCGTGGGTCTAGTGCACTGTATACATATCATTCATGTGAGCACTGTAAAATAGACCCCCGATCAGATAGGAACTGACTGTATCAATAATCACTATGATGCCGTCAGTTCGGGTCAAGGGAGCTGAGGTTGGTTCGGGAGATGCGGACGACACACAGAACTGGTTTTCCAGACCAATCATGGTTGTTTGCATCAGCCCTATGCCTAAAATTTCTGTCTTAAGGAGTGAGGGGCCCGAGCATATCGGGGGGCATTATAGGTCTTGGATAACTCCTTTAATATTACACAAGCAATTTAACTTGTTTCATGAAATTAATATTTAGCACAGTTTTTCTTGCAAATCCTCATAACATAACTTGTAGTCGAACTTTCTGGACTTCACTGCAAACACCAATGTAGAGCATAGCTGTTGCTTAATTTTAGGTTATTGCATATGAAATTACACACAGTTAGACAGGAAATATCGTGACTAACACAAATTGGGAACATGTTTGGTAAATCCAGAATACCAGAAAAATGTAAAGCAACACACAGAACCAGAGTTTGTAGGTTTGTTCCTTTGTCTTTTTTCAGTTTTTACTTTTATTAGAAGTAAAAGAACCCATAAAAAATACATGAAATGTCAAACTGATGCAATAAACTTTGAATTAAAAAAAAAGTAAAGAGGGTCTGTCTTCAGTTTTGACCATGAATATAGCACTACATACTGCACCTCTTACATCAAGTGATGTCTCCTCTACTGTAGACATTCTCTTTCCTCATCTTTTCCATGTGGACCAGACTGCCATAAAGACTTCTTTTAGCTATGTCTTATGTCTGCATAGTTTGTCACACAGGCATTTTAGATTCCTCACGTTTCCATCATACTCCCCACCTTCTTAACACAAACTCCCCATCCTGGTGCCACCCCAACACTGTGCCTGCTGTGCTCCCTAAGGCCCCTAAACACTATATAGCAGAAAATGAGTGCCCCCAGTAATAATAATGCCCCTTATTGTGTGCCCAGTAATCATAATGCCCCCTATATCCTATTGGTCCCCCAGTAATAATAATACTCCTATAGTGCCCTCGATAATAATGCTGCCTATAGTGCCTCCACCAATAACTATGTCTCCTGTTTTGCCCTCAGTTATAATAAAGCCCCCAGTATTAGGCCCCACTATGTCCCCATAGCGAAGCCAGTAATGGACATGTCCCCATAGTGCCCACAATACATCAGTACCTGACACTCCAAGCATTAACACTTGCGGCCAGGACTTAGCAATGACTGCACCAGCCGCCAGGCTGACCCTCAAGCTAAGGAATTTTTTTTTTTTTACAAAGATAGGCATTTTGGATCTTCAGGCTGAATACCAAGTCTCCCATGGGATTACATATGAGAAAGCAGTTAATGTATTATTATTGAACATCAAATTTAGTTGATATTTATTATCAATTATAAAATTATTTTTTTCTCCTTCCTTATATTTCCCATGTAAAAACATCAAGCAAGCTTCATTATATATTGTCGAAAGGATATTGATATCATTTATGATATTGTCCTGACAATGTGATTTTAGAAAATCAACAGAATGGTTGTTTTTTTCCTCTTTTTTATTCTGTTCACATTTAGCGTTTTTCATGTTTGCAGACTTATTTTGAGGTTTGGATTATATATTGATTGTTAATTTAAAACATGAGGGGAAGCATTCTTATATAATTTTATATGTGTTTTTTGGTGTATTATATATGGCAAGTTAATGAGTTCCTCCCAGGGTTCGATTTGTGTACTCCCCCCCCCCCCATTTAATTGGAGGTGGGATATGTATTTTAAGGGAATCTGTCACCTGGATAATCAATATTAAACCAAACATAGGTCCTTTATAGCTCTTCATACCTTCTTTCCATAGGTGTTCTTTTCACTTGGATCTGGCTTTCTATCCACTTTTATCTTTATGCTAATAACCCATGAAGGTGCCCAGAGGGCGTTATTTTCATTCAAAAGGTGCCCAGGAACGCCCTCCATCCAGTGCCCAGGCCCGCCCCACCCAGACAGAGCCCAGGCCCGCTCCTCTCTCCGCTCATATAATATGTCCCCAGCATTGCGATTGCCGTCACTCTCCGCCCCCCTGCTACGTCACTAGTAGCTGATAACGCCGCCTACTCCTTCCCTTTAACTTCACTAACAGGCACAGAGTCGGCTCCTGCGCTTTTCCTGTTTAACTGAGCATATCAGCCTCAAGTGTTTCACTGGGTATGCGATCAGTTACACAGGAAGAGCGCAATAGGTGGCTTGGTGCCTGTTAGTGAAGCTGAAGGGAAGGAGTGGGCGGGGTTACTACTAGTGACGTAGTCAGGGGGCCGGGCATGATGGCAATCGCAATGTTGGGGACGTAGAGAGGGGCGGGCCTGGGCTCTGTCGGGGGCGGCGGGCCTGGGCACTGGATGGAGGGCGTTCCTGGGCACCTTTTGAATGAAAATAACGCCCCTCTGGGCACCTTCATGGGTCATTAGCATAAAGATAAAAGTGGATTTTATGAAGATAGAAAGCCAGATCCAAGTGAAAAGAACACCTATGGAAAGAAGGTATGAAGAGCTATAAGGACCTATGTTTGGTTTAATATTGATTATCTAGGTGACAGATTCCCTTTAAAGCTTAACAAGGGGGATATAATTTGGTTACGATTAAGAACACACTTGTGTTCGAAACGCGTCAACTATGCGATGAGATTTCATCATTGGTGCTGGAACAGTTTTTATTTTTCCTGTTCTATTTCTGAATCTGCAGAAAGTCCAGAAGAGGAGGACAGGAGTGATAGTAATAAGACTGGGAGTTGCAGTTATTACTCACTCTGATGCTCCCCTGGGCCATGCAGTGATCAGGACGGCGCACTTTTTTTCCCTTCGAGGCACACCTTATCTTGGGGTTCTCCTGCTTGATAGTGGTTTGGGGAGCCCTTGGTGGTGATGAATTCTGATGTGCAAGGTGGGTTCCCTGCTGCAGTTGAGGTAATGATGAGGCAGTTTCAACAGTAGAGGAATCAAGTTCAGGCACATTAGCCACCGTTCTCAGCATGCATAGACTTAGACTAAGTTCTTACACAGCTTTGCAATTTTCCACAGATCCTACGCAGCTACAAAGGTAGTCAATAGGTCAAGATGCACTTTTCTAGCTGTCTTTAACATAAGCATCCATTAATAGGGATGCAACACTTTTCTTACTGTGCAACTACAGGGTGGCCCTTAACTTCAGACTAAGGCTACTTTCACACTTGCCGCAGCAGGGTCGGGCAGGCTGTTCCGGCGGGGGACCGGAAGTCCCCTCAGCCCAATTCAGTACTATGGATCGTACGGCGCATTGCTCACATAGCATAGCTATGACGTCATCGAGGAGTGCCCCGGCCGCCGTACAGAAGGTAGTAGCTTTTCCCCCGGCTCCCCGCTTCTTTTCCATGGCAGCCGGGACTTTAGTAGCGTCCTGGCTGCCATGGTAACCTGAAAGCATACTGAAGACTGATCATTTTTCAAATGCTTTCAGTTGTCTTGCATTGTGACGGATTCGGCGGGCATTTCCAGCGACGAAAGTGCACGCCGGATCCTCACAACGCAGATGTGAAAGGGGCCTAAGTTCAGCACCTTTTTCACAGGTTGCCATACTCATAGTTAATGGTACTATAGATTTCCCTGGTGGGATGTAGTGTAGTGGGCATATCCAGATTCTGCTTTTCAAAGTCCGCCCAGGTACCAGAAGACTTGAATCTTCTGAACAGGTTTGCTGCCAAGCATCTAAGCTTCTTGTTAAGAAATTTATCTCCACAGAGCCTCTACATGCACACCTTCTCATCTCAACACTGGAATGTGTTTCAATATTTTCTCTGTCTCTTTCCCAACTTTATTTGGTATTAAACGTTCTCTGAGGCTGGTAGCTGCTTTTGTCTGTATATACACACTTCAGTCTTCAGACAGCCACTGTCTCTAAACTGAGTGCTAACCAATCTCTAAGGGAACTTGTGCACCAAAAATACATGAAAAACACATTTCTAACCCTTTTGCAGTGTGCCACCACTGTAGTAGTGGGACACTGCAAATACTAAGAGATTATTTTTCCTTAGGCTCAATGAGTGGCTCATATTGTACCTTGAGCATATGATTAATAATATCCTTTATGGTGAACTGTTTGGACAGCTTTGGGTGGCATTGCAAAATGTGGTCTGTCAAAATGTCCAACTGAAATGTGTGCTAAGTACCTTTGGTGATTAAGGCAAGTTTCACAGTAGCGGCAGGACGGATCCGACAGGCTGTTTACCCAATGGAACAGCCTGTCGGATCCGTCCTGCCGCTAGTGACACGTGCCCCGGACTACCACTCCGGTCCCATTGACTATAATGGGGGTGGGGCGGAGTTCCAGCGGAGGCACGGCAGCGCATGGCGATAGGCTGCCGGAATATATGTCGGACATGTCATAGTTTTATTCCGGCAGCCTCTTGCCGTGCACTGCCGTGCCTCCGCCGGAGCTCCACCTCCGCCAGAACTCCGTCCTGCCCCCATTATAGTAAATGGGGCCGGAGTGGTAGTCCGGGGGCACACGTTCACTAGGGGCAGGACGGATCCTACAGGCTGTTCCGTCGGGTGAACAGCCTGTCGGATCAGTCCTGCTACTAGTGTGAAAGTAACCTAAGGAAGCTGCATGACCTGTATTTACTGCAGTGTTGTAATAATCCTAGTTTAATGCTGGATTTTATTTTCAACCATAAGCTAATATGTTGTTGAAAATGGTTTTGACTATGTATGATGTTATTGAGGGCAGCACGTCTCCTCTTCTTTTTTTTATAGCTTTTAGGCTAGTTTCAATGAAGCTGAATTTTAGGGTATGAATAAAGGCTGCAAGTCCCGAATCCTAGTGGTTTTACAATAAACCATTTCATGTTCTGCTGCCAAAAAAAAACCACTGTACCAGAGATCCAACAGTTTTATGCAGCCGTTTTTTCAAGCAGAATTTCAGAATGGTTTGGCTTTAATTAAAATTAATCAATGTATTATTGCCTTATAAAGTGCAAGTTTCATGTAATATTTGGTTCTTTTTATAGGAAAATAAAGGGAATATGGTAACATTAAAGGGGTATTCTGGTAATCTGAATTTATCCTTAATCCTCAGGAAGGGGACTAAATTGCTGGGGACCCTCTCCGATCCCGAGAACAGGGACCCCTGGAGGTTGAGCATGTGGGGTATGTGTGTCCTCCTATTCAATAGAATAGGTGTATCCTGTCTTCAAAACCAAATCAAAATTGTGCATTCTCATGTCTCCTTCCTGCATGCCAGTTGCCTGCAGAAAAAAACAGACATCTGGAAACACATAAAATTCAAGATGTAGTCCATGAAGAACACGGACAGCACACAGGCACAAATCACTGACAGTATGTATGGCTCTGTGTGATATCATATATGAAGGTACGGTCATAGCTCATACATTTGTGAGGGCACCATATTACAGAATCATAATATGACATTAAAGGGGTTTTCCATGATTTTAATATTGATGACCTATCCTCAGCACCCCTGTCAATCAGCTGGTTAAGGGGAGGGCTGGGCTCTGTGCGAGTGTAGCCTTCCCTTGTTTGTTTACCTGCTCGCCGTTGACAGCGCAGCGGCGAGCAGGTGTAGCTACAAGCTGTCTCAATTATTTCAATAGAATGGCTTGTTCCTATTCAAGTACATAGGCGTGCGCACAGGGTGTGTCGGGTGTGCCTGGGCACACCCTAATCATCACTTCCGTGCTACACTGCCAACTCCTGATCCGATCCTTCACATAGGTTTCAGGCTAGTGGTCTGAAGCCTATGAGACAGTAGAGCGCTTTAGAATGGAGTTGCTCCCGGGAGGTATGATGTCGGAGGAAGAGGCAGAGCCTCATCATACAGGGGGGCGGAGCATGTGATTGGGCCATGTGATGCTGTGACATCATCACAGGTCCTTTTCCTACTAGCAAGCTAACGGAGAGGATGCCGGGCTTCGCGATCAAATGGACCAGGTAAGTTATTATTAGTTTATTATTTTTAACCCATTCAGCACCGCGTTCAACATTAGGAAGATGGCCAAGGGTATTATTTCACATTATAACTATGTTATAATGTGAAATAATACAGAACCGGTTACACATCCCGATGGTTGCATAGCAACCATGCGGGAACATCGCAAAGCATCCACACTTGCTTGCGGATGCTTGCGATTTTCCCGCAGCCCCATTCACTTCTATGGGGCCTGCGTTCCGTTAAAAACGCAGAAGATAGAGCATGCTGCGATTTTCACGCATCGCAAAAGAGATGCGTGAAAATCAACTGTCATGTGCACAGCCCCATCGAAGTAAATGGGTCCGGATTCAGTGCGGGTGCAATGCGTTCACATCACGCATTGCACCCGCGCGGAAAACTCGCCCGTGTGAAAGGGGCCTAAGACCTCTTGCACACGGGCGTCATGTTTGACGCCCGGATAAGAGGCGGGTGCGTTGCGGGAATATGTGCGTTTTTCCCGCGCGGGTGCAAACGTTTGCAACACGTTTTGCACGCGCGTGAGAAAAAACGCCATGTTTAGTACCCAACTCGAAGCCGGACTTCATCACTGAAGTCCGGTTTCGGGTCTACTGGAGAATTGATTATTTCCCCTTATAACATGGTTATAAGGGGAAATAATAGCATTCTTAATAAAGAATGCATTGTTAAATGAAGAGGAAGGGGTTAAAAATAATAAAAGTTAACTTACCTTAGCCACTTGATCGCGTAGTCGCGATCTGTCCTCTCTTTCCCTGCAGCATCTATGATCTAAAGGACCTGTGATGACGTCACATCACATGGTCCAATCACATGGTCCATCTCCATGGTAAGATTCTGCCTCCGAGATAGGGCATGCTGCTTTTTTTTACTTGGAAAAAAAGGGAAGTGCTGCTTCCTACTGAAGTGAATGAGAGACTATTTTTTAGAGCTTATTTTAAGGTGGAAACACGCCAAAATCAGCACCAAAAAACATGTTAAAAAATATATATATTTTCTTTTAAATAAGCAAATGTTTTTGTACATTGGTAATGTCATCAATTGGTCAGCAAAATAATTTCCTCAAGAGCTTTTATAATTTATCTCCCGTAAAATTGCAATATTCTATGTAAACTAAATTGCTCTTATATGATTTAGGTGAGGAAAAGTTCTCCACTGGTATGTGTTAAAGGCATGTTTCACAAGGGCAACACATGAAACACATAAAATTAAAGAAAGTACCCATACATTTCCCTGCCCCCTCTGGGTGCAACAGAAATAGATTCTTGAGACAGTTCTTCTTGTAAAGAAATTCACGTTTTTGTTGAGATACTGTAAATCGATAGAGCAGTTTCAGAGTAGGCTAAAAATTCAGTCAGACAGCGGGAAGCTGGGTGCAGAATGAAATGGTTGAATGGCAAAATGGTAAAAGTGACTTGTCTCTCAAACAATAGATTCTTGTACCCCAGATGACAGAGGTATAATATTAGAATACCTAAAATGCCACAGTCAACTGCAGTGAATAGACATCAATGTCTTTCATAGATTATATCATCAATACAGTAATACTTATTTACGTGATGACCACATTATTATGCACAAGGGAAGTTACAGCTCTCAAACAATTTTGCAATTCTTGATTGGGCAAAAGTTTTTAGCACGTACAACTCGTGCATACCTAATATATTCTGACCTTTCATCCATCTTCCTCTTAGCTCATTTTCCCTAAACGCGTTTATGGTGCGTTTTCTTCTAGCAAAATTGTATGTAAATTTATGTAATTCAGTTTTACTGCGCGTTTCCCTTTACTGGAAGAAAATGTACCATTAACACAGGTATGTGTTTTATTGCAGCACAGCCGTGACGTGTGGCCTCATGCACACGACAGTGAATAATAGCCATTTTTAGCACCAATTAAAGTCTATGGGGCTATTCACATGGCCGTTCTTTTAACGGTCAGTGAATAGCATCCATCCAAAAATAGGACATGTCCTATTTTTGGCCATTTTCACGGTCAGACGGACTCATTGAAATCAATGGGACCGTTTTTAACCGCCAATTGACAGGAGTGCACCCGTCTAACGGCCGTTAAAAACAGGTACACAGGCCATTTAGGAGTTTAAAAAAAACTCACCTTATCCACTTGCTCGCAGTGCGGCAGTCTCTTCTCTCTTCATTGAGCAGGACCTGCCAAAGGACCTGCGATATGCGTGGTGATGTAATCACGTGGGAGCCCGCAGTGACGTCATCGCGCACCTTCAGCAGGTCCCGTTCTGTAAAGACTGCTGCAGCGCAAGCAAGTGGATAAGGTGAGTTTTTTTTTTTTTTTTTGTTTTTGGCTGTGGGACACTATGGGGGCATTATTTAAACCATGGGGGACATTATAAAGCTGGGGGAGGTATAAAAAATATTCCTACACTATGAGGGGCCATTATTTAAGATGGGGGCTTACATGGGGGCATTATTAAAGCTGGGATGGTGAAAAAAAAAATAAAAAATCCTAGCCTATGGGGGACATTTTTTTAGCTGGGGGCCTACCATCCTGTGGGTGTTCTCAGAAAGTTGGGTCTAGAAATAACTGCCAATCAAATTCATGTCCGTTTTTAATGGACATAAAAAAACTGATGCAAAACGGACATTAAAAACTGACACACGGCCAGAAAATGGATGCACACACTGATGCAAAATGGCGAAGAAAAACTGACAGTGTGTACGTTTTTAATGGACATTTTATTTCACTGTCGTGTGCATGTAGCCTTAGGGAGCCATGGCGTAATTCTGGAGACAAAGTACTTTTAATCCATATGCAAATGAGCAGTTTATTGTACCGAGGGCGGGCCCAAATGCACCCTTCGTCCTCCTACTTCTTCTGTCAGACCCTCCCTTATCTTGTTTTACAGGGACAGATTCCTGCATAGTCATCCTGCCTGGCCTGGTGAATCAAGAAGAAGAGGGAAGGGGGGCCGAGCCGGATGTGGAGCTGAGCAGATGTGTCCCGAAGCGGCTCCGGAGCTTGCAGCAGTGAAGTGGCACAAAGCAGCACCCAGCGATCCGCAGAAAAGGACCAGGCATCGCCATAAACTTACCAGCCACACAGAGGTATCGGCCGCATCAAGAAAAAAAAGGGCCCAGTAAAATCGCAGCGTTTACCAGGGCCCAGGAGCGGGAAGGTAGCCAAAATGGCGCCCGCTCTCCGAGTCACAAGGCGCCCGTTACAATACAGGAGGATGTAATCCTCACAGCCCGTACTAGCAGCGCTGGAGGGGAAAGCCCTCCAGCATTCACTACAATGTTGAATCTCTTTCCCCCTACAAACCAGCAAGAAGCTGCTGCATATATATACAAGCACAGGGTGCATCATGATGCAACAGCACCCATATATGAAAATGAAGGGACTGTAATGCAGGGGAAGAGTACCCAAAAAACCAATTCTCTCCCATCCCCCACTACTGGTGGTCAGTCTGTACCAGTCACCGAGGCCATCCTGAGGTCCCTACTGGTTGATTTGAGGCACTCCATTCAAAAAGATATTTCTACAGCATTTTCTGCTTTACAAAAAGACATTACTCAGATAGGAGTCACATTGAGGACAAAATGGAGGAGTTTACCAACTCCACAACCAGCTAGTGGACGCACATAACGAAGCTGAGGATGAAATAACAGCTCTGAAACTCAAATTAGCGGATCTTGAGGACTGTTCTAGGCGCAACAATTTAAGATTTAGAGGAATCCCTGAATTGGTGGATCCTAACGCTATTAAGGACTTCCTTACTGATTATTTCGCTGCACTGATTCCAGCGGAACAAAGGGACTTGGTGATAGATAGAGCGCACAGAATCCCTAAACCTAAAAATGCTCCTAATGCTGCGCCTAGAGATATCATCGCTAGGCTCCACTTTTACCACTTTAAGGAATCAATCCTAAGAGCGGCAAATTCCACCCAAGACCTCCCAGACAACTTCAAGAATATATTAATATTCAGACCTCTCCGCTGCTACCCTAAACAAACGCAGAGAATTCTCAGAAGCTACAAAAATCCTCAGGGAGCACAATATCCCATACAAATGGGGTTACCCAGTAAAACTCCTGATTTTCAAGAATAGAACCACCCACGTGATCAAATCGCCAAGCGACTCCATGAGGCTGCTCAAAAAATGGTCACTAACTACTGTGGATGAAGATACCACCGCACCCTTGAAGAAGAGACCACCCACCCCGATCAAAGAGTGGACCTAAAACCACTGTGAATATGAAGATTTCCCTTCAATTTCTCTAAAGGACATATCCTTTTGTTTATATAAGGGCTGCTGGATTGCGTTACTTATCTACATTCTTTGCTGCAGGTCTGCAAGGAGATTATGCATCTAATTACTTCTATATATTCAACCCCCCCACTGATATCTGGAAACTCAAGTATCCAGTTAGTTCTCTTTGAATTGAACTTTAGTTAATTTTTTCGGGTTTAAGATAAAGCTCATAGTTTGTTACGCTTTTTCTAATTTTTCCCTTTCCTTAGTCCCTTTCCCCATTCCCTTTCCTTTTCCTTCCCAATTAATCCTACAGTTCTTTAAATTCCCCACCCCCCCCTTTCCTGAGTGACGAATTTCAGATTAAGAATTGTGGTGCAACTGCGTCTGCTCCGAATTGGGACTTATGCATTTGCCTATTTGGTTATAGTGGTATAGCTTATATATATACATTTTATAGTATATTCAGTGTCATAGTGATTTTGACATTGCTCCGCCGCATCAGCTTCATGTTCACTGCCAGTGATGGTTATTAAAATTTACTCAATTAATGTCAATGGGCTAAACAGCCCATTTAAAAGATCATTACTCTGGAAAGAAGTCCGCTCCCTCAAGAGTGATGTGATTTGTATCCAAGAAACTCATTTGAATGATGCAGATACCCATAGACTAAGGCCCCTTTCACATCTTCGTGTTTCCTTTCTGTCCTAGAGTTCCGTCCTCGGGGCTCTAGGACAGAAAGATACTGATCAGGATTATCCTAATGCATTCTGAATGGAGAGAAATCCGTTCAGGATGCATCAGAATGTCTTCAGTTCAGTACTGACACGCATGCTGCGGATTCTCCTCCAGCCAAAAATCCTGAAGAAATGTCGCAGGGACGGATCCGGAATTAATGCCCATTGAAAAGCATTAATCCGGATCCGACTTTAAGCTAAACGTCGCTTCGGCGCATTACCGTATCCGACCTTTAGCTTTTTAGAATGGTAACCATGGCAGCCAGGACGCTACTAAAGTCCCGGCTGCCATGGAAAAGCAGCGGGAAGCCGGGGGAGAAGCTACTTACCTTCCGTGTGCATTGTACGGCGCATTGCTCACATAGCATAACTATGTGATCCATGCGACGCAGGGACCTGGTGACGTCATCGAGGAGCCCCCGGCCGCCGCATGGAAGGTAGTAGCTTTTCCCCCGACTCCCCGATTCTTTTCCATGGCAGCCGGGACTTTAGTAGCGTACTGGCTGCCATGGTAACCTGAAAGCATATTGAAGACTGATCAGTCTTCAAATGCTTTCAGTTGTCTTGCATTGTGACGGATCCGGCGGGCATTTCCGGCGACGGGAGTGCACGCCGGATCCACACAACGCAAGTGTGAAAGACGCCTTAATCTTATTAGCTAACATTGCTCCTGCTTTCACGTGATCCATGCTCATGGGGAGCTGTGACATCATTGTGGAGCGCCCCGGGACTCGGGAGCCACACGGACGGTAAGTATACGTCTCCCCTGCCTCCCCACTAAATTTTACCATGGAAGCCGGGACTTTAGCGTCCTGGCTGCCATGGTAACCATTCACAAAAGCTAAACGTCGGATCCGGCGATGCGCCGAAACGACATTTAGCTAAATACCATCCAGATCCGGATTAATGCACTTTAATGGGCATTAATTCCGGATCCGGCGTTACGGCATGTCTTCTGGATTTTTGGACAGAGACAAATCAGCATGCATGCTACGGTTTTGTCAACGTCCAAAAAACGTTCACATACTGAACGGAAGACATTGTGATGCATCCTGAACGGATTTCTTTCCATTCAGAATGCATTAGGATAAATCCTGATCAGTATTGCGCAAAAGCGCAAGTGTGAAAGAGCCCTAAATCTGTTCAAAACAAGAAAAAACTACCTTTCATTTTTAACCAACAAAAACAAAAAATAATCAACCTGCAGAAAATGTCATACACTTTTGCAGAATACTACCTCAATTTGTATAACCTCCAAGATAATACTTCATACCCCAACCCAACCCGGATATAATTAATAATTTCCTATCTAGCGTCTCATTACCCAAATTGTCCACAGAACAAGCTGAGGAAGTTAACAAACCAAAAGGAACTCTCAGAAATATTACAAATCATTAGATTGACTAAGAACAATAAGTCTCCTGGTCCCGATGGATTAACTAATGAATATTTTAAAACATTTGGGAACATTTTGTCCCCCCATCTATTATCTACATTTTCCCACATAATGACCACAGTGAATATTCCACCGGAAAAGCTTCAAGCCACCATAGTAGTGCTTCCCAAACCAGGTAAATCCCCTGACTACCCAGAAAATTTTAGACCTCTAAACTCCTAAACTCCGACCTGTAAATTTACTCCAAATTACTAGCCAACAGATTATCAACATATATTCCACTACTAATCCATCACGACTAAGTAGGTTTAGTTAAATCTAGACAAACAGTAGATGGTACCAGACGTGTGATTGATATCATACACATGGCAAAAATAAAACGTATTCCTTCTCTCTTTAGACGCGGAGTTCGATAGAGTGCATTGGGGTTACTTAGAAGCAGTGATGGCAAAATTTGGTATTCAGGGGTACATGACCCAAGTTATATCTGCACTTTATTCTAAACCATCAGCCAGAGTTTTAACCCCTTAAGGACCGGAGGTTTTTTTTTTGAGTTTTCGTTTTGCGCTTCCTGCCTTCCCAGAGCCATATCTTTTTTTTTTTCGTTTCACATAGCCATATGAGGGCTTGTTTTTTGCGGGACAAGTTGTACTTTCCAACGACACCATTTAATATTGCATATGATGTAGTGGGAAGCGGGAAAACAATTCCAAATGGGTTGAAATTGCAAAGAAAAAGCAATTCCACCACAGTTTTGCGGGTTTTTAAATTCCGACGTTCGATGTGCGATAAAACTGACCAGTTACTTTTACTCTACAGGTCAGTACGAATCCGGCGATACCCTATATGTATAGGTTTTCTTGCATTTTGATAGTGAAAAAAAAAGTGGGAACAAATCAGTTTTACTTTTTTGTCGCCATGTTTTGACCCCTATAACTTTTTTTGTAATTATATGTACAGAGCTGTATGGGGGCTCATGTTTCGTCATCATATCTTTTTATTGATACCATTCTGGGGTGTGTATGGCTTTTTGATCACCTTTTATTTAATTTTTTGTGGAAAATGAAGCGACCAAAAATGGGGAATCCGCGTTTGGACGCTTTTTTCCGTTTTGCTGTTTGACGTATGGGGAATATTTTTTTATATTTTTGTATTACGGACGTACGGGTACGTCCTGTGTCCTTAAGAGGTTAATAAATGGAATGGTGTCAAACCAATTTCAAATCAATAATGGTACAAGACAGGGATGCCCATTATCGGCTATTATCTTTGCATTAATAATTGAACCTTTCGCAGAAAGTATTAGATATTATCCGCATATTACAGGGATAAATATAGGAGACACTACCCATAAAATCTGATTATTTGCCGATGATATTATTCGGGCTCTTACTAATCCTACCATATCACTACCCAATGTAATGCAAATATTAAAATAGTTTGCTTAAAACCAGAAGTCCCTTTAAGCGGGACGTGGAATACATCACGTACTTAGGAATCAGACTAACCCCCACTACTGCCAACCTTCTACTAGTCAATTTTAAAATACTAAAGGAAAAAATTAAGAACAATCTCACTAAAATGAAAAATCATGAAATTGCGCTGATGGGCACGATTTCAGCCCTAAAAATGTTTATTATCCCACAAATCCTTTACTTATTTCGCAACCTTCCAATCCCTATTCCCATAAAATACCTAAAGGAAATTTAAAAAATGCTCCTTAAATACATCTGGCAAGGGAAAAAACCAAGGGTCCAAGCAGAGACACTCTTTTTGCTAATTCTAAAAGGAGGACTAGGCTGCCCGTCTGTAATTGGGTATTATAGAGCTTGCATTTTTGAACAACTGAGAATGTCATGGTTAAACCAACCCGACAAGCACTGGATTAACATTGAAAATTATATAATGGGTGTGAACGACCCTAAAGTATTTTACTACTCTAACTACTTACAGAAAGGCATTGGTTCTATAGACCTTTCACCCACAATACGAGCTGCCCTTGAAATTTGGAATCTAATGACAACTAAATTGGACCTCAATATATTTTTATCAGCAATTCCCCTGGAGGTCATGGGTAAATGTATCCCGGACTTAAAAATCCATGACTGAATTGAAATGGGTATAAATTACTTGGGAAAATTCTACACAAACGACCTCTTTGTCTCCTTCGTGGATTTGGTTGCGAATTTTGAAATTCCCAATAGGGATTTTTCAAATTTCTGCAAATAGGCATTTCTTGTCCGGGTGTAGATTGCCCATTGTCGGCAATAGCTCATATATGTCAAAGTTATTAAATAATCCTCTGTCCAATCTCAAGGCCTTATCTTTGAGCTATCACCATATGGTAGAGGGAAAAAACTCCCCATTACTCTCATTACTAAACAAATGGGATTCAGTAATAAATATTAAAAACCACTTCAGAACAATGGGAATCCGCCTTTTCCATCATATGCGCATCTTCCAAATGTACCAACCATCTGTAAAACTCCAGGAAAATTCTTTATCAAAAATATATCCTTCATTATCCAACCGATGCTGGAGATGTTCGATGAATAATGCTGATATGGAGCATATATGGTGGGATTGCGGAGAGATAAAAAATACCTGGAACTTGATTAATAGGGTGTTATCACAAATATGTAAGACCCCAATCTCATTAACAATGGCTCAAGGCCTCCTCTCTATTGATTTAGACCTGTTCCCGGAATATTACAGAACAGTTATTGTCCATACAATTATAGCGACCAGAACAAAAATAGCTCTTTATTGGAAAAATCCAAAACCTCCTCCATTAATGGAAATTATTGGTTCTATCAACAATATTTGTCTGAATGAGATGATAAGCGCTCCTATTTCCAACAAACTGGTTAAATTCAAAACTTTATGGCATTACTAGCTTCATTCCCAATATAATAAAATTTCAATAGAATAAGGGAATAACTATGTCTCAATCCCTTGTCACCTCCCCCCCCCCCTCTCTCCCTCCTTTTTTAAAATCTTTTTTCACTCTGTTTTGTTATATTGTTTAGAATTTGTACATCTGTAAGTTGTTATTCAAGTATGACTCACACACAATGATTCTGTATAAAACCTTTATTCTTGTATGGAAATCAATAAAATACATGTTCAAAAAAAAAGGAGAGGGAAGACCTGGCAAAGACAGGCAAAGGAGCAAAGACACACAGATTGGCTTTGGCTCTCTATCGGTGCACGTCACTGCTTATTTAGATATGTAAGTACTTTTACTATAGAAAAAACCAATAGATCCCTAAGTGAAATCACTACATTTACCTGGGCTAGCTCTACACAGCGATATGTCTGGTTTAAGGCCGCATGCCCACGCCCGTTGCAATTTGCAGTCCCCAATGCACGGGCAATGTCCGTGTGGCGGCCAGATCGAGACCCATTCAACTTGAATGGGTCCGTGATCCGTCCACACCGCAAAAAAATAGAACATAGAAAATAGAGCAGCTCCGGATTGCGGACCCATTTAAGTGAATGGGTCCGCATTTAAGATGCGGGGCCACACAGCCGGTGCTCGCATATTGCGGACCCTCTGTTTACGGGCCGCAATACATCCACAGCCGGGCAACAGATGTGTGCATGATTCCTAACAGTGAATTTCCTAGTGACAGACTGCTTTTAATAATTCTCATTGATCTCTGGAACAAATATAAGAGCACATTTTTATTTTATTTCCTTGGCAGATGTGTTGTTGGGATTTTTGAAGTCCTACATAAGTATTTTCAAACTATTTCAAAGACCATGTAGAAACTATTTCCTTCCCCCTCGCCCATGTTTTCCTCCATAGTTATGTAAACTCTTTTCTAAAGCTATTAGTTATTATGTCGATATGCATCCTATAACTAGCTGTACCTGTCCTGTTGTACTGGGATTTCCATTGACATGCTGATATTTTGTAATCAACAGAGAAGACACAACTGTATCAAATGTTCATGAGTTTTTCCAGGTAATATTCATGGTCTGGCCTCATGATAGCTCATCAGTATCTGATTGGTGGGGGTCCAATTCCTGGCACCCCAACAATCGGCTGTTTGAAGAGGCCATGGTGCCCCAGTGAGTGCTGTGGCTTCCTTACAGCTTACCAAGCACAGCACCATACATTGTAATTCGATCTGCTTGGTATTGTAGCTCAGCCCCATTCACTCAAATAGGACTGAGCTACACAAAGGCTATGTGACTGATTAATGTGACATCACTGGCCTAGAAAGAGGCTGCAGCACCTAGGAAGTACTGCTGCATGTTCAAAAAGCTGAAAGCTACCTACATACTCAATTGGGAAAGAGACCGGGGTCTTACCTTTTTACCGGAACAAAAAGAACGTATATACACATTTACACTTAAGACCTCCATAGCCAGCAATATCCATATTAAGGTCCTCTCCAGATGGTACAGGGTACCTCCCAAGCTGCATTCTCTTTTCCTTACAGTTTCCCCACTATGTTCGCGCTGCGGGAGAACTAGAGGGTCGATGTTGCATGTTTTTTGGGAATGTCCAGTGCTAGTCGGCTTTTGGAGTGAGGTATGGCGCATCATGTCTAAAATTACCTCCTATGCTCTTTCTAAGACACCTGCACTCTTCCTGCTCCATCATAGCGAGATTCCCGTATCTACATACAGGAGGTCGGTGATACGGCATATGCTCAATGCCACAAGAGCATGTATCGCTTGCATGTGGAGACAAACATCTGCTCCCACGATAACAATGTGGATTAACAAAATACAGGAGGTCATAAGAATGGAGGACCTGGCAGCATCTGTGAGAGGTACAGATACTAAATTCTATAAAACATGGCGACACTGGATCACATTTCAATGCTCCCAGGAATTTAAACTGTTGTTGACAACATAATTGGGGTGTTTTTTTTCTCTCTTTCCTACCCTTCCCACCTCTCCTTAGACTCCATATTTACCAAACAGCATTTCATGTGTTTGATTAATAACGTTGTTCTGTCTTCACACATGTTCACACAGTGAACAGTGCAGTCTGACATTCAGCATAAACCATTCCTGTCTTCCAAATAAGAGGACTGTTTTCTGTAGTCTAACTTGTTTATTGGCAAAACAGGAGTATTTTAGGTAAAACTATAAGAACACAAATAACATGTATATGTATATAGCATTGTATGTATCAGCAGAAAGCATAGAACAGCATGTATTCTAATATTTGCATAACACTGAGCAGATGTTTAAAATGTCTGTCTATACATGGATTGCATGTCTAGCATCTAACAATATAACAACTTTTCCCCTGGGTAACACTTATACCTAGCTAAACAGCACTGCATAACATATTATCACTGAAACAGAGGTAGATGTCACTCACCAGATATACTTACACAAAGATTGTAGAGTTCAAGAAGAAGATACGTAGGAGACAGCTCTGCTGATGTCCTGTAACATGGAGACTGGGATTCTTGGAGACTGTTTGGTCTTTGCTGAGGTAGTCTATTTCCTTTGCATGACATTAACGTGCGAATGTTTTTGGACTTCTCCAGATTTGGAGCGGTAAAAGCATGTTCGCAGTATTGCCAACCTTTGCAGGGCTTCTGGCTCACAGGTAATATCTGAGCTGTATGGACTACACAGGCTATAGCACAAAAGAGCAACATCCAGATGGAGAACCTGTTGAAATGATGGGATTTGCACTGGTGGTTCGAAGTCACTGTGAGTAGAGCAGATACTTCAAGTCGGATTTCTTTTATCTGCGTCTGGGTCTACCAATTTGAATGTGTCGGATCCGTTTTTACAGTACAGGAACGCAGGACCCATAAACCATGTTGTGTCTTTAAGGTGGCTTAGTGCGATAAATCTAGTCGCGCGGTCCGCACGATTATCGTGTGTGGGCACTTAGTGCCACTGTTTAGGACAAGTGGATCTCCTGATCCTTAGCAACCAATTGCAGATGTAGACTTAAAAGCATCTGGTTTCGTTGCAGATATATCCCAGGACTACCTTGCTGTCCGTATAAAACTCGACTTCCTCGATTTCCATGTTCATTCCTAATGTTATAAGTTCTGCCAACTCCACTGCAAGCACAGCAGTGCAGAGCTCCAGTCTGGGAATCGTGTGTTCGCGGAGTGGTGCCAGTTTGGTCCGGCTCATGACAAATCCTATATGGCATTGTTCTTTGACATCAATGGTCTGTAGGTATGCTATGGCAGCAATTGCTTTAACTGAAGCATCGCAGAAGATGTATAGTCTTCGCATCTTGACTTCAGTAGATGGCATGGAAGCATATGGTCGTGCCACATGAAGGCTGGTCAAAGCTTTTTCTCCATGGGAAGCGGATCATCCCAATCAGACGTCTCTGTGGTGAAGTCTCTTAATATAATTTTACCTTGAAATGGTAACAGGCGCTACGAATCCCAGAGGATCATATAAGCTGTTAATGGTGGACAGGACTCTTCTAAGTGTGAAGGGCTTTTCTTCCTTGCTGATTTGAAGATGAATGTGTCTGTCTTTAAATCCAGAGCAAACCGAGGCTCCATTGCATGGGAAGGGAGTCGGTGCTAAGATCTAAGTCCTTTAGATCAGCGGTCCCCAACCGCTGGACCACGGCCCAGGACCGGGCCCTGGAAGATTGTTTGACCTCACACTGTGCGCCGCACCCGCGAAACACAGCCGACAGCAGGATGAAGAGGATCGCGATGGTGAGCAGCAGTGGCGTCCAGGAGCAGGAGAGGTAAGTGTTTTTTTTTTTATTTTATTTGCACTGATGGCTGACTGACATGGGGGCTGATAGCTGGCTGAAGGTTGGGGGGTTGATTTGAGGCATTGGGGGTTATATAGTGTTATATATTTGAATATGCACCTTGTGTTTTGTTATGCGCGTGAATCAGTTAGCGCCGACCAGCACCCCCTAAGCCCCGCCCCAGAACCCCCCACCCAGGCCCTGGGAAAATTGTCTTGCTTGAAACTGGTCCTTGGTGCAAAAAAGGTTGGGGACCACTGCTTTAGATCACTTGAATGGTCTTGGGGTGAGAAGGCTTTCTTTAACTCACGGATGCTGGAGGCAATTTTGTGCAACCTCAAGTTAGATAGAGCGAGCATCTCTTGAGCCCTTTTCAGAAGACTGATTGCAGTCTTGTTTATGGGTGTGGATTTCAAGCAGTCGTCCACGTAGAAATCTTTTTCCACAAAGGATCTGACATCTGACCCATACTTTGCTTCGCCCTCTTGGGCTGAATGTTGAGACCGTACATAGCGACTGCAGGGGAAGGATTGTTTCCAAAGATGTGCACTCTTATTTGGTACTCTACGACACCTTCATTGGGGTCGTTGTTGCGGTGCCAGAAGAACCTCAAGTAGTTTCTGTGTTCTTCCTTGATGAGGAAACAGTGGAACATTTGTTGTATGTCAGCGGAATCTCTGCGGAAGCGTAGAAGTACCTCCAGAAGTCTATTGTTGAGGTCTGGACCAGACAGTAAGACATCTTTAAGCGAGACGCCTTCATACCTAGCGCTCAAGTCAAATACTACTCGTATCTGCCCTGTTTTTTTTTTAGGATGATACACAGCGAATATGGGTAAGTACCAACACTCCTAGAAGTATTGGAGCGTGGGTGCCATTTTTGCATGGTTGTTCTGGAATATTCTCTCCATGAAGGTAAAGAAATGTTTTCTCATCTCTGGTGTCCTCTGAAGTTTGTGATTGAGGGAGATAAATAAATCGACTGTAGACAAGTTCTTTGTTGTTAGGTAAGCGTTGTCTCCGGGATTTAAACGGTAAAGGTGCTTTTTGACTTGTCTTTTACTATTTTTTGATCCATGATATCCAAGAACAGCCTGTCTTCTATGGACATTGCAACCCTGTCTTCTCTTGTCCTGTGAAAAACTATGCACCCTAAGTGATCTTGCTCACCATCGCAGGTGTGGTCTTCACAGGAGGGATCTGTGAAAGGACAAGGCACAGGAGCTTTGTGTGGCAATTCTTTTATCAGGAAACTGCTGTGACATGGCTGGAATAGGGAAGGACGTCCATTTTCAAGTGTGTTGGTGAGCATACTGTTGACTGAGGTCGGCTTGTGTGCGCCTCCTAGACAGACATCTCCTATGATGACCCATCCTAGGTCAAGTCTCTGGGCGTATGGAGCATTTTGGGGACCGTTAATCTGTCCTCTAGCCTTGTGAACTCGTAGTATGTCTCTTCCAAGGAGTAAGACTATCCGGCTTCTGGGTCCAGTTCTGGTATCAGGTGAGCTATACGCTTCAGGTGGGGGTGGTATGCTGCTACCTCTGGTGTAGGTATCTCACAATGGTTCTCAGGTATGTGATTACACTCCAGTATGGTTCGCAGTGACAAGCAGGTCTGACTATCTATGGACTGTACCTTGTACCCAGTTGCTTTCCTCCCAGCCGTCTCAACGGTACCTGCACATGTCCTTAAGGAGTAGGGAGAACCAAGCCTTATAATGTTGAAGGTGTCGAAGAAGGTTGATTTAGCTAAAGACCGGTTGCATTGATCATCTAAGATTGCAAATACCTTGATCACCTTATCTCGGTGACCGACCGAATAAACTCTTACAAGGCAGATTTTTGAGCAGGACTTCCCTCCTGCGAGTCCTTTACAGATCTCAGTACAGTGAGAAGTGACTACTTGGGTATCTTTGTTGGTGTCTATCTTCTTTCCGTCATGCTCCTCTGCTTGGAGTGATAGCTGAGAGGGTGGTCCAGGGTGTAAAGCCATGTTGTGTCCTGTGCTACCGCATTCTGTGCATGTCACACTAACCTTACAATTCCTGGCGAAGTGCGATGTTGTAGCGCAGCACCTGAAGCAGATGTTGTTTTCTTTGAGGAATTCTTTGCGATCCTCTAAAGACTTCTCCCTGAAGGCTCTGCATTTTAGTAGAGAATGTGGTTTCTTGTGCAGGGGGCATTCTTTGGTAAGATCTTTGAATTTGTTCTCTTCTTGAGAAGACTTAAACGGCCTGTAAGGAGAACCTGTGGAGGCAACGTTAGTTTTGTGGACTGCCACTGGTGTTTTATGAGGTTTGACACCAGGAGTAGTGGGACCTGACAATGTAAAGTCAAAACTGGGATCATTTCTAATCCTCACCTGTTGAGTAACAAAGTCTACAAACACCACAAAGGGGGGAATGGTACATTATGAATGCCTTGCACTAATCACTATGCCGAGCACCTCCCACAAAGCAATAATCTTTATGAACAAGAAAACAAAGTGCAATACATTTTTTACCACCGCTAGATGGTGCTGTTACAAAACTCATAACTACAGAAATACAACAGATGTGATCTCTAATGATACTCAAATGAACTCCCCTGTGCTGGGACAGATCAAATTTCATCCTACATTTTAAGCAATAGGCATTTTTTGCTGTCAGTGCCTTTTTGTTTAATCTTTAAGGACAGTTGTTTACATGTGCAATATACCTGGTATTATTGTTGGGCTGTGTCCCATACATTATATTTTTGGTTACTGTATAAAATAATGGAAAACCTAAATAAAGAATTTATAAAAAAAAAAAAAAAAAGCTGAACGGTGGGAGTCCTGGGAGTCGGACTCCCATAAATCAGATACTGATCATCTACCCTGAGGATAGGCCATTAATATTAAACTCTTGGAAAACCCTTTTAATTGTTTGATACCATATTAAGTGTACATATTATGCACTTTTATTTTATTTTTTAACCAAAAACACAATAAAAAATGCAGCTAAAATAAATATAGTTCACATAATATCTAAGAATTCAGTCTTGCTTTTAGATTGCTCCACACACGACAAATATAATGTATAATTTGGTATTCTGTTTCTTACAGAAAATGTTTTACCAGCAACCTCCCTCCCCCATTTCACAGAACGAAAATGGGGGTGCTTAAAAAATCACAAGCAAAAGGAGTCTGGAAACAGCCAAGTGCAAGAGCTTAGCTATCTCTGGAAGTCCCGTAGAGTTGGATGGAGGAGCAGGGGGCATGCCAGACCAATGCTCCATTGAAACTGGGGAACACGGCCTCTGCATGCCAGACTGCATTAAAAAAACCTGAACGTGAAAACTCAACCTAAGAGATGAAAATGAATTGCTTATAATTTACAGGAACGTTATGACTCTTGCCAATGTTTTTCTTCACTTAGTAGGAAGTGGATTAAGGTAAATAGTAACAATTGACAGATTAAATAGAGGGAATCTTCTCTCAGTAAATTCTTAACAGGTTGAGTCAGTGATTTCGTAAGCATTTGGAAACATAAGAAATGCTGCTTAACCCCTCAGTTTTTACGGCGGTCACTAAAGGGCCTTAGGCTGGGTCACCGCGTTTTTACAGAGGCCCAGTCTAAGCACTGGACGGGTCCGGGACCCTGCTCTAACAGCCCGGATCGGCAGGAGTGCCGTTCTGGGCTGTTTAAAGCTTTACATGCCAGGCGCAATGGCGCCCACCGCATGTAAAGCGGTGACAGAGGGAACCGACTCCCTCTGTCACCCATCAGCACCCCGCAAATGTGATTGCGGGGCGCTGATGTGTTGGGAAGCCTTACCTGGCTTCCGATCCCTAGGCCCCATCTTTCCTGAAGTAGATACAGCAGATTGTGCCTCTCTGGCGCAGACTGCTGGTTAATTTTAGAATAGCATTGCTGTTAAAATACAGTACATTATATAGATAATGCATTGTATTTTAAAAGCAATTAAAATACTGTTATAGTACCCTTGTAGGACCATTAAGTGGTAAAAAAAAAGAAAGAAAAAAAACCATTTATTAAATAAAAAAATTCCATTAAATAAACAATGCCTTTCAATGAAAAAAATTGCAAAAAAAAAAATCTCCCACATATGTTTGTATTGCCGCGTCCGTAATGACCCGGCCTACATAACTATCACACAATTATCCCCTACGGTGAACGCCTTAAAAAAAAAAAAAAGACAGAATTGCTAATTTTTTCTTAGTTTCCACAAAAAATAATAATAACAAGCGATCAAAAAGCGCCATTTACTCTAAATTGATACCAATAATAAATACAAGTCGTCCCGCAAAAATCAAGCCCTCACACAACTCCATAGAATAAAAAATAAAAAACGTATGGGTCTTGGGAAGCGGCAATGCAAAATTCTTTTTTTGTTTAAAAAAAAGGGGGTTTTATTGCAAAAAAAGTAGTAAACGTAAAAAAAAATATATGTATTTGGTATCGCTGTAATCGTACTAACACAGAGAATAAAGATATTATGTTATTTATACCAAAAATTGGTTGATATGGACAACTGAGCCAGTTTCTCCTTACTCTAGTTTTCTATTGTCCTAATCTATTTCATTAATTCAAAACAAAAAGTGAAACTCGTATATTAAATAGATTCATTATACACAGCGTGATCTAGTTCAAGCATTTTTTTCTTTTAATGTTGATGATTATGTCGTACAGCTAATGAAAACCCAAATTTCAGTTACTCAGAAAATGACAATAATGTTAGAGAGTTCAATATTTTAGACTCATGAAATCACACTCTAACTAATCAACACAAAACACCTGCAGAGGTTTCCTAAGCTTTTAAATGATCCCTCAGTCTGGTTCAGTCGGATACACAATCATGGGGAAGACTGCTGACTTGACAGTTGTCCAGAAGACAGTCATTAACACCCTCCACATGGAAGGTAAGCAACAAAAGGTCATTGGTAAAGAACCTGGCTGTTCACTGAGTGATGTATCCAAGCATATCAATGGAAAGTTGAGTGGAAAGAAAAAGTGTAGTAGAAATAGATGCACAAGCAACAGGGATAACAACAGCCTTGAAAGAATTGTCAAGGAAAGGCCATTCAAGACTTTCAGGGAGATTCACAAGGAGTGGACTGCATCTAGAGTCAGTGCTTCAAGAGCTACCACACAAAGACATATGTAGGACATGGGCTACATGGGCTGCATTCCTTGTGCCAAGCCAATCATGACACACAGACAATGTCAGAAGCGTCTTACCGGGGCTAAGAAAAAAAAAGACTGGTCTGTTGCACAGTGGCCCTGTTTTCAGATTAAAGTAAAGTTTGCATTTCATTTGGAAATTACGGTCCCAGAGTCTGCATGAATTGTGGAGCAGCATACAATCCAAGTTGCCTGAGGTCCAGTGAGAAGTTTCCACAGTCAGTGATGGTTTGGAGAGCCTTGTCATCTGCTGGTGTTGGTCCACTCTGTTATATCAAGTCCAAAGTCAGTATAACCATCCACCTGGAAATTTTACAGCACTTTATGCTTCCCTCTGCTGACAAGCTTTATGAAGATGCTGATTTCATTTTCCAGCAGTACATGGCACTTGCCCACACTGAGAAAATTACCAATATCTGGTTTAATAACCACTGTATCACTGTGCTTGATTGGCCAGGAAACACTCCTGACCTAAAACCTATTGAGAATCTATGGGGTATTGTCAAGAGGAAGATGAGAGACACCAGACCCAACAATGAAGACAAGCTAAAGGCCGCTATCAAAGCCACCTAGGCATCCACAGGCTGATCGCCTCCATGGCACACTGCATTGATTCAGTTATTCTTGCAAAAGGAGCATTCTGTATCAAAAATTATTTGTAATTTTTCTCATATAATCAAATTTTCTGATATAATAACTTTTGGGTTTTCATTAGATGTAAGGCATAATCATCAACATTAAAAGAAAAAAACACTTAAAAAAGATCACTCTGTGTGTAATGAATAATATATGTTTCACATTTTGAATTACTTCACTGAAATAAATTAACCTTTTGATTATATTCTAATTTATTGAAATGCACCTGTATGTCATTAGCTCTAGCGGCCCCAGACCATTCACACATAATATGGATGGTCAATTGTTTTTAATAACCCCCATATAAGAAGAAAAAGGACTGGACAGTCGCACAGTGGTCCAAGGTCCTGTTTAAGATTAAAGTAAATTTTGCATTTCATTTGGAAAGCAAGGTCCAGGAG
Organism: Bufotes viridis; assembly: GCA_033119425.1. Lineage (NCBI taxonomy): Eukaryota > Metazoa > Chordata > Amphibia > Anura > Bufonidae > Bufotes > Bufotes viridis. Next base: position 279,513,217 of record CM065590.1, read on the forward strand.
TTTGAAGGAAAGTTGGAAAGGCATACAATCCACGTTGCTTGAGGTCCACACTTCTGGCTAGTTTCAGGATAGCTGGCTTCCATCATGTGATTGGGGCCGCAAATGGATTACTATGATCCTGGGCTTCCATTTTACAATGCAGCAGAAGCTGCAGCCCTAGATGGATAGAAACAAAAACCTGCCATCACTGAAGAAAATACATGGCATGTACAGTCACCTTGATATTGGTAATACTTACCAACTTTAGGGCCATGACTAGGCATCTGCTGGAAGGTGTGTGTAGTTTTTAGGCTAAGGAAAATGACAAGTTCATTTACCTCTGAAAATATAAAAAAAAATTCACCTAAACAGATGATTGGATACTTGACCCTGTAGCCCCTTGAGATAAGAACCCTTTGGCTGCCTCCAGAAGGTCTATGACTCTTCTATGAACTAAGCAATGCATTTTTATTACAGTACTTGTTTATATAAACTGCCAACATAAGTCCACAAACTTCCTGTAGTCGAGTGGTCCTCAACTTTTTAGACTTAGCAAGCTATTTTATAGTGTACTGACAACTTCCTTGATATGATTTGACCCAAGAAGTGAGTGCTATGGCATTCTTGGTGCTGCTAGTGTTGAAAAGTTTCTAGAGCTGTAAATCCCATCCAGGGCATCTAAGAGCCACATGTGGCTCCTAAGCCTCTGGTTGAGGAGCACTGCTACAGTCCATTTCAGACAATATGAGTTTTTAGGGGCATCTGTGTAATAAAGAAAAACTTATAATGGTTTGTCATTTTGCATTGTGTGTTTCTGTTTAATAGATTGAACACCCATGAAGAGTTATACCTCATTCACACATCAGTGTTCCCGGACGTGTGCTGTACGTCTGCTCCGCGGACAGCACAAGTCCCTATTCATTTGAATGTGTATATTCACACATCACTGTTTTAGCACGGTCCGTGGGTCCGTGTCTTCAGCACGGATGCATGTCCTATCTTGTCCGTGTTTCCCGATCCCACACGCTCATTATATTCAATGAGTCCGTGAAAAACACAGATGCCATCTGTGTTGCATCCGTGTTTCACGGATCATTAAAAAGAGATTGTTTGAAAACTATTTTCCATCTGCTCAGTGTCAGTGAAAAACAGATGGCACACGGTCAGCAAAAAACGGATTCAACACGGATCTGTCACGGGTGGAAACACGGATTGAACACTGTCCGTGTTACCACTGATCCAAAACTGACACTGACGTGTGCATGAGGCATTAACTGGGTATTTGTGTTATTTGCAATCACCTGTGTAACTTGTGGTTTGAGGTGTTTTAAACAGGAATCTCCTCTGAAATGAACATGCTATGAATAAGATCCAGTGCATATCAGTTCGAAACACATAAGAATGTTTTTTATCGCTGGATTCTGTCATGTTTTTAATGAACCTTCAGATGCACAGGCAGGGGCTCCATAGGAACTAATATGCTGCAGCCTTGGATCATTGAGGAATACAGAGGCTGCTGCACACACAGTCCAGCTCCCCCGATACTTGCCAGCCAGCCAGAACACACATGCATTTCGGGGTTTTTGCGGGTCCAGATGCAGTGGTTGCATGTGACCATGGCATCTGAAGGGTTAAAAGTCTGAGATCGGCATTACCACCAGTAGCGGACATTGCCCCCGGTATCTAAGGCCGGGTGTTGTTTAAAACAGCAGGCATCCAATGGCCATGGCACCCACCACGATTGTGAATAGGCACTATGTTTAAAGTCCCGACCAGCGCTGTACATATGTCACCATGTTTTTGTAGTAAAAAGATCACAGAGAGGCAAAGAGCATTATCAATCATGTTAATGCTCTGTGTCTTTGCTTTCCGGATGAAGGCTTGGCAGTCTCTCACGCTGCGGATTCCACGCACAGGATCTGCTAGTGTTAAAGAGCCCTAAGCCCAATGCATGGCTACACTCACCCAGTCCTAATAAAATCTGGTCCTACCTCAACCAGGATGTCGCTGGCGTCGGCGTGATGTCCACTGGATCCAGAACAAGGTCCCTGTGGTCATAGAGAAAAAAAGAATAATCATAAGGAAGGGTACTTCCCACCTTGTACTAATGCCCACCTTGTGGCCCCTCACAGTATTTAAGCCCACCTTGTGCTCCCTTCAAAATAGTTATGTCCTCACTCGGGACTGGATAGAGTCTTTCTATCAAACCCATTGACACCTCTCCTTCAGGTAGCAGACGCTATGTGGGACTCATCGGCTGACTTTAGATCATCCCTGACTCCTGCCTGCAAGCTTAACAAGTCTCTCATAATGGATCTGATAGATGGCACTACTGATACACCAGAAGACCAGGCACACTCCTGGCTCCCAAACGACTTCACTCCCTTTTATTTGTCACATCTCCGATGGTTTCTGACACACTTGGGGAGTCCGGGTAAGGTAACCCCCACCAGCTTCGAGCAGATGGTATTAAATGTGAAGGAACCAATAAAGAAATTGTCAAAAATTTACGCTATACTCCTAGATAGTGCCCAGACTCAGAAACCCTTGTTTATATCCAAATGGGAAATGGATCTACAATTAACCTTCACTGAGGTTGAGATTAAAGATCTCCTGCGGATGACCCCTGGTATTTCTAGATGTGTACGCTTACAAGTAAACTATTACAAATCCTTGATTCGCTGGTACTATACACCAGAAAGATTGATCTCCATGTACCCAACTACCTCTACTCTTTGCTGGAGATGTGATGGAGAGGCGGGCACATATACGCACATCTGGTGGACCTGTTCAGTTATTAAGCCATTCTGGTCATCAATTTGTGAGGCTTTGTCTAAAGTACATAAGCGTCCCATTACCCCTACTCCACAGTTGTGCCTACTAGGGTGGGAACAGAGAACTCTGATGCGGGGATGGGAGAGCAAATTAAATATCCAGTTGCTTGCGGCAGCGAGACTACTAATAGCTGGGCAATGGAAGTCCCCAACCCTTCCCTCTATCGGCCAGTGGCTACTTAAGTGTGATCAGATCTGCCGCTTGGAACAGATAGCCCACTGGGATACGGCCAGCCCACAATTTAATGTAGTTTGGGGTCCATGGAGGAGGTTTAGACAATGTTAAAATCCACCTGCCCCGTTTTGAGGAATTTACAGTCGGTACTTTGCCCCTCTATCTCTCTCTCCTCTATATAGACAACCCAGCTGTCATGGCTTTTTATTAGGCTCGGCTTGTATGTCTACTCTCCCTCCTGTCAGGCGCAGCTTACATGTTTAAATGTTTTTGTCTCTTCTCTCTTTCAACTAGGTTCTGTTTTGATCCTTAATCTCAAGGATAGTTGTCTCTGTAATTTTGATATTATAAAATATTGCTCAATTGTTAAATTTAGGTTGTCGCAATTGTCACTTAATGTCTGCAACTTTGATGTACAACAGTTGTGATGGTTTTTGTGGCTCTGCCACGAATATCAATGATATCATGGGATGTTGTATCTATATTTCTGATATTGCACCCTCTTTTGGGCTTCTTCAATAAAATATTTTACAAACTAAAATAGTTATGTCCTCCTTGTGGCGCCTCACAGCAGTTATGCCCAACTTTGTTCCTGTCACAGTAGTTATGCCTAGTTTTGTGCCCCCTCGCTGTAGTTATGCTCAGATATGTGCCTCCTCGCAGTAGTTATGCCAGATTATGTGCCCCTCACAGTAGTTATTGCCAGATGTGTCCCCTCACAGTGGTTATGCAGATATGTGCCCCCTTACAGTGGTTATGGCCAGATATGTGCCCCCTCACAGTGGTTATGCCATATATGTGCCCCCTCACAGTAGTTATGCCAGATATGTGCCCCTCACAGTGGTTATGCCAGATATGTGCCCCCTCACAGTGGTTATGCCAGATATGTGCCCCTCACAGTGGTTATGCCAGATATGTGCCCCCTCACAGTAGTTATGCCAAATATGTGCCTCCCTCAAAGTAGTTATGCCAGATATGTGCCCCTCACAGTGGTTATGCCTGATATGTGCCCCTCACAGTGGTTATGCCTGATATGTGCCCCTCACAGTGGTTATGCCTGATATGTGCCCCCTCACAGTGGTTATGCCTGATATGTGCCCCTCACAGTGGTTATGCCTGATATGTGCCCCCTCACAGTGGTTATGCCAGATATGTGCCCCTCACAGTAGTTATGCCAGATATGTGCCCCCTCACAATGGCTATGGCCAGATATGTGCCCCCTCACAGTAGTTATGCCAGATATGTGCCCCTCACACTGGTTATGCCAGATATGTGCCCCTTCACAGTGGTTATGGCCAGATATGTGCCTCCCTCAAAGTAGTTATGCCAGATATGTGCCCCCTCACAGTAGTTATTCCAGAAATGTGCCCCCTCACAGTATGCCAGATGTGTCCCCTCAAAGTAGTTATGCTAGATATGTGCCTCCTCACAATATGCCAGATATGTTCCCCCTCACAGTAGTTATGCCCACATATGTGCCCCCTCACAGTAGTTATGCCCACATATGTGCCCCTCACAGTAGTTATTCCAGATTAGGCCTCCCCCTCAGTAAAGATGTCCACTTTTGTGCCCCCTCCCTCTAGTTGTTGCCCCCCTTTTGCCTCTAGTCTGCAGCTTTATGGAAAAAAAACAAAACACATACTTACCTTCTTCCCTGATGATGCGCTCCCACACTCACATTGCGCTGCCGGCTGTGCTGAAGGCCGATTCCTGGGCTTTCAGTGCTCCTCCCACAGCCAGCTGCGCCTTGTGCGGCCAGCAGGGGGAGAGCGCCAGAGCTCAGAAGAACAGTGAAGCAGGGAGCGGAGAGGTTGCCCTGATTCACTCTGAAAACGAACAGCCCGGCAGTGACAAGAACTGCCGGGTCAGTGCGCTCCCCCTGCCTCCTGTGCCCCCTCATGTTTGAAGAGCGCTCTGACGGGGGCCGGCAGAGGCAGCTCTTTAGCTCAGTGTTGTGAAGTAACTTGTCCTCCTGTGTGATTAGGACAGGTTTTGTGTGTACTGATAGGACAACATAATAGAAAACTCCAGTTCTGTTTGCGGTTTTAATTGATTGAATTTATTTGTGAGGCAACAATTCCATATAGCGTCATATAACGTGACGTTTCGGCCACTTTAGGCCTTCATCAGACTGCTGTAAATAAGATATATAGTATAATGTAAATTACCATGTCGTGGACACATAAATCTAGTATAATCAAACATGATAGGTCACTCTTATACATGATACAAAAAACGGCTGCAAAATTTGATATAGAACATGATTATCATAGGATTAACATGATTAACATAAGGGAAAAAAATATAAGGGAAAAAAAATATATATATAACTCTAGTAGTCATTGTGATTGCAATTCATTCATAAAGTCTCTACAGTTCATCAAAAGAGTCCATCAAAGAGTCCATAGAGATGCTGGTCATGTCACCAGGTTTTTTGAAAGATATATGGAAAGGAATGTTCATCATCTATAAATTCATTATCCTAGCATCATCAATATTGAGTAAATCATGGAAATATAGACAGGGACGTACATCAGGTATAATAGTAATGCAGAGAAATTCCTCCAAATAATAGAGTATAGTATCATCGCAGAAAAGACCAATGATCCATATAATAGGTAGGCTCTGGGATAGCAATAAGGAGAATATCTGTTTACCCATTTGGGTAGGTATGTAGGGATCCTGGCTGCAGACATATTAAGGAAAAAGATCCTGGCTGCAGACATATTAAGGAAAAACAGAGGAGGAGAAGGAGGCATATTAACTAAGTAGATTGTAAGTATACCGAGTCCAGGACACTCACCTCAGGCTGCGCCGTGTATTAGAGGATGCATGGGAGGAGAAGGCGGTAGATATGCAGGGCTATGCCTGCTGTGGGGTAACGGAGGCCTTGCTGGGTATCGCGGCATGGTGGACTTTTATGTCGGCGTTCCGGAAGGGCCGCTTGCTCCCCACGCCTCGTTCTGACTCTAGCGCATGCGCAATGGCTTGCGATTGTGATCCAAGCCTCGTTTTGGAATCCGGTATGTGTAAGAATGCTAGGTGCTGCCCAAGCCTCATTTTGACAATGTATTGGCCTCGTTTTAAATGTGCATGTGTGTTTTAAGTGAAAATAGTGCATAATATTACGGAATTAGCAGTACTAGTGGCATAATAATCTGGTGTAAGCATTATAAAGTACGATACCATGTTGAAATTATAGCATCATAGTAATGGCATTATAATGTTATTGTACTACTCACCACATCAAGGCCCAATTTATCAACTACTACTATTATTCTACTCACCACCAGAACCGGATTTTAAGCCCATATATTGTTATATTAGTGACTCCAAAATGTAAGGATACTATAGGATTATGGAATCTATGGGGGAAATAGGAGGACAGTAGTTATAGTTTCGCAATATGACAAGATGTTATACAGTCCATCTATATATCACATATATCCTAAAACATCCATATCATGAACATTAATACCATGAACAATGCATATCATGAACGATGCATAACATAAATATTAGCGTGTACTTTTGACACATCGAGTGTGGTACTTGATGTGTGGAGGAAGAGGTGATAAAAGGAGTATATGTCATTGTGTCATGGTTAAAAAAAGGGGGGGGGGGAAATTCTATGTAAAGAGGATACGGGTAGGCGTGTGAATTTCAAGTGAACGTTTGAATTTCATACTCCCTATTAAGGCCTTTGGGTTCAAGGGTATCCAGTGTGTGGATCCAATACGCCTCCCTTTTCTTTAAAAGTGTGGCACGGTTGCCACCTCTCCTCTGTGGACCTACATAGTCTATGACTTGAAAACGAAGTTGTGAAATGTTGTGTCCTGCAGTATTAAAATGTGAGGGGACCGGTAGTAGTAGATCTTTCCTTCTGATTTTAGATTTGTGTTGACATACTCTGTCTCGAATTTTTTGAGTGGTTTCGCCCACGTATAGTTTACCACAAGGGCATTTGAGTAAATACACAACGAATGAGGAGTCGCAAGTAAAGAAGTGACGTATTTTATAGCTTTTGCCTGTGCGTGGGTGGAAGAATTGGGATCCTTTGAGTATGTGCGAACATCGGAGACAATGCAAACAGGGAAAAGTGTCTTGTTTAGGCGTCTGTAGGAAGGTTTGTCTGGGACCAATGGAGGCAGATCCAATGTCAGCTTTGACTAGGATGTCCCTTAGGTTTTTGGGTCGGCGTGTGCAAGGTAATATGGGGTTATTAAATTCGCTGAGATCTGGGTATGTTTTTTGAAGTATAGACCAGTGACCCCTAATGCTGTTGATTATTTTCATCATACACGGATGGTAGGTGTGAACAAATGGTATTCTAGTGGATGTATTGGTCCGGTATTGTGGTTTAGGTTTGTGCATGTCTCGTAGGATGTTTTTAGGATAACCTCCGTTCTGGAAACGTGTTTGCATCTCCTTAAGACGGATTTTGCGCAGGTCGTCATTTTTAACTATGCGACGTATGCATTCAGCTTGGGAGCGTGGTAAGGATTTTTTTGTATGTGGGGAGTGAAAACTAGAAAATTCTAATAAGTTATTCCTGTCCGTGGGTTTTCTATATAGGTCGGTAAGTATGGAACCATCCGTTTGTTTAGTTATGGTGGTATCCAAAAAATTAATGACGGTATTGTGGTAATGAATCGTGAATTGTAATTCTGGATAGATTGAGTTGAGATATGTATGGAATTCCAAGAGTGAGTCCAACGAGCCACTCCATACGCAAAATATGTAGTCTATATAACGTTTCCAGGTTAGGACGGAATCTATCCTCTCCCCCTTATCTATACTTCTTGAAAAAGTCCTGACACCAATGATTAAAGAAACTAAATCCTTTCTGCTAGATACTTCATCCTTTCTCACACTACTTGACCACCTACCCCCCCCTACCCCCAGATACGTACAAATCTAAAATCAGAAGGAAAGATCTACTACTACCGGTCCCCTCAAATTTTAATACTGCAGGACACAACATTTCACAACTTCGTTTTCAAGTCATAGACTATGTAGGTCCACAGAGGAGAGGTGGCAACCGTGCCACACTTTTAAAGAAAAGGGAGGCGTATTGGATCCACACACTGGATACCCTTGAACCCAAAGGCCTTAATAGGGAGTATGAAATTCAAACGTTCACTTGAAATTCACACGCCTACCCGTATCCTCTTTACATAGAATTTCCCCCCCCCCCTTTTTTTAACCATGACACAATGACATATACTCCTTTTATCACCTCTTCCTCCACACATCAAGTACCACACTCGATGTGTCAAAAGTACACGCTAATATTTATGTTATGCATCGTTCATGATATGCATTGTTCATGGTATTAAATGTTCATGATATGGATGTTTTAGGATATATGTGATATATAGATGGACTGTATAACATCTTGTCATATTGCGAAACTATAACTACTGTCCTCCTATTTCCCCCATAGATTCCATAATCCTATAGTATCCTTACATTTTGGAGTCACTAATATAACAATATATGGGCTTACTATCCGGTTCTGGTGGTGAGTAGAATAATAGTAGTAGTTGATAAATTGGGCCTTAATGTGGTGAGTAGTACAATAACATTATAATGCCATTACTATGATGCTATAATTTCAACATGGTATCGTACTTTATAATGCTTACACCAGATTATTATGCCACTAGTACTGCTAATTCCGTAATATTATGCAATATTATGCACTATTTTCACTTAAAACACACATGCACATTTAAAACGAGGCCAATACATTGTCAAAATGAGGCTTGGGCAGCACCTAGCATTCTTACACATACCGGATTCCAAAACGAGGCTTGGATCGCAATCGCAAGCCATTGCGCATGCGCTAGAGTCAGAACGAGGCGTGGGGAGCAAGCGGCCCTTCCGGAACGCCGACATAAAAGTCCACCATGCCGCGATACCCAGCAAGGCCTCCGTTACCCCACAGCAGGCATAGCCCTGCATATCTACCGCCTTCTCCTCCCATGCATCCTCTAATACACGGCGCAGCCTGAGGTGAGTGTCCTGGACTCGGTATACTTACAATCTACTTAGTTAATATGCCTCCTTCTCCTCCTCTGTTTTTCCTTAATATGTCTGCAGCCAGGATCTTTTTCCTTAACCTCTTAAGGACACAGGGCGTACATGTACGCCCTGTGTCCGGTCTTTAAAGATGGCGCCCGCTCCTGATCCATGCGGGCGCCTTAGCCGCGGGTGTCCGCATGGTTCCTGTAGCAGACACCCGCGGCTAATGTCCGCGACCGGCAGCGATGCCGATCGCGGACATTTAACCCCTCAGATGCCGTGGTCAATCCTGACCACGGCATCTGAGTCGCACTAAACCGAAAGTTTTACTTTCGGTTTGCGCTCCGGCTCCCCCGTGTGGCGATTGGAGGAGCCGGAGCATGCCTGTAGTAGCCTGGGTCTCTATGAATGAAACCCAGGCTACTCTGTAGTATTTCCTATGGAGCCATGCCTGTAATAGGCTTCATAGGAAATATGCGATTTTTTCATATATTCCAATGCTATTGCATTGGAATGTATGAAAATCACAATCAGATGATTGTAAGTTATAGTTCCCTATGGGAACTATATAAAAGTGTAAAAAAAAAAAAATGAAAAGTTAAAAAATAAAAATAAAAATAAAAAACATAAAAGTTCAAATCACCCCCCTTTTGCTAAAATAAAAATTAAAACTAAAAATTTTTTAAAAATACACATCATGGGTGTCGCAATGTGCAAAAACGCTCATAGTATAAAAATATAAAAAAATATTCCCCATACGTCAAACAGCAAAACGGAAAAAAGCGTCCAAATGGCGGATTCGCCATTTTTGGTCGCTTCATTTTCCACAAAAAATTACATAAAAGGTGATCAAAAAGTCATACACACCCCAAAATGGTATCAATAAAAAGATAAGATTATGACGCATAAAATGAGCCCCCATACAGCTCTGTACATATAATTACAAAAAAGTTATAGGTGTCAAAACATGGTGACAAAAAAGTAAAACTGATTTTTTCCCGCTTTTGAATTTATTTTCACTATCAAAACGCAAGAAAACCTATACATATAGGGTATCGCCGGATTCGTACTGACCTGTAGAGTAAAATTAACCAGTCAGTTTTATCGCACATCGAACGTCGGAATTTAAAAAGCCGCAAAACTGTGGTGGAATTGCTTTTTTTTTGCAATTTCACCCTATTTGGAATTTTTTCCCCGCTTCCCACTACATCATATGCAATATTAAATGGTGGCATTGGAAAGTACAACTTGTCCCGCAAAAAACAAGCCCTCATATGGCTATGTGAACCGAAAAATAAAAAAGTTATGGCTCTGGGAAGGCAGGGAGCGCAAAACGAAAACTCAAAAAGTAAAAAACCTCCGGTCCTTAAGGGGTTAATATGTCTGCAGCCAGGATCCCTACATACCTACCCAAATGGGTAAACAGATATTCTCCTTATTGCTATCCCAGAGCCTACCTATTATATGGATCATTGGTCTTTTCTGCGATGATACTATACTCTATTATTTGGAGGAATTTCTCTGCATTACTATTATACCTGATGTACGTCCCTGTCTATATTTCCATGATTTACTCAATATTGATGATGCTAGGATAATGAATTTATAGATGATGAACATTCCTTTCCATATATCTTTCAAAAAACCTGGTGACATGACCAGCATCTCTATAGACTCTTTGATGGACTCTTTTGATGAACTGTAGAGACTTTATGAATGAATTGCAATCACAATGACTACTAGAGTTATATATATTTTTTTTTTCCCTTATATTTTTTTCCCTTATGTTAATCATGTTAATCCTATGATAATCATGTTCTATATCAAATTTTGCAGCCGTTTTTTGTATCATGTATAAGAGTGACCTATCATGTTTGATTATACTAGATTTATGTGTCCACGACATGGTAATTTACATTATACTATATATCTTATTTACAGCAGTCTGATGAAGGCCTAAAGTGGCCGAAAAGTCACGTTATATGACGCTATATGAAATTGCTGCCTCACAAATAAATTCAATCAATTAAAACCGCAAACAGAACTGGAGTTTTCTATTATGTTGCAAAGCAGGGGTGGGAACCCTACTTCCAGTCGCGGCAAAAACATCCTGTGTGCCACAACGTTCCTGATTATACTATTGATAGGACAACAGCCATTTTATTTCTCCTAATGATTGCTCCCCAGACAACACGAGCCATTATAACTAATGAAAGGTATTTGGGAATATATTTATGATAAAGTAATATTTAAGTATTTTCATTTTATTAATTCCAGAGGAACCCCTTTAAAGAGCATCCGATTGTAGCTCGAGGAGCATCCGATTGCCTGCTTGTTAGTGAAGGAGACTGCTGCATTTACATGCAGCGATCTTCTCTACAGTACGTTGCACAGTGATCTCTAATTCCATCACTTGTCCTCATACAGAATCATTGTTTGCCCGCAGCAGAGTGTTGTTTAGCCAGCACGATCTGCTGCCGGCAAACGATCATGTCGCTCGTTCATCAGGTAATCGGCGGCATCTTTAAACTGGCAGATTATCACTAACAAGCGTTCCTACAAATACTTGTTAGCGATAATCTGCCCTATGTTCAGGCAGTGTAAAGCAGCCTTAAAGATGAGCTGAGAGAGGTGAATAAATAAAGCCAACTCACCTCTGCAGATATTACAATATAAATAGTTATTAAGATTATTTAGACCTTTTCAGTTCTCAAACCTATTAGGGGAATTTTACTAAGCTATTTATGCCACTTTTGGCACAAATAAGTAGAAAATTTTGTCGCAAGCCATTTATGCGATTTTTCTCCACTCATGCTACTTTTCCGAAGTGGCGAGTATAGGGGACTGGTGTGGGTGTCTGGTTCATTATCATTTTCCATGCCGTTTTTTGGCATGGAAAATGGCTTAAATCTCTGCCAGCAAGAGGGGTGACATAGAGTTAAACCTGTCACATGGCCTACTGGAAGAAACACCAAACTTATGTAGAGCCCCAGTCCTCTACATAACTTTGGTGCTTCTTCCGACAGTGCAGAGGGACTTGAGACCAGTGCGGAGAACGCCGATCTTAATAAATGTCCCCTATTGTCTTGTTATGGTCTTTCAGCAAACTTTTTTTCCTAACCTAACCACTCTGTTCCTTTTAATTTGAAATAGAGATGTTGTTTTGCAACTTTATGTATTTCCTAATTGCCTCATATTCAACAAAACTGTACTATTATGCAATATAATGAGTTCCTCTTCAAATAATTATTGGGCTTCTTTTTAGTGACCAGTATAAAGCCTTATTCACAAGTCAGTGTTTGGTCAGTAATTACCATCACCCTAAGTTCACACTTGCGCGTTTTACAGCGCGTTCGAACTCGCTGTAAAACGCTCAACACATGCAAACCAATGCTTCCCTATGGGCATGGTTCTCACCTGAGCGTTTTACAGCGCGTACGAACGCGCTGTAAAACGCCAAACGCATAAACAAGTACTTGAGCTTTTTTTTGGGGCGTTTGTCGTGCGTTTTGTGATTGACACCACAGTAGTCAATCACAAGAACGCGCGTACGGCGCGCGTTTCCTATTTGCCAAAACGCGCTGAAATACGCGCGTGAAATGCGCGTTTTAAGAGAGCTCAGGTCTGAACCCAGAGTCAGTGATTGTGAGCCAAAACCAGGATTGGAGCCTCCACAGACATAAGGTATAAGGGAAAGATCTGCACTAGGGTTGAGCGAACACCTGGAAGTTCAGGTTCGCCGGGTTCGGCCAAACTTCGCCACAAAGTTCGCGTTCGGGACCGAACTTGACCCCGAACCCCATTGAAGTGAATGAGGACCCGAACTTTGGGGCACTAAAATGGCTCTAAAAAAGTCATAGAAAGGGCTAGAAGGCTGCAAAAGGAAGCAACATGGGGGTAAGCCAGGGCTCGACAAATCCCAGGCGCCAGGTGAGGGGACAAATCCCAGGTGCCTGGGTATTTGTCAGCCTGTTTGCAAAGGTGGCCGGGCACAGGGTCGGCGCGTCCTAGGAGCGCCGGCCCCCTTCTTCCTGCAGCCGCCCGAGCGCTCTATATAGAGCCTCAGGCGGCTGCAGCACTGCCCTGGCTGGCGCGTCCATGAGGGCGCACCTCCGAGGCGCAGCATGAAGAGAGGGACTGACAGGAGGGAAACGCTCAGCGCTCCCTCCTGTCACTCCCTCCTGTCACTCCCTCGTTGTAGCGTGGCTGGGCCCTGTATGGTTCGCGCATACAGGGAGCATCTGTCTCCTGTACCCGGCCGGACTGACAAGAAGTGCGCACACAGTGTGCACTTCCTGTCAGTCTGCCCGGGTACAGAAAACTAAAGCTCCTGTACCCGCGGACCATACAGAGCTCGGCCACGCTACACTAGAGGCGGGGGAGGGAGGGGAGAAAATGACAAGAGGGGGAAAGATAATGACAAGAAGGGAGGGGAGGGGGGAGAGGGAATGACAAGAGGGAGAAAGTGAATGACAAGGGGGGAAAGTGAATGACAAGGGGGAGTTAATGACAAGGGAGGAAAGTGAATAACAAGGGGGGGGGGGGAGAAAGTGAATGACAAGGGGGGGAAAGATAATGACAAGAAGGGGAAAGAGAATGACAAGAGGAGGAAAGAGAATGACAAGAGGAGGAAAGAGAATGACAAGAGGAGGAAAGAGAATGACAAGAGGAGGAAAGAGAATGACAAGAGGAGGAAAGAGAATGACAAGGGGGGGGGAGAGAATGACAAGGGGGGGGGGAGAATGATAAGGGGGGAAAGTGAATGACAAGAGGGGGAAAGAGCTGGGCGTTGTAGTGATGCGGGGACTGCAGAGGCTGAGCGCCAGCTGGGGGTTGTAGTGCTCAGTAAAATGTCATGGTGCCCGCTGTGTTTGTGCCCTCCGGATCCCTCTGCCCTCTCCTCTGGACCCCTCTGCCCTCTCCTCCGGGCCCCTCTGCCCTCTCCTCCGGACCCCTCTGCCCTCTCCTCCGGACCCCTCTGCCCTCCCCTCCGGACCCCTCTGCCCTCCCCTCCGGACCTCTCTGCCCTCCCCTCCGGACCTCTCTGCCCTCCCCTCCGGACCCCTCCAGACCCTGTAATCCTTGTAAGGGTTTCCACGTGTCATGGCGGCCGCAAGTGGCGATCACTTAGATGCTGGCAGCGTCTGACGTGTCATATAACCTATTGAAGAGGGGAAGCATTATGGGGGGCCCTATATACTCGCACATTATGGGGGGCACTATGGAGAACAGGGGAAGGAACACAATGGGGGCATCTACTGGGGGCCCTATGTACTGGCATGCATTATTGGGGGGCTTTATGGAGAAGTGGGGGGGGGGGAGCACTATGGGGGCATCTATTGGGGGCTTTATGACGCGGCTCCACCTGGCTCCTACCTTTTTTAGCTGGATCCTAGATTCCAAGGAAATTTGTCAAGCCCTGGGGTAAGCGCATAATTGCCCTGCAAACAAATGTAGATAGGGAAATGACTTAAAATAACATAACATATAAAAAAAAAGTTAAAAATAATGATCTTGAACTAGGAGGCAGTGGACGTGGCGGTGTAGGTGGTGGTGGAAGAGGTAGCAACACTGTTTTTGTATTTTTTTTATTTTTATTTCCTTTATTTTTTTAATTTTATACAAATTTGGGAAGACCCCAAAACATTGGGAAATAGAAAAGAGAATGCAAAGAGAAAGTGTGCTGGAGTATAACAATGGCTGGTTGCGGCCGGTATAATTGTCTATTTTGCACAAAGTACCAATAAGTCCTGTGGGATCCATGCCTGGTGCATTTTAATGAACGTGAGCTTGTTCACATTGGTTGTGCACAGGCGGCTGTGCTTTTATGTAATGACACCCCCTGCCGTGCTAAACACAGCGCTCGGACAATACATTGGCCGCAGGGCAGGCCAGCACCTCCAAGGCATAAAGAGCAAGCTCAAGCCATGTGCCCAATTTGGAGACACAGAAGTTGAATGGGGCAGACCCAGCAGGGTGGCCACAAAGTAATCAGCACTGGTTAGAATGTGGGCAACTCGGCGGTCGTTGCGCAGGCACTGCAACATGTAGTCGCTCATGTGTGCCAGGCTGCCCAGAGGCAATGACAAGCTGTCCTCTGTGGGAGGTGTATCGTGTGTGTCCTCTGTAGCCCCCCCCCCACCCCCCAGCCGCGCTACAGTGATGCCCAAGAGCGGCTTTGGGTGCAACCCTGCTGTGAACACGGTTCCTCCTCACCACCCTCCAGAACTGTGCCCTGGCTGGACAATTGTGTACCTGGCCTCTGTTGGTGCAGGAACCCACCCTCTGAGCCACTTGTGAATGACTGGCCTGATAACCATGGAAATGATCCCTCTATCTCCTCCTCTTTCTCCTGTGCCACATTCTCTTCCGTCAATGCCCGAAGCGTTTTTTCAAGGAGACATAGAGGTGGGATAGTAAGGCTACATGCACACGACAGTTGTTTTTTGCTGTCCGCAAATCACAGATCCGTCTTCCTTTTTTTTTCACATCCACATCCGTTCCTTGTGTCCGCAATTTTTGTAGGTTGTGCTTCCGTGTGTCTTCCGTTTCTTTTTGCGGATCCGCAAAAAAAAACGTAAGGCTTGAAACAGTTCCTAAAGTACCTGTACAAGTGCCCTGGTTTCCAAGCAACCATCCGCAAAAAAAACGGATGCGGATGACAAACGGATGGCTTCCGTTGGTCATCCGCATTTTTTGCGGACCCATTGACTTGTATGGGTCCGCAAACCGTTTTTTGCGGACAAGAATAGGACATGCCATATTTTTTTTGCGGCCATGAAATGCGGACAGCGGATGCGGACAGGCAACGGAAGAGGCATCCGCATTTTTAACGGATCCATAGAAATGAATGGGAAACCATCGGATCCGCAAAAAAAACGGAACGGAGGCCGCAAAAAAACACTGCCGTGTGCATGTAGGCTAACGCTGAGGATGGCGTTATCGGCAATGGCCATGTTGGTGGAGTTCTCGAAACACAGCAACACGGCACACACATCCCACATGGAGGCCCACTTGGTGGTGCTGTTCCGCAGAGCAACTCACCTGTGCGTGCTGCAGCTGAAACTCCACTATTGCCTGCTGGTGCTCGCACAGTCTCTCCAGCATGTGCAAGTTACACCTTGTGGGCACGTCACATATGAGGCTACAGCGTAGACAGGCGAGCAGCAGCAGGATGAGAACGCCAAAAGCGCACACAGACAGACCGCACTTTCTGCAGCAGGTCTGATATATCAGGGTAATATTTTAGGAACCTCTGCACCACCAAATTCAGCACATGTGCCAGGCAAGGGATGTGCGTCAAACTGGCTAGGCCCAGAGCTGCTACGAGATTTCGCCCATTATCGCACACCATTATCGCACACCACTAGGCCGAGCTTGAGGCTCAGTGACACCAACCACTTCGGTCTGTTGTTCCATGCCTGTCCAATACTGCTGCGCAGTGTGGGATTTGTCCCCCAAACAGATGAGTTTCCAAACTGCCTGCTGTCGTTTCCCCCTGGCTGTGCTGAAGTTGGTGGTGAAGGTGTTACGTTGACCGGATGAGGAGCGGTAGAGGAGGAAGAGGCAAAGAAAAACGTCCTGCAATCCTTAGTGGCAGAAGGACATGCGCCAAACTGCTATCCGCCTCAGGCCTAGCCATCGCTGCTTTTACCCAGTGTGCAATTAGAGACATATAATGTTCCTGCCCATGCTAACTGGTCCACGTATCGGTGGTTATGTGGACCTTACCACAGATGGCGTTCAGCAGTGCACACCTAATTTTGTCTGCAACTTGGTTCTGCAGGGCACCTGGAAAAGTAGTGGCGGTTGGGAACCAGGTACTGTGGGACAGACACCACTATAAGGTTTTTAAAAGTCTCCGTCTCCACCAGAAGGAATGACAGTATTTCAAAGGCCAGGAATTTTGAAATGCTGGCATTCAGGGCCAGGGATCGCGGGTGGGTAGGGGGGTACTTCCTCTTTCTCTCCAGTGTTTGGGGAATGGACAGCTAAACGCTTCCTTGGGGCAGTGTGGACATGCTGGGTGACGGTGGTGGAGTTGCTGCCACATCCTCTGTTTGCGGGGTGGCCGGTGCCACTGTGACTCCAGAGGTGGAGGAAGAGGCCGAGACTGCAGCAGAAGAGGGAGCAGGAGGAGCCTGAGACCTTTCTTGCTTTTGAGGTGTTTACTCCACTGCAGCTCGTGCTTTGCACTTAGATGCCTGGTCATGCAGGTGGTGCTCAGATTTAGAACATGTATGCCTCGCTTCAGGCTCTGACTGCAAAGCGTGCAAACCACTTGGGTCTTGTCGTCAGCACATTGTCTGAAGAACTGCCACGCCAGAGAACTCCTTGGAGCTGGCTTTGGTGTGCTCAGTCCCTGGGTGCGGTGGGCAGTAGCAGGCGTACTGTCTAGGGGACGGATGCTCTGCATTTGCACACTGCTCCCTCTTTTGCTGTGCGTCTGGCTCTGTGCGACCACCGCCTCTTCCTCCGAACTGCACAGGTCACTCGCATGACCTTGATTCCATGTGGGGTATAGGACCTCATCATCCTCCACCCAATCTTTAACAAGCTTTATTAAATGCCTGAACACCGAACTCGAACCCGAACTTTTCTGGCAAAGTCCGGGTCCGGGTACCAAAAATCGTAAAGTTCGGTATGGACCCGAACTTTACAGTTCGGGTTCGCTCAACATTAAGGCCTCTTTCACGGATTAGGTCCGGATGCATTCAGGGAAACTCGCACCATTTTGCAAGCAAGTTCAGTCAGTTTTGTCTGCGATTGCGTTCAGTTGTTCATTTTTTTTTTAGCGCGGGTGCAATGTGTTTTAATGCGTTTTTCTTGCGCTTGATAAAAAACTGAAGGTTTACAAACAACATCTCTTAGCAACCATCAGTGAAAAATGCATCGCATCCACACTTGCTTGCAGATGCAATGCGTTTTTCACGCAACCTCATTTACTTCTATGGGGCCAGGGCTGCATGAAAAACGCAGAATATAGAACATGCTGCGATTTTCAAGCGACACAGACCCATTGAAATGAATGGGTGAGGATTCAGTGTGGGTGCAATGCGTTCACATCACGCATTCCAGCCGTGCGGAAAACTCGCTCATGTGAAAGGGGCCTAATCTGCACCTGTTCTGTCTTTAGAGCCACACCTGGTTTTGGCTCAAAATCACTGATGGAAATCACTGAATAAAACACTGATATGTGAATGAGGCTTTAGATTTTATTTTCCATGAAGATTAAAATCTGCATTAAAGAGGGCCTTTTACCACTCCTGACATGTCTGTTTTAATAGCTTCATGCATTCCCCAACTGGTAACACCCCTCTGTACCCTTACTGCAGACAGCTAGCAATTATTCATAACTTCTAGTAGAAATAATATAGGAATGGCACAATATAGAGCCATAAGAATAGATGTTCCAGAATTGTTACTATATGGGGAATACATGAAGCTATTAAAACAGACATTTCGGGCTCTATTTAGCAGGAGGCATATATTTTAAAGTCTGCAAAACACGGATCCACAAAAGAAAACTGATGACATCCATGTGAGTTCCATGTTGCAGGCATTTTTTTGAGGACCCATTGTAACAATGCCTATTCTTGTCCGCAAGAAGGACAAGAATAGGACATGTTCTATCATTTTGAGGGACTGCGGAAAGGACATACGGGTGCAGACAGAATACGGTGTGCTGTCCGCATTTTTTGATCCCCATTGAAATGAATGGGTCTGCATCCAATCTGCAAAAAATGCAGATTGGATGTGGCCCAAAAATACACTCATGTCAGTGGGGCCTTAACCCCATTAGAATGAGGCCGGTAAATAACATACAGGCTACCTGAAGCCACCACTAGAGGGAGCTTAACAGTAAGCTCCTGTGCGTCCTCTAGTGGTGTCTGCAGGCATATATAGCATTTTTGGGGATAAAACAAGATGAAATATCAAAGTAAATATATGTATAAGGGTTGGTACACATGGCAAATTGCAGATCTGCAAAACACGGATACCAGCGTGTGAGTTCTGTTTTTTACAGAACGTCTAGCCCATAATAGAACTGTCCTATCCTTGTCCATATTACATTTTTTATGGGGGCCTCCGAACGGATATCCGGATGCAGACAGCACACAGTGAGGTCCCATTGAAGAGAATGGGTCCGCATCTGACCGCAAAAAATGCAGATCAGATGTGGACAAAACAAAAAAAACATTCTTTTGTGGTCCCCATCACCCCTTCAAAAAAATAAAAATTTGAACCTTCACTCTATGTGTCAGTTCCTCATCTGTCTGATGTAATGTCTGCAGCACTGGATGACTGGAGCTGCTTCCCTTCCAGGCTGTGCCTAACTCCAGACAGGCTACACGGATAGACTCCGCTCACTTCCTGGAGGGGACAATGCACAATGCCTGGATTGCATCAGAGTAAACTACATCTCCCATAAGCGCTTTCGCGGTCACGTGGCTCCGTCTGCAGGCGGGGATTTGCTGTTTCTTAATCTCTCTGGCGTCTTAGCCGTCACATTGCCGTCAGTGTGGTCAGTGTGCACAGCTCCAGTATCTCGGTCATCATGTCTGACCCCAGCTCGTTCTGTTCCGCGGAGCAGTTCACCACCCGGCACCTGAACCTGTACCTGAGAGTGGACTTCTCTGCCCGAGTCATCTCCGCCTCCACCGCCCTGACTGTGCGATGCCTGCAGGACTCCCTCACCAGCCTGGTACCTGTGACCCCCTTCTGCTGCCACCTGTACCTCCAGATTTCTCTCCGGCACCTAGACTCATCTATCTACCCTATCTATCTTATCATCTACCCTATATCTATCTTATCATCTACCCTATATCTATCTTATCATCTACCCTATATCTATCTTATCATCTACCCTATCTATCTTATCAGTATTCTATCTATCTATCTATCTATCTATCTATCTATCTATCTATCTATCTATCTATCTATCTATCTATCTATCTATCTATCTATCTATCTATCTATCTATCTATCTATCTATCTCTCTTATTTCTATCTATCTTACATCTATCTATCTATCTATTCCTCATCTCTCCCATACCCATGTTCTGTCTGTCTCCCCATCCATCCTAAATATGACTGTGTAATAGTAGTTGGCATGGGGCTGCATTGTTCCTTTTAGGGGGCCATAGACGCATGAATTCTTTTTTCCCAGTTAGCCTACCTGCACACCGCCGTGGGCCGCCGTCTTTCAGAAATGCTGCACAATTTTCTGTGTTGACTTCAGTATGTTTTTATGCCAAAAAACGTATATTTTTACTTGTTTTTGGTGTGGATTTGATGCGGTTTTGCTGCACTTTGTAGTTGGAAACAATTGCACAAACAATGCTGTGGTTTTTAAAATCCGCACGGAAGAAGAAAGCAAAGTGTACATCACATTTGTCTGATCTCATTCACTTTGCTGGTTCTTTATTATGCTGCAGTTTTTCCTCAAGAGAGTCCGCACGGAAAAACCATGCGTAATCCACAATGTGTGCAGAAAAGAGAAACTGACTAATGTGTTTTTTTGTGTACGTTTTTTTTGCAAGCAGTGTGTCCTACCACTGGTGTTTTCTTCTATAAATTCCTGCACAAACTCCAAAAGTTTCAGCAAGCTGCCATTTTTAAAAAAAATGCTAGAAAGACCAAAAAAAAGCAGTAGCAAAAAAAAAATAAAAAAACACTTGGGTGTCCTGCATTTCTTATTTTGCACAGACCTTCAGCTAAAATCTGTAGCTGGTGTGTTGTTTTTTTTTTTTGTTTTGTTTTTTTACCACTAAAAATGCAAAAGTGCAGAAAAACACCACTTGTGAAAACAGACTTGGGGAGAGTTCACAGCATGTTTGCCGTTGCGATGGGATCTCTACCGGTCCCTATTATAGTCCATGGTGACGGATAGTGTCCGGCAGTGCTGGATCCCGACATCTTCGGCAGGCTGCTCCCTGCTAGAGATGTCTAACGCCATTTGAAACTCGTATTTCATCCATGTGCTGTCCGCACGCTGACCCGTTCATTTCTATGAGGCCATGCACACATCTGTTCCGCAGATTATAGAACATACAATATTATTGAGAATAGTCCTTTCTGTTGATGCACACGGAAGCTATGCACGTTTTGCCATTCCTTTGCTTGCGGCCGTCTCACCGGTATTTTAGCGAGTGCCTCTGTACGCACTGCAGCCTCTGGCCAGGAACGTGTAATGTAACACTTCGGAGGTAACTCTAGCAGGTTAGTTTCCTAATCGTTCAGTGCTGGATGTCTCTCTTATTTTTGCCCTAGTTTCTCTTCCTTGATCACTGATATCACGCACTTACATTGGTAGCTGGCTAGATCTATGGCTCTGTTCACACACAAACATGTAGCACATATACATGTATAGTGCATATTTGTATGTGCTACATGTAGCATGTGAGCCCATGCTATTTCTAGTCATAATCTTTAAAATAGTCAAGCAAGAGCTGATGTATTGTGGGAAAGATGGCTTTTTATTGATGTACGGTATTTTTAATTCTCCATAGATTTTGGATACCAAAGACCTCACAATCAAGAAAGTTTCTCTAAATGGACAGGAGGCCAAGTTTTCCCTTGGGGCAGCTCACAGTTTTAAAGGCACACCGCTGGAAATCACTCTTCCTTCCCCCCTGACCAGGTAACCGCCATCATTTCCGGGCTCCGTTGTCGTTGGTAGCTTGCTCTCATCTGCTCCACCGCTGATGAATTATTATATCGTTAGGCCTGAGGTGAGACAGTGGTCTTGGCAGAGCGGTTCATGCACGGTAGCAGATCCTGATAACTAGTTAGACTTCAGATCCTTGTTGCTCATTGACTTTTGAAACTTTGAATTGCTTTGAAAATATGATTACATTTTTGCAACCTTGTACATTGTGAAGACTCTTTGACCAGTTTTATTGCTTGGCTTCATATCAGTTCTCTGGAAGGTATATCTAATGACTGCGCTAGGTACGACGTTTATTACTTTAATGATCCAGACCCAGGTGCTTCTTGCTTGCCAGTTTATAGTGCTTCTAGAAGGTTCATTGTTGCATAAGTAACATTTAAAGGGAATCAGTCGCCCCAATTTTGGACCATTGCCTACAGTAATACATGATTAGTATTGCAGATAAGGAATCCAGATCACTATTGTTTTCCTACTGAACCCTGTTCCTCCGCTGTCGGCACTCAGAGCTACATTAAAATACATTGTCAGGACTGCTGTGTGCGCACGGGAGTCTTCTCCATTATTTGTGCATGCACAGCAGTCCAGACTGTGTATTTCAGTGCAGTTTTGAGCACGGACAGCAGAGGGCAGTAGGAAAATAAAAAATAGTGATCTGGACTTATCTGCAGTACTATCCATGTGTAACAGATAACCTTTAACCCTGGGTTCAGACCTGAGCGTTCTTAAACGCGCATTTTACGCGTGCGTATTTCAGCACGTTTTTGCCAATAGGAAACGCGCGTCGTACGCGCGTTCTTGTGATTGACTACTGTGGTGTCAATCACAAAACGCGCGACAAACGCCCAAAAAAAGCTCAAGTACTTGTTTATGCGTATGGCATTTTACAGCACGTTCGTACACGCTGTAAAACGCTCAGGTGAGAACCATGCCCATAGGGAAGCATTGGTTTGCATGTGTTGAGCATTTTACAGCGAGTTCGAATGCGCTGTAAAACGCGCAAGTGTGAACCTAGGGTTAAACCTTTTTTAAGTGAAATAGTCCGGTTAGTTCTCCCACTCTAAAAGCCGGATATATGATGCTGAGCTCAATTATATATGGTGTAAGACCTATTTATCATGAAGCGTCCCTCCTGTATATTTTGCGTTCCAGGCAGCAGAAATCACCTGACAGGTCCACTTTAAAAAAAAAAAAAAAAGGATTTTCCACGTTTTAGATATTTATGACCTATCCTTCAGAGTGGTGGGTGTCTAACATGTGGGATCCCCACTGATCAGCTGTTTTAGGCTGGTGTTGGTGCCGGAAACAGAACAGTGGAAAAAGCCAGAAGCAGAAGACTGTGTCCACTGTGTGGTGGCCGTGTCGTTGTACTGCTCAGTTCCCATTGACTTGGATGCTCCAGTACCCCAGCATGGCCGCTATACAATGGACAGAGCCTTCTGCTTCCAGCTCCATCCACTGTTTTATTTCCAGAGCTGGTGGCTGCTGAAAACAGCTGATTAGTGGTGCACCCCTGGCTGGTACCTCCACCGATGAGGCCAGGTGAAGCGATCTCCTCAGGCAGCACCAGGTAGAGGCAAGACGGGGGCAGCTGACGGGCCATGGGCTGAAGGGAAGGGGTTAGGTTAACAAATTAACATTGGGAAGGAGGGGCGCTGTTTAAGTTTTTGCCTCAGGCAGCAGAAAGGCTAGGTGCACCCCTGGCGTGTGAACGGAGCAGTTATGTATGCTTCATTGAATGAGGGCGGTATCCCGTTATGTCCCCTGGACCTATTTAGACCTATGGGGTTTACATAGGGATAACCATAGGGGCTGTATGATGCATCTATTAGAACACCTCTTATCACTCCACCCTCCATAGGGGAGTATTATTAATAACATAACTATTGATGGACCTGACTATTGACACATCCACACTAGGATTTAAGGATGTAAGTACTCCACCTAATAATGGGGATAACTGTCTGAATGTATACACTACTGGAGACAAATTGCCTTATATTTTCCCTATAGGTAATTGGGTCTCCTGGGCTATTCTTAATTATTTGGGCGAGAGCTACAACATCGCATCAGCTGCCTCTGTACATGTATATTGCCCCCACAAGTATCATATGCCTGAGTTTAATAGCTGCCTTAAGCTCCCCATGAGAATTACATGAGATCGAAATAGAGCACATTGATGCAGCCTGCAGCAGAGACCTGGGTAGCGATGTCTTCTGACACGCCCCCTCTCTCTGATTGGCCGCAAGAGACAGCTCCCCACCTCACTCCTCTGGCGCGTCCTTTTATATAGAGCGATGGTCGGCGGCGCGCGTATGGCCACAATAGCGCCGTCAGTGCTGCAGCTACAAGTGCAGCATCCTCCGCCGACCACCAGCTCTACAGTCAGGGGAATACTGTTATGCTGCCACCTAGCTCCTGATGAATTGTCCAGCATATAGGACAAAGAAACGCGTCGAGCACTGGCAGGACTTTACTGTTCCCCGACCCCCCCCCCCCCTCCATGGCGGTGTGAATAGGAGATAGGTGATATAGGCATGAGGGTATGGCATGGACTGAAGAAACAGCCATTACCGCTCACCCCAATATCTCCTCACTATAGACACAAGCGGTAGCCTAGACCAGTGATGGGCAACGTGCGGCTCTCCAGCTGTTGCAGAACTACACCTCCCAGCATGCAAAGCCTGTCTATAGCTATCAGCCTACTGCAGGGCATGGTGGGAGTTGTAGTTTAGCAACAGCTGGAGAGCCGCACTTTGCCCATCACTGGCCTAGACCTCTATACCCACTGATAGTTAGTGGGAGTGTTGTCCTATAGTGTGTTAGTAGGCACTATTACTTAGCATGACCTTTTAGTGTCGAGTTAGGCACTGCCTTAGTGTATGGCACCTACCACAGGTGCCACCCATAATATCCTGAGGTTGTAAAGTGTGCCATACAATTCCTTATAGGGACGACTCCCAGTGAGTGCAGGAACATCAGAGGAAGCATGCATATCCATTAGTGTACCCGCCACTGGGTTGTCTCTCCCTTCCTGACTAATTGGTAACAGTGTTACCCCGCGTCTACTGAGATTTTAAGTATTATTCAATAAAGTTGAGATTTTATTTAAACCGTCCGTACAGACAGTCAGACGCACCCCTGGCGTGTGTCTGTTCTTAACCCCCCCTGCCTCCCCCACTACACAAATCTGATATTGACAACCTATCCGGATTGATAGACAATCAATATCTAAAAGTTGGACAACTGATTTGAAGCATATCGGGCTGTAGAGGGGACTGCAATGAGTGTTTGCTATACTTTAAAAAAATGTAAATACATAGCCACAACGTGACCCATGAGTTAAAGGTGTCCCCTATATGTAATCGGTGCCTACAAAAACACTATTTTCAAGACCTCAGACAGTGGCAATCAATATGATGGCAGGTCCGGTTGTCTTCTCCCCCCCCCCCCCAAAAAAAAGCCAAGCAATTGGACAGCTGGAGGGCCACCCAGTAAGCCTGTATGATAGGAAATCTGGCAGTGGTTCTTCAGTCCCTGAGAAAGTGGATCTTCCACCATGTATGATGTCTACAGGAGCTAGAAGTGAAGCTCCTGCAGGCACTTTTAGAACGTTATGGAGAGGTTTTGATAATATATGCATGTTAAGTCTATAATTGCACTGTCAAACCCTGACATTTGTAAGCTCATTATTTAATAATTTACAATCAATAATGGTGTTTTCGGTGGATTTTTCGTAGAGGACAAGAAGCCATTTTAGAAATCTGCTCTGAAACCTCTCCAAAATCATCAGCTCTTCAGTGGCTTAACCCTGAACAGACTGCAGGGAAGTGCCACCCTTATCTGTTTAGTCAATGCCAGGTAAGTAGATGAACTTCTTACATTTCGAGCTGTTGGCAAATATTTGTTCTTCAGGAGATGCTCTAATGTTCTGGGGAGGGGGGGGGGGGTGGATGTTGGTACTCCTGGTGGAGGCGAAAAGTATCACTATTGCTCAGCTGGAATCTAGCGCTTATGTTCTGCATTATTTTTTAGTTTTGAGGCTCAATGTACATTGTACGTGAACGTAATGCAGTAGTGAGCACAACAGTTATATTAGGTGTAACCAAGGTGAAAAGTTCACATTTAGCCTTTGTGAAACAATGCATGTAATGATGTAAATTGGATTTACTTTTAGAAAGCCTATTCATGTGCAGTGTAAAAAATCCACAATGACGAGAACCAATGAAGGCCTCACAGCAGATGCTCTCTTCTGCCATAGATTTGCTGCGGCTTTCACATACATCCCGAGTTTTGAAAATTTGCATCAAAATCTGCATGGTACATGCATTTTACAACAAATCTTCAAAGGGTTCTATGTGGAAAGAGTCTACAGCTTGTATTAAACGGGCTGCTGTCACATCCATGCTATATATCATTCATCGGTGACTCTCCCCTTCTGATATGACTTGTCCAATAAATCTGGACGGAACACACCGGTTTCTCACCAGACCCAATGTCCACTTATACTCATTTTTTATCAATAAGTAGACCTTAGCCAAAGCATGCTTTACGATGAGTAACAATAACCTTTGGTATTTTATGTTTTCTAGGCCACACACTGCAGAACTATAGTTCCTTGTCAAGATACTCCATCAGTGAAGTTCACCTATTACTGTCAGGTAAAGAAGTGATATAGAGTAGAAGCTGGATTGGCGTTGAAGGTGCTGCTAGAAATTTCCTCATGTTGGCACTAGAGTTTGTAAACTAAACCATTAACCCCTTAAGGACATAGGACGTATGGGTACGGACACAGGACGTACCCATACGTCCTAAATTAAATTGCGTATTAAAAAAAAAATCGCTAGAAACATAGTTCCTGCTGCGATCGTGCAGCAGGAACCATGTTCATATGCCGAGGGGGGTCCTGTGACCCTCACCCATATCGGCGATCGCTGCAAACCGCAGGTCAATTCAGACCTTCAGCGCTTTGCGATGTAGTCAATGGAGTATATTCAGACCATGGTATTGTTACCAGTGGGGTACCTCAGGGATCTGTTCTGGGACCCATATTGTTTAATATCTTTATCGGCGAAATTGTAGAAGGCCTCAATGGTAAGGTGTGTCTTTTTGCTGATGACACAAAGATTTGTAACAGGGTTGATGTTCCTGGAGGGATACACCAAATGGAAAAGGATTTAGGAAAACTAGAGGAATGGTCAAAAATCTGGCAACTAAAATTTAATGTCGATAAGTGCAAGATAATGCACCTGGTGCGTAAAAACCCAAGAGCACAATATAAAATCAGTGATACAGTACTAACCTCAGTATCTGAGGAAAGGGATTTAGGGGTCATTATATCAGACGACCTAAAGGTGGGCAGACAATGTCATAGAGCAGCAGGTAATGCCAGCAGAATGCTTGGGTGTATAGGGAGAGGCATTACCAGTAGAAAGAGGGAGGTGCTCGTGCCGCTCTACAGAGCACTAGTCAGACCTCATTTAGAGTATTGTGTGCAGTACTGGAGACCATATCTGCAGAAGGATATTGAAACTTTGGAGAGAGTTCAGAGAAGAGCTACTAAACTAGTACATGGATTGCAGGACAAAACTTACCAGGAAAGGTTAAAGGACCTTAACAGGTATAGCTTGGAAGTAAGAAGAGACAGAGGGGATATGATAGAAACTTTTAAATACATAAAGGGAATCATCACGGTAAAAGAGGAGAGAATATTTAAAAGAAGAAAAACTGCTACAAGAGGACATAGTTTTAAATTAGAGGGGCAAAGGTTTCAAAGTAATATCAGAAAGTATTACTTTACTGAGAGAGTAGTGGACGCATGGAATAGCCTTCCTGCAGAAGTGGTAGCTGCAAATAAAGTGAAGGAGTTTAAGCATGCATAGGATAGGCATAAGGCCATCCTTCATATAAGATAGGGCCTGGGGCTATCCATAGTATTCAGCATATTGGGCAGACTAGATGGGCCAAATGGTTCTTATCTGCCGACACATTCTATGTTTCTATCTGATCAGACCGCGGGGATCAGATACTTTAAAATGCTGCCAAATGTTGTTTTTTTTTTACTAAAGGCAAAGTCTGATCAGACTAATTGTCAAGTAAAAAATACAGTACATTATATAATGTACTGTATTATACAGACACCAGATCCACTGGATCTTCAAGAACCAAGTGGGTCTGGGTCCAAAAAAAATGTGAAAAAAAGGTAAAAACAAACACAAATGTATCACTAATAAAAAAAGAAAAAAAAATACACTACACATGTTATATATCACCGCGTCCGTAACGACCTGATCTATAAAATGGGTTTGTTACTTTCCCCGTGCGGTGAACGTCCTAAAAAAAACACCCAAAAAACTATGATAAAATTTAAATTTTGCCCACCTCACTTCCCAAAAAACTTAAAAAGTGATCAAAAAAGTTGTATCTACACCCAAATGGTACTAATCAAACCGTCACCTCGTTCGGCAAAAAATGATACCTTACCTAAGAAAATCGCCTAAAAAATAAAAAAATTATGGCTCTCAGGCTATGCAGACACTAAAACATGATTTTTTTTTTTTTTTTTTAAATGATTGTGTAAAACCTAAATAAATTAAAAAGTAGACATATTGGGTATCACCACGTCCGTAAGAATCTGCTCTATTAAAATAACACATGACCTAACCCCTCAGATGAACAGTCACAAAAATAACATAAATACGGTCCCAAAACAGCTATTTTTTTCCAAATCTTCCATTTTAATCTTTTTTTGTTGTTCCAGTAACAAAGCAAGGGACAGTCAAACAAAACTCTATTTATTGCCCTTATTCTGTAGTTTACAGAAACACTCCATATGTGGGCGTAAACTGCTGTATGGCCAAACGGCAGGGCACAGAATGAAGGAAACGCCATATGTTTTTTGGAAGGCAGATTTTGACGGACTGGTTTTTTGACACCATGTCACATTTGAAGCTCCTCTGATGCATCCCTAGAGTATAAACTCCATAAAAGTGACCCCATATAAGAAACTACACCCCTCAAGGTATTCAAAACTGATTTTACAAACTTTATTAACCCTTTAGGTGTTCCTCAGGAGTTTATGGCAAATGGAGATGAAATTTCAGAATTTCTATTTTTTATTACCTTGTCTCACAAAAATGTATCATAGAGCAACCAAAAATCATATGTACCCTAAAAATACCACCAAAACTGCCACCTTATCCAGTAGTTTCCAAAATGGGTTCACTTTTTTGGAGTTTCTACTGTAGGGGTGCATCAGGGGGGCTTGAAATGGGCCATGGTGTAAATAAACCAGTCCATCAAAATTTGCCTTCCAAAAACCATATGGCGTTCCCTTCCTTCTGCGCCCTGCCGTTTGGCCATACAGCAGTTTACAACCACATATGGGGTGTTTCTGCAAACTATAGAATCAGGGCTATAAATATTGGGTTATGTTTGGCTTTTAACCCTTGCTTTGTTCCGGGGGAAAAAATGGATTCAAATGGAAAATTTGCCAAAAAGCCGAAATTCTATGTCCATTTGCCATGAACTCTTGTGGAACACCTAAAGGGTTAACAACATTTGTAAAATCAGTTTTGAATACCTTGAGGGGTGTAGTTTCTAGAATGGGGTCATTTTTGGGTGGTTTCTTTTATGTTAGCCTCACAAAGTGACTTCAGACCTGAACTGGTCCTTAAAAATTGGGTTTTTGAAATTTTCTGAAAATTTTCAAGATTTGCTTCTAAACTTCAAAGCCTTGTAACGTCCCCAAAAAATGGCATTCCCAAAATGATCCAAACATGAAGTAGACATTTGGGGAAAGTAAAGTAATAACTATTTTTGGAGGTATTACTATGTATTTTAGAAGTGGAGAAATTGAAACTAATTTTTGGTAAATTTAGTATTTTTTTTTTTTTTTATACAAAAAAAATGAACTTTTTTGACAAAATGTTACCAGTGTCATGAAGTACGATATGTGACGAAAAAACAATCTCAGAATGGCCTGCATAAGTAAAAGCGTTTTAAAGTTATCACCACATAAAGTGACACTGGTCAGATTTGCAAAAAATGGCCTGGTCCTTAAAGGGGTTGTCCAAGTTATATTTATTGATGACCTATCCTCAGGATAGGTCATCAATATAAGATCGGCGGGGGTCCGACACCCGGCACCCCCGCCGATCAGCTGTTTGAAGAGAAGGCGAGCGCCGTGCCAGCGCTGCCTCCTCTGCATTGTTTACATGCTGGCCGTTGCATCTGCAGCAGTGAGCAGGTGTAACTACACCCAAGCCGTTCCATTCATTTCAATGGGACGGCTCTGTAGTATACACTTGTATAGGAACAAGCCGTCCCATTGAAATGTAATTACACCTGCTCACCGCTGCAGATGCAACGGCCAGCATGTAAACAATGACGAGGAGGCAGCGCTGGCACGGCGCTCGCCTTCTCTTCAAACAGCTGATCGGCGCCGAGTGTCGGACCCCCGCCGATCTGATATTGATGACCTATCCTGAGGATAGGTCATCAATAAATATAACTTGGATAACCCCTTTAAGGTGAAATATGGCCGTGTCCTTAAGGAGTTAAGTGGATATTTGCGTGTTTTTTTTTATCTCTCTGCTAAAGTGCATTTAGCAGTTAACAGCTGTACACCGGACTCGCTTGTCATTTTGTCAGGGACTTTGGAAGAAGCAAACAGCAGTCTCTGCACTCTGATTTGGGACACTGAGTTGAGGAATTTCTGTTGTCCTAACTTCTCATAGGTTTCCATTCGTCAAGTTCCTCCCAATTTAGGCAATCTGTGCAATTCCTTAATAGGATTCTCCCTCATGTACCTGGTGGAGAATAGTGCACCATATGTGGAGGCCTTCTTTAGGTTGGTGTCACACACAGCTTTTTGTTACAGTTTTCGATTCAGTTTTGTGAGCCAATGCAAGAAGTGGATCCAGCAGGAAGAAGTATAGATCCCGCCTTTATACCGTATTTCTCAAACAAAAACCTGTTTGTGGAACGATTCTTGGGTTATTCTCCAGTGTATATTTTCAGTGTGGGGATTATACTGTTCGAGAGACTTGGGTGTTTTTTTTTTTTTTTTTTTTTTTTTTTTTAATTGTAAAGATATCATGCTTAAAATATTCAATTTCTGTTATTACCATTATCGCTATTTTATATCTAATATCGCTATTTTATATCTAATCCCCAGTTGCTAATTTAGAAAAGATAACCCCCATAGCGACAATCCATAGATGGCAAATTACCAGTAGGATAACAGAATTCCATAGCCTATGTTATCACTGTCTTGTATCTTTGGAATTAAGGGAAACCTGTCACCTGGATTTTGTGTATAGAGCTGGGGACATGGGCTGCTAGATGGCCGTTAGCACATCCGCAATATCCAGTCCCCATAGCTCTCCGTGCTTTTATTGTGTCAAAAAACGATTTGATAGATATGCAAATTAGGCTACTTACGTTTCCAGAGCCCAGGCACGCCCACTGCGAAGGAGCACAGCCCCACATCCTCCAAATCTCCTTGCTCCCCGACGTCATAAAGCTAGAGCGCTGTAATCTCGCCATGCGCATGCGCAGTGCCGACATAGAGTTCCTTCCCTGGGCTGGCATCAGCCTCAGGGAACGAACTGTGCATGCGCTAGCTCCTACATCGCGAGATTACAGCGCTCGAGCTTTATGACGTCGGGGAGCAAGAGGCTATTCGGAGGATGCGGGCGGTGCTGGCTCCTTCACAGTGGGTGTACCTGGGTTTCGGAAACGGAGAACACTGGACTCCTCTTACAAGCAGGACTCATCTAGGGTTAATTTGCATATCTATCAAATCGTTTTTTTGACACAATAAAAGCACAGAGAGCTGAAAACTGTGAATGTGCTAGCGGCCATTTAGCAGCCCATGTCCCCAGCTCTATACACAAAATCCAGGTGACAGGTTCACTTTAACAAGTCCTGCTGTGGTTTATATGGTATATTAGATTACCTTTTTTTTTTTTTTTTTTTTTTTAAGTTGGTGTTCATCAAGCATTTATTATATGAATTTAACATTTTTATTTTTAAAAATTTTATTAAGCATTTCCCTGCCAAGGCCATCTGTCAGATGTCCTTGGGCAGCGAGTGGAAAAAATGCTTCAAAGTAAGAATGCTTTCAAAAATATTTGTTAATAGTTTATTTTTTTATGAACAAAAGACAAATCTAAGGCCTCATGCACACGACCGTTGTTGTGGTCTGGCTCCGAGCCGCATATTTTGCAGCTCGGGTGCGGACCTATTCATGTCAATGAGCATTACGTGTGCTGTCTGCGTCCTTTGCTTCGTTCTGTGGCCCCGCAAAAAATATATAGCATGTCCTATTCTTGTCTGTTTTGCGGACAAGAATAGGCATTTCTACAATGGGCGGCGTTCCGTTGCAATGGGCCGCGTTGCAAAACAGTTTCTGTGTATTGCGGACCGCAAAACACCTACGGTCGTGTGCATGAGGCCTAAATCAAATCAGTATTTGGTGTGAGCACCTTTGCCTTCAACACAGCATCAGTTCTTCTAAGTACACTTGCATACAGTTTTTGTTCCAAACATCTTGGAGAACTAACCACAGATCAGATTTGTTGATGAGAGCAGTAGTGGCAAATGAGAAGAAAGTTGTTTGTAGGGTAATATAGTCTGGTATAAAGATCCCCAATAGGATAAATTGTGCTCACCAGTTTATGTTGTACAAATACAGGTCAGAACACTGTGGGGAGCAGATGGGTTGAATAAACTAGTCAGTACAGCCAATGTCCTTTTAGAGTCTTCCACAAGTAGTAGCCAACCAACAAAAGGAATAGAAGCCAATATAGAAATCGCCAGAAGTGATTAGAACTGGATGGTCTGACCATAGGTGGACATATTTTGGGGCAAAACCACAACCAACTTTGATTGAATTTCTGTATTGTAACAAAAGGACTTCTTGTAGACGACGTGTTTCAGAGTTCTAGGCCCCCTTTTTTTTTAAGTCTAAAATGACATGAACATAAAGTGATAACACCATAAGTCACCTGGCTGTGGGAAACCCAGTGGTTTGAAAAGTTTAGTTGACACTTTTCAAAGGAATAAACTATTTATACATGCACTGTGTAAAAACAAAGGAAATATAAGTAACCTGCTGCCATTTCTCTGCCACACCAGTTCCCACGTTTTCGTGCATACTTGTCACTTTCCACTCAATTCACACCAAATATTCATTTAGATTTCTCTTCCTTCGCTTTGCATTTTGTTAACCGATAAAAATAAACTACTAACACTTTTTTTTTTTTTTTTTTTTTAAGGCATTCTTTCCAATACTTTTGCACAGTACTGTATCTCAGTACATCCTTGCTGATTTCAGGACATGGCAGCAGCCAGTCACTGGCCTCAGCGGTCACATTTGATAGAATTGTATGTCACTGCTAGGTGGGGACATGAAGCAGTTGGGAACAGGATGTACGGGATGAATACTCTTACATTTTAATAGTACGAGATTTGGGGATGCAGTGATACCAAAGAACTTTCATTCAGTTTTTATATTTTTTTTTTTTATTAAAACTTTTCGGGAATTTTTTCACTTATTTTAAGTCGTCTTAGGGGACTCTATCATGCAATCATGGCAGGCTTTGGAGCCTTCAGAAGGTTTGCGGTTGCCATAGCAACCAAACGGCTCAATAAATCTCGGCACGGAGGAGCCGTTCTGGGGCTCACTACTCAGATGCCGAGGTTACAATTGACTACTGCTTCTGAGGGGTTAAAAGTCTGTGATCAGCATTATTGCCGATCATTGACAATGCTTCCGGATATCTGCTGTGTAAAGCAGCACCTGCTCAGCTTCAGAGCGGGCGCTATGTTTAAAGAGGACCTTTCATGACTTCTAAAGATATCAACTAAGGATGCTCACATGGAGAGCGGTGCCCAGGGATCTCCCTGCACTTACTATTATCCCTGGGCGCCGCTCTGTTCTCCTGGTATAGGCTCCGGTATCTGTGCTCACTAAGTTATAGTGGGCGGAGCCTGCCCTTCATCTCCTTCTCCCAGGCTTTGAAAAAAAACTCCCAGGCTTTGAGCTCTGCGCTGCGACTGGCCAGCGCTACAGCCGGGGAGAAGGAGATGAAGGGCAGGCTCCGCCTACTATAACCAATTCCACCCAGACCCCGCCTACTATAACTTGGTGAGCGTCGATACCGGAGCCTATACCGGGAGAATGGAGCGGCGCCCAGGGATAATAGTAAGTGCAGGGAGATCCCTGGGCGCCGCTCTCCATGTGAGCATCCTTAGTTGATATATTTAGAAGTCATGAAAGGTCCTTTTTAAAGCACGGACTTCCGCTGTAGATGTACAGCGAAGATCCTTAAGGGGTAAATTGGGCACTGGTTCTGGTTCGTAGGCTCCTAGACAGATAACCCCTTTAATGCTATATTCACTATGTACATAAATGTTAGGTTTTTAGCATACATTTTGATTAATTAGTATTTGCCCAATGTGTAATGCTGACTAGTTGTCATTGTATGTAGGCTACGCTTCCATGGAGTGTCATATTATACTGCAGGATTTTACATTACCTGCCCAGTTGTAAATCCCATGTTACATTAGTGACTAAATCCTGTGTTTTTGAATAGGCTTTAGAAAATGTGTGTGGGTTTTTTTTTTTTCCTGCATTTGTAGTTTATTATTTTTTTATATCTTTTTGTGTAACATGTTGTGCCAATTGATGTGTTTTGATGCATGAGAAATATCCTAGAATTATTATTTATCCCCCTTTAGGTGTCTGTTCCAAAGGAGCTGGTGGCATTAATGAGCGCATTGAGTGATGGAGATTTTATTGATCCACATGACTGCAAAAGGAAGATCTTTCGCTTTAAGCAAAATGTAGGTTTTCTCTTTCATATAATGTATATTGTTTGTTTTTATCTGAGTTACGGCACAGAGGTCCCTTCTGGGACCCTGGTTTACAATATCAGACTTTGCATTAATCATTAGTGCAGTGTGTGTACATTGTCCATTAGATCACTTGTATCTGGCATTTTTAGTGGCTTTCTCATCTTTGCTATATCTTTTAGTTTGCTGTTGTCATCTGGGTAGAGACTAGCTTGGATACATTTCACACAGAAAGTAGAGATGAATCTGCTTCCTAACCTTCATACACTACTCAGAAGCAACAGAAGTACTGACCTCTACGGATGTGAATAAAGCACTTGGGCTGAGCTACAAACTGTCTTTTTAGCTGGCAGTCTCTTTAGTCTCACCTGCTCACTGCTCCCTATCCATAGATTTCAATGGGACAATGTAACCTGATCCTTCAGTGAGCAGGTAGTCTTCTTCAGAGAGAAAATTTAGAAAGGGGGAGGGGGTGTCGAGGAAAGAAATGGCTGATATCTCTGGAACAAGGCATGTTTCTATGATGGGATACATTACAAAGTTTCTTATAGTCCTTCTACTGTTAATTTCTGCAAAGTTGTTATAAGGTAGAAAGACCATTAACGGCCTGAAGGACCATTAATTTATTAACTCTGCAAGATGATATAGTCTGTGGCTATACATTATATAAACATGGAAACTAGTAGAAAAACATTTAGCATGACTTCTGTGAGGAAAAAGCAGCTATTCTAAAAAAAATAAAATGTTTTTGTTTTTCAATAGGTGCCAATACCAAGCTATTTAATTGCTCTAGTGGTTGGCGCTTTGGAGGGGAGGTAAGTGTACTCTGTCAGGCCTCATGTAAATGCGACAAATACTATTATGAAGCATGTCACCAGCAAAGCGTATTACAGATCATGCCAAACAAAATCCATATATAAAAAGAAAAAAAAAAACTATTGCTATGCCTACAGCTTTTATGTAGCTCTTTATGTGTATGACAACACTTACTGTTCTATCCTCTGGTACATTCATTGTTTAGAAGGAAATACGGTGGCTCTCCTGTATGGACAATACGCAAGGTGCACGTGTCTGAACTGACTTACCCTAGTTAGAAGAGGCAGGCGTATAGGAAACTAGGAGGACAGGCACTCTATATCAGGTCACCAGCAGATATCAACAAAAGACAGGGATAGTATAGGTATGTTAAAAAAAAAATATATATGTATTTTAGTAGTGATGATAAAAAAAATGTATTTCAATATAGGTCACTCCCAATGTACAGGGAGAGGGGAATAGTAGTGAAAAATTGGATAAAAAGGTAAGAATTAAATGGGGATAGGAAAAAAATAAAATAGATGGGGTTGTGAAAAAATGGTGGTGTTAAAATGATATTAAAACACCCTGTATTGGGCTATATGTCCAGAGGAAAAAAAAATAATAATGATAAAATATTGTAAAAGTATAGTCAATGCTCTGGGATGAGTTCAGTGGAAAAAAGCACAGCAGCAGCCTTCCAGACCCAATGTGTAAGTATATGCAGCTATGTGAAAGTGATTTTCATTTATGCGAAAATAGCCTTCATTTATGCGAAAATAATTTTCAGCAAACCAGTGCCTGGTGGTTTCCCACCGAAAATTGGCTCACTGGACCTTTCCTTGAAGATCGTAGGTTCTTTTCTGCGTAGGATCCTCTGTGTGCTGTGGGTACTTGGTGCGGCTGGCAGCGCGATTGCAGGAGGATGCAAAGATCGCGAGAAGCTTCTGTTTGCGGAGCGGACCATCGATACGAATGTTGCATTCTTTTTTCCTCCAATCAGAGGGCTGTTGGCTGTGTCTGGAGTTCTTGCCATGTGCGGCAATTTTTTTGCGCGCTTTTTTTTTTCGCGCACTTTTAGTTACCGGTATCGTCGGTGGGTGGAGGCAGCCTGATGGTGCAGGGCAGTTTGGAAGCGCTTCCCAGGGCTTGAGAAACCATACGCGTTTTTGAAGGATTGCAGCCTTCAACAGCCCTCTGATTGGAGGAAAAAGAGCGCAACATTCGTATCGACGCTCCACAAACAGCAGCTTCTCGCAATCATGGCATCCTCCTGCAATCGTGCTGCCAGCCGCACCAAGTACCCACAGCACACAGAGGATCCTACGCAGAAAAGAACCTGCAATCTTCGAGGAAAGGTAACGGCAAGCAGTGAGCCAATTTTCAGTGGGACGCCACTAGGCACTGGTTCGCTGAAAATTATTTTCACATAAATGAAAATCACTTTCGCATAGCTGCATATACTTACACATTGGGTCTGGAAGGCTGCTGCTGTACTTTTTTCCACTGAACTCATCCTAGAGCATTGACTATACTTTAACAATATTTTTTCATTATTATATTTTTTTTTTTTCCGCTGGACATATAGCCCAATACAGGTTGTTTTAATATCATTTTAACACCATCATTTTTTCACAACCCCCTCTTTTTTTTCTTTTTTCCTATCCCCATTATCCAATTTTCACCACTATTCACCTCTCCCTGTACATTGGGAGTGACCTATATTGAAATACTTTTTTTTTTTTTTTTTTTTTTTTTTTTATATCATTACTACTAAAACAAATATAGTGTTTTTTTTTAACATACCTATACTATCCCTGTCTTTTGTTGATATCTGCTGGTGACCTTTCTTCCTAGTTTCCCATACATTCATTGTTACCTTATTCACAATGGGGGTATAATCTAGGGCAAAGGCAAATAATGGGGTAGTTGCCCATTAAAAAAAATAAATAAATAAAAGCTTGGTTCGCAGCACTGGTAGCTGGGACTTGCAAGCAGCAGCATACATGGCGCAGTGATTACGGTGGCATGGCATTTGTGCCAGTGCTATCGCCTGTCCTTTTTAAACCTTATGCTCTAATAAATGGCAATAGCAATACCTCTAGTCCAAAGATGGCCATACCCTTTAGACAGAAGTAGGCTAATGGACCTGTTAAAAAAAAATTGCCTGCTGAATGATCATTGGCCGTTGCAATCATTTAAACTAACCATACCGTTTTTAATGATGCCTGGCAAAAGACCACCCAGAGAATGACATAAGTTGGGTAAACTGGGTGAGGTGGGATACGACTTCAGTTCAATAAAAAAGGAATTTTTTTTTTTTTTTTTTGTGCTTGCCTGTAAAATCCTTTTCTCGCTGAGTTTATTGGGGAACACAGAAGACCATGGGTATAGCTGCTGCCACTAGGAGACTATATCCCTCCTGCAGACACTGAGCTAATCAGTTTGTACAAAAGCAGTAGGAGCAGCCAGGAGAAGCAAACAAAACACAATAAAAAGGAAGAAAACCGGTGATGGGTCAGAACCAAGAACCAGAAGGACCCATCTAGGAGAACCAGCAATGTACATACAGGGTGGGAGCTGTGTCCCCTAATGAACTCAGAGAGAAAAGGATTTTACAGGTAAGCACAATTTACAATTTCTCGCTCCTATCATTGGGTGACACAGAAGACCATGGGACGTTAAAGAGCAGTACCATGGGGGGGACAAGAACAGAACGAATCCAACTATGGCCTCTAGGGTCAGAGGAGAGACTCCACCTGAAAATGAGGACAACAGCAATGGCCACCAAGAATTGGTGCTAGCGCAGCACTCCACCTGAGAAGGAAGAAAACTGGCAATCCGAGCAGGCGTGCCACCTACGGAAGGAGTGGACCCAAGAAAGACTGATAATGTAATAGGAGGAAGTTTCCAGTGGTAGTGGAATTACTCCGCTGACGGAAAGAGGGGAACCGAAAAGATGTACAGGGTCCACTGGTAGTGCAAACACTACTGGTTGTGCAACTACTCCATCAATTGGGGGAGGGTAATGCTACAGGATCTCTAACATGCAAATGTGGTGCAACTAATCCCCCAATAGAAGGAGGAAAGCCGACAGGACAGGTGATATCCAGTATAAGAGTAATTACTCCGCTGCGGAGGGGTGAATGCAACCGGACGTATGGTATCCGGTGGAAGTGCAATACTCCGCCTAAGGAAGGAGGGTAATGCTACAGTCTGTCCAGAATCCAGTGATAGTGCAATTACTCTAGGATAATGCTACAGGATCTATAGTATGCGACCGCGGTGAAACTAAACCACCTATGTAAGGGGGAAAAACAAACAGGACAGATGACATCCAGCATTAATGCAATCACTCCGCCTGCGTAGGGAGCAATGCAACAGGACGTATAGTATCCGGTGGAAATGCAATTTCTGTCTAAGCAAGAAGGGTATTGCGATAGTTTGTACAGGATCCAGTGGTAGTGCAATTACTCTATAGAAGGAGGGTAATGCTACAGAATGTACAGTACCCAGAGTAAGTGCAAATACTCCCACTACGGAAGGAGGGTAATGCTACCTGATGTACGGTATCCAATGGTGGTATAAATATTCCCCCCCCCCCCCATGGAAAGAGGGCAATGCTACCGGACGTATAGGAACCAATGGGATGTAAACACTCCGCCGATAGAGGAATACTCTGCCCATGAAAAGAGGATAATGCTACAGGCCGTACAGTAGCCAGTGGAAGTGCAATTACTCCACCTAAAAAAGGAGGGCAATGCTACAGGCCGTACAGAACCCAGCGGGGGTGCAATTACTCCTCCTACGGAAGGAGGGTAATGCTGCAGGCTGTACAGTATCCAGTGGTAGAGCAAGTACACTGCTTATGAAAGGAAGGTAATGCTACAGGCTGTACAGTATCCAGCGCAAGGGCAATTACTCCACCTTTGGAAGGAAGGTAATGCTACAGGCTGTATGGTATCCAGCGCAAGGGCAATTACTCTGCGTATGGAAGGATTGGAATGCTACAGAATGTACAGGGACCAGTGGTGAGCGCACATATTCCGCCTAAGGAGGGAAGGGAATGTGACAGGACTCATGGAATTCAGTGGTAGTGTAACCTCCTAGAAAGAGGGTAAGCTACAGGGAGTGCCGTATACAGCGGTACTGCCAGGATAGCTTACGCTATAGGACGTATGTATCCAGCGGTAGGGTAAAGAAATTTTGCCTACAGAATGGCGTGGGAACTAGGTTCAGAAGGACCAGATCGCTCCAAAGGTTAATAATATATAAATATATATAGTTGTTTTGTTCAAATTGAGCAAAAAAAGCAAGGGAAACTGCTGTACTAATAACCATCACTGTAAGGCTCCATTCACACCTCCGTGTGTTTTGTGAATCCGCAAAACACTGACAATGTGCGTTCTGCATTTTGCGGACCGCACATCGCCGGCACACTCATAGCAATTGCGGACAAGAATAGGACTTGTTAATCCGCAATTCCGGATCCGGGCGGGACATGGTGTGTCCCCATAGGAATGAATGGGTTTGCAATTCCGTTCCGCAAAATGCGGAACAGAATTGCAGACGTGTAAATGGGGCCTTAGCCTCAGCAGAGAGCCCAGCAAGCTCTTTCCTCAGCTCAGTATTACTGAGACAAGGACGGGGTTAAGCAGAAGGCAGGGGCAGAGCTTATTGGGCAGCTGGTGGGGATTAAAGCAAGACAGGGGTGTTTTATTCGAAGTCCTGCCTCTCAATACCAAGGGGGTGAGTTGGACCAAGCCCTCCGAAGGCACTCGCCCACTAATGCTGCATCTCTGGGAGTAAGCAGCAGGTGGCCTGACATTAAGTGTCGTGGGCCCCCCCCCCCCCCCTCAGGGGAATGATTACATGGGAAAACCTGAGAAGCTGGGTCACCTGCTTCGGTGTGTTGCCCCTTGGAGAGGGTAGCCACGCTGGTAACAGAGGGGACTTAGCGGAGACTGGACCTGGTGACTCAAAAGCTGGTGGGATACAGAGGCTTTAGGAACCTCTGGTTCTCCTTGCCTTCTGGAGACCGGGAATGAGCAGCGGGCTTGGGGACCGCCTGGACTCTAGTCTCTTGGATGGGA
The DNA here is from genome assembly GCA_033119425.1 of Bufotes viridis. Classification (NCBI taxonomy): domain Eukaryota; kingdom Metazoa; phylum Chordata; class Amphibia; order Anura; family Bufonidae; genus Bufotes; species Bufotes viridis. Next base: position 279,553,651 of record CM065590.1, read on the forward strand.
ACGCAGGCAGCTTGGAGACTGCCATCAGCCCAGCTAAAAGAGGGAGAAATAAAAAGAAAAATAATCATCAGACCTGCAAAGCAGGGAGGTCTGCTTCCTATGGACACTAAGCTAAAAACTGATTAGCTCAGTGTCTGCAGGAGGGATATAGCTGAGAGGAGGAGCTAACACTTTTTACTTAGTGTTGCCTCCTAGTGACAGCAGCTATACCCATGGTCTTCTGTGTCCTCCAATGATACGAGCGAGAAATTGTAAATTTATATACTATGTTTTCTATGGGGGTCCTGTGGTCAGACAAAGTGATTTAACAGGTATCAGTATACAGTGGATATTTTTTATTTATTTATTTTTTTCCATTTTTTTTACCTGAATACTCTTCTAAAGTGACTCCCCCCTCCCTGATTTAAGAAGTAAAATTTCACAATAACTGGGGAATGGAGTGACCATCTTTTCAGCCACTGATTCCTGGGCCTCTCTTCTAGGATGACTTTCCTGCTTCTCAGACTAAGGCCTCAGCAAAAAATGGATCTGCAAAAAATACGGATAACGTCTATGTGCATTCCATATTTTGTGGATAGAAACAGCTGTCCTCTAATAGAACAGTACTATCCTTGTCTATAATGCTGACAATAATAGGACATGTTCTATATTTTATTTTTTTTGTTTTTTTGCGATGCAGACATACAGAAACAGAATGCACAGGGAGTAACTGCATTTTTTTAGTTTTGTTTTTTGCGGACCCGTTGAAATGAATGGTTCCACATACCGTCCGGACGAAAACAGAACGGAAAGAAAATTAGTAGTCCAAGACGGTCACTGCTGACTTTGGATTGGACAGTATGGCTCACATGAGCAGTTCTGGACAAGCAGGAAGTTTTTAGCACTAGCGATGCACATTGTGCTTTGGGTAGTCTGGTCCGGACCTGTTGAAAGGCAGAAGAGTTGCCCGGGAATCGGCACATCTGTGGCTGAAAAGATGAAAATGAGGGCACCATGTAAGTGTTCTGTCAGTTTCCTAGTTGAACTGAGGCTTTTTGTCACGAACAGGAGGGTCGCTTTAAAGGGTTTTCCAAGATCAGAAATCAATGGTCAAGGGGCTGGACATGGTACAAAAGTAAAAAAGAAAATGCTGCTGTTCAGAGCATTCCAGGTCCAGTCCCGGGGCTGATGTGTCAGCAACTCCTGTATAGGTCACTGCTAAGGCCATCAGCGGTGACATGCATGTAGGGGTTGGAGGTGGTAGAGAAAGGAGCTGGTGTTGGACCCATGCTGTCAATGGGTGAGCAGTTTTTTGCACCATGCTGACATTGTTTCCCAGTTGTTGAGAACCTCTTTATAGGGGTTGACTACCTTTTTATTAAGTCATGGCCTATCCCCATTCAGTGAAGTCATTGGAAGCGGTGTATGATTGATGATACCAGTCCACAGATGAGCTCGGTAGATGGAGCTGTTTGCTTCTGGCTCCAGAGCTACTGCCGAACAGCTGACCAAGGAATGTTGGACTCCTGGCTATCAGTTGGGGATAGGTCATCACTTAAAAGGTGGACAACCCCTTACAGTAAATGGTCTTAATGTTTAAAAATGTGTCATTCACACCATGTGGACTAAGCTCTATGTGGAATTTAAGAGTATGCTGCAGCGATGACAAAAATATGTATTTTTTTTTTTTTTTTTACTGTTTCTGTTTTCTTTTCGCTACAGAATTTTGGGGATTTTTACTCTTTTTTTTTTTTTTTTTTTTTTTTTTTGTACTGTGAAATTCTATAACCTGATAATCCTATACTAATGCTATTTTCATAATTTTTATATTGTTTTGCATTCTCTTCTTTTTAGGAAGATTGGTCCTAGGACCACAGTATGGACTGAGAAAGAGCTCCTGGAGGCTTCTGCCTATGAATTTGCTGAGGTGGGTCTAATATATATATTTTATTTTATTTTTTAAAAGAGGGGTTTAACCCCTTAAGGACTCAGCCCTATTTCACCCTAAGGACTCGGCCATTTTTTGCAAATCTGACCAGTGTCACTTTATGTGGTGATAACTTTAAAACGCTTTTTCTTATCCAGGCCATTCTGAGATGTTTTTTTTTTTTTTTTTTTTTTCGTCACATATTGTACTTCATGAGAGTGGTAAAGTCGAAAAATTTCATTTTTATTTATAAAAAAAAATTACCAAATTTACAAAAAATTTTGAAAAATTTTCAATTTTCCAAGATCTTTTCTTTTCAATTTTTCTACTTCTATAATACATAGTAATACCGCCAAAAAAAGTTAGATTTACATTCCCCATATGTCTACTTCATGTAGCGATCATTTTGGGAATGCCATTTCATTTTTTGATTCTCTAGTTTGCAGAAACACCCCATATGTGGTCGTAAACTGCTGTATGGCCAAAGGCGTTACCTTCCTTCTGTGCCCTGCCGTTTGGCCATACAGCAGTTTACGACCACATATGGGGTGTTTGTGCAAACAAGAGAATCAGGGCAATAAATATTGAGTTTTGTTTGGCTGTTAACCCTTGCTTTGTTACTGGAAAAATGGATTAAAATGGAAAATTTGCAAAAAAAATTGCTGTTTTGGGACTATTTTTATTTTTTGTTATTTACATCGTTGAACTGACAGGTTAGATTGTGTGCTATTTCTATAGAGCAGGTTGTTACGGACGCGACAATACCAAATATGACTAATATTTTTGAAAAATTATTTTTTAGTGTCTCCACATTCTGAAAGCTATTTTATTTTTTTTGGGCGACTGTCTTATGTAGGGGCTAATTTTTTGCGGGATGAGATGGCGGTTTGATTGGCACTATCTTGGGGTGCATATGACATTTTGGTCGCTTGTTATTACACTTTTTTTGTGATGTAAGGTGACAAAAATGGCTTTTGACACTTTATTTATTTTTTTGCTGTGTTCAGCTGAGGGGTTAGGTCATGTTATTTTTATAGAGCAGGTTGTGACGGACGCGGCAATACATAATATGTATACTTTTTATTTATATAAGTTTTACACAATATAATTTTTTAAAACAAAAAAATCATGTTTTAGTGTCTCCATAGTTTGAGAGCAATTTTTTTTTTTTTTTTTTTTGGGTGATTGTCCTATGTAGGGGCTCTTTTTTTGCGGGATGAGGTGACTGTTAGATTGGCACTATTTGGGGGGTCATATGACTTTTTGATCGCTTGCTATTACACTTTTTGTGATGTAAGGTGACAAAAAAATGGCTTTTTGACAGTTTTTATTTAATTTTTTTTTTTTTTACAGTTTTTACTTGAGGGGTTAGGTCATGGGATATTTTTATAGAGCGCAGATTCTTACGGACGTGGAGATACCCAATATTTTTTTACATTTAACCCTAAAAAGCATTTTTGAAACAAAAATCATGATTTAGTCTGAGAGGCATAATTTTTTTAAATTTTTGGCCAATTGTTTTAGGTAGGGGCTCATTTTTTTGCGGGATGAGATAGCGGTTTGATTGGTACTATTTTTGGGAGGCATACACTTTTTTGATCGCTTTGTATTACACTTTTAGTGATGTAAGGTGCCAAAAAATGGCTAATTTACACCATTTTTGGGGTTGTTTTTTTTTTTATGGCGTTCACCTGAGGAGTTCAATCGTGATATTTTTATAGAGCAGATTTTTACGGACACGGCGATACCGAATATTTGTAGTGTATTTAATTTTTTTAATTTTTTTTTTTTCACAATTGTCTTTTTATTGAAAGTGTCAGAGTGTACAGACATACAAATCAAGAAGTCCGCAAACAAACAGCAAACATCAGTTCAATATTCAACAGTTTCAAAAGACTCAGGCACTATAGTTTTCCAGTATATAGAGAGAACAAAGAGGGCTACAGTAATACACTACCTAATAGGGAGTACAAAAGCAATAAGAGCGTAACCCGATAAAGTAGAATTCTTAAACAGGTGTATGGATGTCCATAAAAAAAATAACCATAGTCCACCCGTGGACTTGATCAGTATACATGACAAACAACAACAAAGAACACACAACATGACACATTGGGGAAAAAGAAAGGGGGAAAGAAAAGACGTTACACCGTCGTCTCTGCATACTCATCCCAGGGTTGCCATATTTTGTGGACCTTATCAATAGTATTATTGGAAAGTGCGGCTAAATACTCCATGCGTCTGACATCCATAACACAGGAGACCAGATCAGAACTGGTTGGCCTGTCCTGTCTTTTCCAAAATTTAGCAATAAGACGCCTCGTTGCGCACAAGACATGGAGTATTAGACACAATATATGTTTTTTCAGTTGCAGTGGTGGCATATTCAGCAGGTACATGTATGGGGTGAGAGGAAACCTAATAGCCGTCAATTGCAGAAGTAGGTGCTGCGTATCTTTCCATAGAGGGAATATACTCGGGCAATCCCAAAAGATATGAAATAAAGACCCCACACCTGAGTTGCATCTCCAACACATATTCGGGACAGCTGGATTCAAGCGTTTAAGCATCTGTGGCGTGTGATACCAAATAATTTTTTTAATTTTGATTCAGTGATGTTTTTTTTTTTTTTGTTTTTGTTTTTTTTTCTTCACTTTTTTACATTTTATTTATTTTGACCCAGACCCACTTGGTTCTTGTAGATCCAGTGGATCTGGTGTCTGTATAATACAGTACAGTACACTATATAGTGCACTGTGCTGTGTTTTTTACTTTACAAAGTCTAAATAGACCTTTAGCAGGTCTATTCAGACTTTCAGCACCATGGAGAGCAGGACGCTTCTGAAAGCATCCTGCTCCCATGGCAACCATCACCCGCTGCCATAAGAGAGCAGCGGGTGATGGATGGGGAGGGAGGGGGGCTCCCTCCCTCTGCGATCCCATCCTGTTGGGGGGCTGCAAAGGCACAGCAGCCCCCCGATGGGAGAGGGAGGGAGCTCCCTCCCTGTTAACCCTTCCATACCGCGGTCGGTACGGAAGGGGTAAAACGGCTGGCATCTGATCAAGCACAGATGCCAGCCGTTGCTATCAGAGTGTCAGCAATGTGCTGACACTGATGGGTCCACTAGACACCAGGGAATAGACAGAGGAGCAACCACCCCCCCTGCACCCCCGCAGCCAAAATATGATTGGGTGCTGCAGGGGGGGGGGGGGGGTTACAAATGAACACTTTGGGGGCATTAACTCTGATTCCCACGGTCGCAGACCGCGGGGATCAGAGATCGCACAAAGCGCTGCAAACCGCAGGTCTGAATTGACTTGCGGTTTGCAGCGATCGCCGATATGGGGGGGGTGGGGATGGGTCAATGCCCCCCCCCCCGGGCATTGTAACAAGGTACCTGCTGAATGATTTCAGCAGGTACCTTGTTCCGATCACTGCCGGCTGAGCAGCAGTGATCGGAACTACTCATGACGTACTGGTAAGTCATGGGTCCTTAAGGACTTGGAAACCCCCCCTCCCCCCAAGTCTCTAGGCTGGCCATACACATGAGGTAGCTTTGGCCAAATGGTAATCATATTGGGAGACCAACATTAGGTGCTTTATTTTTATATGATAATTGTATGGAGATTAAGTAATCTATATCTTTTCTGTGTGTGTTGTAGACAGAAAAAATGCTTAAACATGCAGAATCTCTGGTCGGCCCTTACGTCTGGGAGAAATATGACCTGCTCATTTTGCCTCCATCATTCCCATATGGTGGAATGGAGAACCCCTGCCTTACATTTGTGACTCCGACTGTGCTGGTAAGTCCTTTTTGTGTATAGCAGACATTTGCTTCTCTAATGGTGTACTGTGTGGTCCTGGTGTTAACACTGTACAATATGATATTAATTGGAATATGTAGGTGCCATAAGATATGTCACTTTATGAAATCTCTAGGAACGGCTAGCAGTGGTTTGAAGTGGGGATGAGAGAATTGATTTGCCTCATTAGCCGGAGTTCTTCCCTTGTGAGAGGCTGTCCTCGCTCAGTTGCCTCGTGATAGATCGGGCTGGACATATCGCCTGGCCCTGACGATCTGGGCCCCTCACTGTTACTCCTAGTAGCGGCGCAGGAGCAGAAGCCTGCATTTGTCTTCAGGAGCAGCAAATGCGCATGTGTTGCTACACTACTCGGTGCAGGACCCAGATTGTCAGGGGTGGGTGATACGTCCAGCCCTGTCAATCAACAGACACAGACAAGTGGGTGCTTCTTCACCTATCGGGAGAGCCACTTACAGGTGAAGAACTCTGGCTAATGAGATGAATCAATCCACTCATTCCTACTATGGGGCAATAACCAAATCCCAAAAGCTGTCCCAACCCAATGATTTCCCTAAAGGGCATATGTCAGCAGATTTGTACCTATGAAACTGACCTGTTACATGCACTTACTTGCACTTGGCAGCTGAAGGCATCTCTGTTGGTCCCATGTTCATATGTGCCCACAATGCTGGCAGTGTAAACGTCATCATGCCTGGAAATGCCTCCATTGCACCTAGAGCTCATTTGCATATAATAAAGCATCATTTTTCTCAGCAATGAGGGCACATATGAACATGGGACCAACACAGATGCCTTCAGCTGCCAAGTGCACATGTAACAGGTCAGCCAGTGTCATAGGTACAAATGGGGTGATAGATGTCCTTTAAATGTGATTTCAAGGAAAAATTACTTAAAGGGGTTGTCTCATTTCAGCAAATGGCATTTATTATGTATAAGAAGTTAATACCAGGCACTGGCATGTATTGTGATTGTCCATATTGCTTCCTTTGCTGGCTGGATTCAGTTTTCCATCACATACCCTGCTTGTTTCCATGGTTACGTCCACCTTGCAATCCATCAGAGATGGTCGTGCTTGCACACTATAGGAAATAGTGCTGGCCTCTCTGGTGGCCAGGACCGTAGGAGTGAACATAGGCTAGTGCTTTTTCCTGTAGTGTGCAAGCACGGTGACCACTGATGGATTGCAGGGTGGTCGTAACCATGGAAACAAGCAGTGTATAATGTGATGGAATCCAGCCAGCAAAGGAGGCAATATGGACAATCACAATACATTAGTAAGTAACTTGTATTAGAACTCATTATATAGAGGAAATTATTTGATGAAGTGAAACAACCCCTTTAACATACCAAAATGAGTGCCAGGCTATTGCCCTGTAATAATACAGATTTTTCTAACTGAGTAAATAAATCCATTAAACACCTAGAAATTAGAAAAATGTATATCCCATACCATTCTTGCCCATGGGTTGTATCTGGTTTGCAGCTCCGATCCATTCACTTTAAAGTGAACCTGTCACCTGGAATTGACTTCATAAACCATAAACAGTACCTGATAGTGCCCCACAAGACGTTTCCAACCGTGTTTCCTACCCTTTTCTTGTATTTAAAATCATCTAAAAATCGCCTTTTAAAATCCTTGCAGAAGTCAAGGGGGCAGCGGCTCCAGGTCTGCCTTCCCTGCCCTAACCCCGCCCCTCGGCTCCATAACTGAGAGTAGCTAAAGTTGCCGGGACTGCGCTCGTACAGCCCGTGCATGCGCGGTATGCCTCCTTTAGCAGCGTGAACCCGGGTCTCCCGCTGTGACTTGACGGTCTCCTGTACACTATGAGCGCATGCGCAGATGGTGTACAGGAGACACGCAAGTCACGTCACAGCGGGAGAGCCGGGATCACGCTGCTAAAAGAGGCATGCACAGGCTTTTCGAGCGCGGTCCTGGCAACTTCAGCTACTGTCAGTTATGGAGCCGAGGGGCGGGGTTAGGGCAGGGAAGGCAGACCTGGAGCCGCTGCCCCCTTGACTTCTATCTCGACTTCTGCAAGGATTTTAAAAGGCGATTTTTAGATGATTTTAAATACAAGAAAAGCGTAGGAAACACTGTTGGAAACGTCTTGTGGGCCACTATCAGGTACTGTTCATGGTATATGAAGTCAATTCCAGGTGACAGGTTCACTTTAAGGTCTCATTCAGACGACTGTATGTGTTTTTTGAGGTCGCATACTGGCCATGTGCGTTCCGCATTTTGCACGGCCAGCCCTGTAATAGAAATGCCTATTCTTGTCCACAATTACAGACAAGCATAGGACATGCTCTATCTTTTTGGCAGGGCCGTGGAATGGAAATAAATGGGTCCCCATCCATTCCGCAAAATGCGGTACAGATGCGGACACATAAATACAGTCATGTGAATCAGCCCGACTAGGAACATCCGCTTCAGTACCCAAGAATGGCCACTAACAGCTGGTTTGGGGTGCGCCAGGTGTAAGGCCCCCCACAGATTTTATATTGATTACTGATCCTACGAATAGGTCATCCATATGCTGGTCCCGGAAACCCTGTTTAAAGTTTTTACTATGTTGGTTTTTTCTCTGGTTAGCAGAACATTTATTTTTGTTTTGTGACATAAAGGTTATCATTCTAAATCAGTTTTTTTGTATTCTGTTTTCAGGCTGGTGATCGATCTCTAGCAAGTGTGAGTATCCGAATGCCATAAAAAAAGTAAGGGGGGAGGGATCAAATGAATTGCACCACTTGTGTAAAAAGGTCACAAATTATGGTACACCCTGCTGCATTTTTAATGCCAATGAAGATTAAATTCAGATATATTTTACTTCTTATTGAAACCAGCTACAGTCACGCGCTCAGCAGCGAGGAGAAGCTGTGCTCGACTGAGCGCTTCTAACCCCTCGTTCTAGCGATCATTGGGGGTCTCAGAGCCGATCAACACTTCTGATATGTCCCTATGACACATCAAAAATTGTAGTTACTTTTTAAGACCGCATAAAAGTGACAGGTTTTATGAGCTTTTATATTCTGGATTAATATAATTCCCCAGCTCTATAAAATTCGCATAACGCACAAGAGCTCGTTATAACCCCATATATTCATATGCACTGCATTTTATTGCCCTTGGAGTAACTTTTTTTTTTTTTTTCTACAATTGTAACTTTTAATGCAACCTAGAAAAAAAAATAGAAAAATAAAGCAAGCATTATGATGGGTTGCAATGAACAAGCTTTACACTCCACGGAGGTTTTGTTGAGTGACGTCTCAAGTAATGTGTACAAATGTCTATTCTACCGGACGTCAGTAATGTAGCTCCTGCCCATCTAATCTGTAGGTCATTGCACATGAAATTTCACACAGCTGGACAGGAAACTTGGTTACAAACAGAACCTGGGAAAACTTCTGGTATGTACATTTCTCTGATTCATTTATCTCCTTACATGGCTGTCTCTGTCATCCCTGGCAACTAGTTTTTAGCTGATGAGGAAAGCATATCAAATTCCATGTTACCTTATGGGACTGCAGTTATATTGGCTCGCTTTCTGTAGGTAGTAAATCAAAGGGAATTCATAACAATTAGTGTTTGTCCCAGATAACTAATATATTATCAGGTCTTTTCCTACTGATCACATTCACTTAGGTCCCGCGGATAATTAATTTTTAGCGACTGATCCAATATTTCCATAGGCTGGAAAATTCTGCATAGTGCCTGTGTGAAATCTGTTTGCGGATTGAATAAAAAATGGCGCTTATTGTAGGTGGTTCAATTATACTGCAAAATATAACATTTGCATAAACCTTTTCCTTGTTCCTGGCTCTGCCCTTTTTATAGCATTGTGTCTCTAAGTTATGGAAACTCTTATTTCTCTATTTTTTTAAGGGGCTGTCCAGAATCGGTAAATTTGATGCTAAATCTAAAAAACAGGGACCCATCTGTCACTGCACTGCCTGATATTGACGCTCATCCTCTTTGAAATTAATGGGGTTGAGCTGCAATACCAGACACAGCCCATGGACAAGAGTGGCACTGTTTTGGGGGGGCGGACCACCCTCTTTACCTAATTACGGACAACCTCTGTAATATTTTCAAAAATATATTTTAGTTGCAGCTTCTATGTTTCAGGTTAAATGAAGGTCACACAGTCTATCTGGAGAGGAGAATTGATGGACTACTTTATGGGGAGCAGTTCCGACAGTTCAAGGCTTTGGGGGGGTGGAAAGAGCTTCAGAATTCAGTAAGTAGAAAACTATATTTTTAGATGTGTATATTAGGAGTTGTGATCATTTTACCCCTGGTGATGTAGATATAAGCAATTATCATTTAATCCAGGTAGAAAAATAGTGTATGCTAACCACATCCTTTCTGTGTATGTAATGTGGGCCACCACACGCGTTTCAGTTCATTTTACCATTGTGATCTGCAACATGTTTTAATGACTTAAATAAACATGAAAAATCATCAAAATATAAACACCAATACTGGCAACGTGTATTAATAACAGGTTACACAATCACAGTGGGCAAAATCGAATACACACCAGGACAACAAATATTACAAGTTGCCAACCAATATGTTGTAGCAGGATGGTAGTAACCTGCACCTCAGACCCCAAAACGTTTTACTCCTCGGCTTTTTCTGACATTTGAAATAATTTGAAAAATTACCATATGTTTATATGTAGTTCGATAATGGTAAATCATTACATTACAGTTTTATAGTCCATAGCGCTTCCTATTTGGCATAAAAAAAAGATTGGATTTTATTTTTGTAGGTGCAGGATCGGTGCATATTTTTCTGCCATTTAAATGAGTTCTCAGAGACAGGGAATCCCTGTTGAGATGGTGCAAAAGTAAAAAAAAAGTCCAGCAATGAGCTCCCTTTCAGATTTCCTTTTGGCTTTGTGATGTCACACCAGAAGTGTAATATGCCATCTACATGCATGTCACCACAGCCAGAGGCAGAAGTTGTGTGCCATGCCTGAACCTGTCATTGATTGGCCAGCAGCGATGACATGTATGTAGATGGCACATGACACGTTATCTTCACCAATGCTTATCATGGTGTTGAGAGTTCTCTTTATATTCTGTGCATTTTGCCTTGGATGCAGGTTAACACCTTTGGTGCCACTAATCCTCTCACAAACTTGGTCCCCAATCTACATGAAGTTGATGTGGATGCGGCTTTCTCTTCTGTCCCTTATGAAAAAGGATTTGCCCTTTTGTTCTACTTAGAGCAGCTTCTTGGAGGACCAGGTATGTCATTTTTGGATTTAAAGGCAGCATCCACTGTCAAACGAGCAGTCAGCTGACGGCTATTGAAGATGTACAGGAACTTTTAGGTGCTATAAGCCAAAGTGCACAATATTTTTCTGTGTTTGGGCTAACAGTACAGCAAAGCTGTCCCTATATGTGGCCCTTAAAGGGATTGTCCCATGATAAATATTCTACAGAGTTCGAACCAGCACCTGGATACTTGTAACTGCATGTAATTTAAAAATGTATTATAGCTACTTTCACACTCGCATTTGATCCGTCCCCATTGACTTACATTGTGTGCCAGGACGGATCCGTTTGGCTCCGCTTCATCAGGCGGACAGCAAAACGTTGAAGGTAGCGTTTTGGTGTCCGCCTCCAGAGCGGAATGGAGACTGATCGGAGGCAAACTGATGCATTCTGAGCGGATCCTTTTTAATTCAGAATGCATTAGGGCAAAACCGATCCGTTTTGGACCACTTATGATGGCCCATGACAGATCTCGCAAACGGAAAGCCAAAACGTGAGTGTTAAAGTAGCCTTATTCAATAAAATCTATCTGTATAGCGCCACCTGCTGTTTGCTCTTTTTATAATTTCTCTGTCCTGCTCACTGAGATGGAAGCACTTGCTCAGTTACATCCTTCAACTGCCACCTGCTGCAGTAGAAAGGACACGTCACCCAAAGCTGACAGCTTGAAATAGATCTAGCAGAACAATTGAGCAATGAATGGGGAGATTTCGAGATCCATGTGAGGTTCCAATTATGATTAAGGCGCTCAGCCGAAACGCATAAACTTGGATTTACTGCACTGCTTATTAGACTTGCTGCTATACATGTGTATGTTTTAAGAAGATGCTAATAAAAAGAAGATTTTACTGGACAGTGGCTAATGCTGGAAGTTTTTTGTTACTGACAATTGCCTTACTCCAGGAGTTCCGATCACGCCAAGTCCAGAGAACACTAAGTCCATGAGCTGACCACTTTACCTTGTCTTAGTGCTCTGATCTGAACATGTGTGTTTTTTTTTTTTTTTTTTAATGACATTTGACTGCACATTGTGAGATCTTTTTCATTGCTAAAAAATTTTTTATTCTATAGATGTGTTTCTGGGGTTCTTGAAAACGTACATCCAGGTCTTTGCTTATAAGACTGTAACCACTGAGGAGTGGAAAACGTTCCTCTATTCATACTTCTCAGACAAGGTATGTGCAGATATGTTTTTGTTTTATTAGTTTGACATAACAATCATAGATCACATGAATACAGAATGTAAATGTATTGCCTGCAATGTTTACATGGTGTTTATGTTTTGTGCACTGGCTAATGATATGTATTCGGCTTGTCTGTATCTAGGTGGAGATTCTTGATAAAGTTGACTGGAATGGGTGGATGCACACGCCTGGCATGCCACCAGTGCAACCAAAGTGAGTTTCTGCCTGTTGCGTCTTTAATATGATTTTTCTCGCTCTGTCCAAACGTTTATAGCATGAAGTGTTCCCATTGGGTACAATACAGCTGCTCTGCTTCTCTTGTACACTACCTAAAAGATGCACAGTAGCTGTACAATAAAAAAATACAGTAGCCCAGGACATACAACCTACGGATGCCGTTTGGTGCAGCCTGCCACCATTAGGACATGACCAAGCTGATTTCTTGATCGTGTCCGATCAAACGAAGTTTTACTGCTGCACAATCAGTTAATGTGTCCCTCACACCACAGAAAAAGGTTGTGCACCCCTACTGTAGATAAATACTAGACTAGAGAGACCGTGACCCACCATCCATAATGCTTGGAATCACAGTGGGTAGTTTAGTCTTGAGGAAAGCTTTTGGCACCGTCTATGCATGGCCATTAGTTTGATTAATGACTGCAATATTTTTAAAATGTCATTTGGCTGAGGATAACAAATGTTCTGAAATGGGCGCTACCAGCTCTCCACTGTTGTATGAGAAATGTCTGTCTTTAGACACTGATAAATGTATTGTAGTGCACTGATTAAAAAGTCACACCCCTACCACTCTTGACAGTTAAAAGGTCAAAAATGTAGTTAGCAGTCTCTCCGAAATGTGCGACATGTCAGTAAAAATAGCCCTGGCCTCCCATAACGTCTTTCTGCATCCACCTACTCCATTTTTACTTTTGACACCCTGAAATATTTACTGTGCACTTTGGACTATATGAAATGCAATAATTAAAAGTAATGTGCGAATGGTCTGCAATATGTGCAATTGGTTTAACACCCCGCTCCCCCAATCCCAAATAATCAGCCCAAGCTCTGAGCTCTTTTCATTCAAGCAGAACAGGACAATACTGGTCTGCATGAGTTCCAGCTGCAGGGGGTGTGCTTCTGAGGGCTTTCTCTGGCTCAACTGCAGCTAGAGCCATGTTCTTGGTCTTGTTTTAAAGCCAATAATCTTCTCTCCAGTCTTGATCTAGTCTAAATTAGAGCAGGGAGAAGTGAGAGCTGAATAAAATATACTTGCAGCTCTCACTTCCGCCTGTATGGAAGAGAAGAGGCGGAGGGGGACGAGCAGTAGGGAGAGGAGGTGGCCGCTCAGACATTTTTGTCCCTAATTTGTCCTGCAAAATTCAAGCTTTTACACAGTTACATTGAAGAAAAATTATGTCAGTCAGTTATGACTGCTGGAACACAGAGGGGCCAAAATATTACATCGGTCATCCGTATCCCGCCGATCAGCAGTAGCGCCACGGCTTTCTCTCCGCTTTTCCTAGGCCATTGATGACACGTTAATCGCTCACAGCCCCCAAGAAGTCTTTCTGGAAATCAGAAGTTCATTTTGACTGAATTTCCCCTGTGAGGTGGAGTCCTGACATGAAGCTATAAACAAGCATTCTCTCAGGAGGTGACCAATGAGCCCTACTTATATATAAAAAAAAAAAGTGACTGGTGGTCCACTACTGTAATAAAAAGTGGATACTACACTGATGAAGCCTCTGACGGGGTAATTGCTGCCTATGACCGTGCTTAGCATATGTGCTTTCATATGGTGAGCAAGTTGACCCAAATGTGTTGTGAATTTACTTTACTATGACAACGTAATTTACTCGACATCTTAATGCAGATTATCTGTGCTATCTAGTGCAGAGGAAAGGTTTGCAGGCATGCTGGAGCTGTCCTTTCTGTTCTAGTGCTTGCTATAAAATGTAAGCAGTGACCCAATGTGCTGCGTTAGGCAACCCCTCCACCTTTCCTCTGCATTAGTTTTCCAACTTGTAGTATTGTACAGTCTTTTCCCATTTCCATACCCAATATTTTAAGTTCTGGTTATCAATACATGGATGTTCTATTAAAATTTGCCCAAGTAAGATCCATAATAAAGCTGTTTTTAGGAACAATAAAAAAATATGGCTGTAACCCATTGACAAAATTGTATTGCTAAAATGGTTACCTTCCTGATACTCCACCAACTGTAGCATCTCTGATCTGGTTACATGACTCAAGTTTTTGGCTTTCCAGTTCATTTCTTTCTGGCCTGGGCAATGTATGGGCATCATCACCAACATCTGGTACATTGTTGGATGAAAGCGCCAGCAGAAGAAGCGGCGTTTTCCCCGATGCATGCACAGTAACAGCTATGTACTGCGCCCAGGGATTGGTTGACCAGCAGTCAGTGCAAAGCATCATAAGCCGGGTTGGAAATGAGGACTAGGCCAATGGATGTGACATTTGGAATGGGGGGGAGGACAGTGAATTTGGATAAAAAATAAGCAGGTATTTGGAGCTGCTCAGAATTGGATTAGAGGTAGGGAAGGACAATTTTCAAAAATTAAAATGTGCAATATGCAGCTCTTTTGTGTTTCCCTTGAGCCTCTGAGAGTCCTGATGCAGTTTAATGCATTTCTGCGCGCTTTTTTTTTTTTTTTTTTTTTTTTTTTTTAAAGCATCATTCTGACATAAAATTAAAACAGTTTTCCCCTCTGAACTTTCTGCAGGTATGATATGACTCTTGCCAATGCCTGCATCAAACTGGCAGACAGATGGACTGAGGTAAGAGATGCAGATCCTTTCTGGTCTTTGCTTTAACAGCTTTAAATAGAACAGCTAATACTACCAAACAGCAAGGTCTGTCGTAGTTGTGTTACGGCTGCGCAGCAGACAGGTACCATTCAGCTATATGAGCCGCAGCAGGCTCTAACGAAAGTAATTAGGACCACACTCTCTAGTGCAGGCATGTCCAAACTCCGGCCCTCCAGATGTTGCAAAACTACAACTCCCATCATTCCTGGACAACCTACAGCTATCAACCTACAGAAGGGCATGATGGGAGTTGTAGTTCTGCAACACCTGGAGGGCCAGAGTTTGGACATGCCTGCTCTAGTGGGTCTGTATTGTTAATGGGTTCAAGGTATGAGGTATCGCCGGTGCTGCGCAGCCATTAACCATGCAGACCAAGTAAACAGTGCGATCCTAATTTAATTAAAGCCTGCCACAGCTGTTCAGTGCTCGACCACAGCGCAGCCACGTTGCAACTGTGGCTGTACCCTCAATGATTGTTAACATGGTGTACTCTGACACTGTCAAAATCCACCATGTATACTGCAGCAGAAACCACAGCAGTGTCTGCTGCTTTTGTGCAGAGATAAGCCATGAGTGGACAGCCACTGTGGCTTCAAGCGGCAGCTGTCCACACACCATGCCAAGGAGGGACACATCCCTTCTTGGTGCAGTCCCAGCTTTTAACTGCCAGGCTGTAAAGGCCAGCTCTGCCTTCTATTGAAAACAATGGGAGGCAGAACACAATTTTTTTATAAAAGTTCTGATGAAGATATCCCCTTCTAGAAATTACTGACTGGATGACCATTTGATCACCCAGGTCCGCTTCAGCTGCAGTTTTTGTCCAGCCGCCTCTCGGCATGTTTGCCGTGCTGCGGCCGGACCTCCGGCCCATCCCCATTATAGAGAATGGGGCCAGAGTGGACTTCCAGTGGCACACATGGGCTAGCGTTAGTACGGACTCTGCTAACTCTAAAGTGAAAGTAGCCTTAGTGGTACCCCATCTATGACCACTCTGGATTACAGATGGGTGGTCCTGAGCCTGGGAACCCCATTTACATGTCCATATTCCCTAATAAGATAGATATATATATATATATATATATATATATATATATATATATATATATATATATATATATATATATTCTACTATAAAGCTGCCGATAACAGATAAATGACCATTTGCTCGTTCATCGGGCGATTATCATTGGTGCGGACATCTGAATGATCGTTTAAGGACAGCAGATCATGCTTTGTAAACAGTGGTGGTCTGCTGCCCGGAAGCAATGACTGTGCAAGGACGAGCGGTTGCAGCCATGATCACACATCTCCATACATCTTCCCAATAGTTGCCTGCTTAGACGGCTCGCGTAAATGTGCTTTTAGTGCTTAGACAACCCCTTAACCTTTCCTTTAAAAAAAAGTGTCTTTAAAACAAGCTGTTTCAGAACACAGAATCAGTAGACATAAAAAATGCAATATTGGAGACAATGATTATATGTATTTTTAATCCATGTTGACCTTTTATGTGCTATGTATATCAGATTCTTAACACTATTTTAAAGCAAAACGGTTGTGAATGAGCATCCTTTTTGCCATTTCTTTAGGCTAAGGAGAGTGATCTGAGTTCATTCACTGCAGCAGACCTGAAAGAATTATCATCTCATCAGCAAATTGAGCTTCTGACTATCTTGCTTCTTAAGGTAATTGTTTCTGCTTTGCTATTATGCAAAGTGTTTTCTCTTGTATACATATTGCTCAGCCTTCTCTCGTCTGACACCCAGCACCCCCGCCGATCTGATATTGATGACCTATCCTGAGGATAGATCATCAATAATAAAATCTCGGAAAACCCATTTAATCAGTTTTTTACTTTTTAGATTTTTTGTGTAACCCCTGGCAAAACTATGGAATCTCTACACCTAGACAATATTTCCTAGCAAATACACAAATCGTAGATATGACCACAAAGCCATGGTGCTTTAACAGCTGAACATTCTTGCTTCTGAAAAATACCTCCACAAATAAAAGTAAATTGTTTTAATTGATGACATATGTCTTTCCAGATCAAGTAGAGGTAAAATCATGGAATTATGAACACAAATTTCCTAATTAATACTTTGTGGCTCCTCCTTGGGCTTTTATGGTGGCATGAATTCTTAGAGGCAAGGACGTCCCCAATGATAAACAATATAATGTCAAGCTGATGTTATGTCGGCAGCTTGTGCCCACGAGGCGCAGGTTTCCTGTGTGTCTGTTAGGAATATTCTTCATTGAACCTCGCCTCATTCTGCAGTACAGCATAAGTTAACCCTTCTTTGGCTCCATGTGCAGCTTCTGCTGTATATACTGTGCAGTTTGTCTTGCTGTCTGAGCAATAAGGTCCCTAGCTTACTAGTTCCTTGCTAAGGTTTTTGTTCCTGTTGTCTGCCCGTGTTTTAACCTCTGCCTGTTTACGACATTCTAACGCTCCGCTGCCAGCTCTGAACTTGGACAGGTATTTCAGGTATTCATATGTACTCTGCCTGCACTGTCCCAGGCCTGTTACTGACTACAAGTTTTGCCTGATCCCTCAGTGCTCTGCATCGGTGTCTTCTTCTGGTGGGTCAGCTGTTGACCACCCCGGGAGGTAGCAGCCTGGTGGCTCCCTTGCAGCGACATTGAGATCCCTGTACAGTGGTTAAAGTGTGAATACTTGTGGACTGCCAGGATAACACCCTAAGGTCTCACCCAAAGTCAAACATAACAGCTGCTTCCGATGTTCTCTTATAGAGGGGTTTGATAGGTCAGGTTTGGGAAATGGAGCCTTATTATGGGCCAGTTCAGTTCACTACCCAGGCAGTTTGCTGGCCATGCCTTTCCAGAATAAAACTCTTTGCTCTGTAGCAAGATGTATGATCATTCTGAATAACGATGGAATCATAAAAGCGTCAACGTTTTCTGTTTGTGATCTTCCCTTGTCCTTTACCTAACATGCAACCCAATATCATAACAGTGGGAAGACTTTATTGGTTTCTTCAGGCAGTCATTATGTTTCATTAGAATGGCACCAAATTAAAAGTCCCAGCATTGTACCTGATTCATCGCAATATTATAATTTATTACATATCACTTTTATCTAATTATTCACACTCTAGGACTAGTGATTTATGGAATTTAATGTAGAAAAACCAAGTGAAAGTCTGCACTATCATTCAGTCCTTGTCTTCTAGTTCTGTCACAAGCACCAACTCCAGTTTTAATTTGTTTGTTGTGCATCTTCTATTTTCTATTTCGTATATTATCCTTTTATAGCCTTCCCATATTGTTTATATTTGCGTTATATTTTACACAGAGGTGTACGGGAACAACTAACATCTTTTACCACACTCCCATCTTGAAGGAGTTTTATAATTCATTCCATTTGTTCAGTTGACAGTTCTCTTATCGAGGCCAACAGCTCGATAAGATCTGTAAGCATTCCTTTTTAACCCCAGACTAATGTAAATATACAACTATACAATTTTTTAATTTCATTGCTTTAAAGGAATGTTCCCTGAAGCCAGAATGTTAAATTTTTGAACATCATGCCATAAATGCAAATCGCAGATTTTACAAAACCAAGTAAAAAAATCTGAGTGAACATCCTCTAATTGTTTTTGGCAGGAATTGTAGCCTCACTACATAGGAAAGAGGGGAGTTTGCTGAAATGTCTTTTTTTTTATAAAAGCAAGGCCCCTTTACACTGCCCAATATTCAGACAAATTATTGCTAAATAAAGTTCATTCATACAAGTGCTCATTAGGGATAAACGGGCCGCTTAAAGGTGCTGCTGATTACCCAATGAATGTGCGAAACGCTAATTCATCTGGTAATAGTTCATTCGTTTTTTGTGCGGTCACCTAAATTGCTGCCCACAAACAATGATTCTCTATGGGGATGAGATCACTGCATGTAAATGCATCTCTCCTCCCGATGAGCAGGTGAGTGTTCCTTCCCGACAATCGCCTGCTCCATCAGGCAGTGTACAGGGGCCCTTACAGTCTGCAATGGTAAGTTCCATCTGCCCCTCTTTCTTTCATTGTGACCTACTGTAACAATAGTCACTTGTGGTGGAGGTAAACTTTAATGATAGTATATTTAGTGAAAAGGTCTACTATATTTTTAGGAGACTGTTCTTTATCTTACAAGATGACCGATATCTGATGTTCAGTGTATAGTACTATACATTAGCTCCTTTTACACAGCATTTCCCCTGTATGTGGCGGGAATTCTGCCGAGGCATCTGGTAAAAATTACTGCAGTCATTTTCTTTTTAACATTGGCGCCTATGGGTGGTGTTTGCCACTATGTGGCATCAGTTAGTCATATACATCCCAGGTTTTCATTAGGAAATCCTTCAATAAAAACCTTGTATGAGCACTGCAGAACACAGTGTGAGAAGTCCCATAGTCTAGAGAACTTTTTTTTTTTTTTTTTCCCAGATTCAGAGCAGCGGGACCAGGGCACACTCACATTTCCAGCTGTTAGATCAAGAAGAGTTGCAAATTTGAATCTCTTTAGACTGGAAGCTATTTTTAATTGGATAGCTGGGAAGTCTTTTTCTTGCATCTGGTCAACAGTCAGCCAAACTTTGAGTGACATAGGAAGTTAGAAGCTAGGGGTGTTCTACATTGTTTCACCTACTGACTGGGTATGAAAAGGATTTTAATGATATATTGAACTCCTCTTTACAGCACATTATAGTGCTATTGTTTGTCTATCGAGATTAAAGAGGATATCTCCAGTTAGACAGCTAGTAGAAATGCATAATAGGTGAGGTACTCATACAAGATCATTCACTGGCTATAATGCTTCTGTGGGAGCAGGTCATCAGGATTGTCACCACTAGAACACACAAGCTGGATTTCTAAGGTCAATATATAGTCAACACACATGATATGTGATGCATTCCAGCATGAATACAGATATAGGGGCAAAGGGTAAAGTTGCAGAACAGAGTACATCTACTATTACAGCAGCAGAGACTGCACGCACACCACTTTTCCATTTCTCCACTCTTGCTGCTTAGTTATGGCAGGGGACGGCACATGCACCTTTTTTCTACTAGAGTAGCATCCCTTGCTGCTGAAATACCCATCGTTTCTCAAGTCTTATTTACAAGTATTTATTTATGGAACCTTTGTTTTAAATGTATGTTTTGTAATATTGTGACATTTTAAACATTTTACATTTTGTTTAGTTTTGTTAGACCGAAAGTAACTCCTCCACTTCACATTTGTTGCCTTTTGTATCGTATATGTACAACATTTCATACATGTCATTTGTATGTCCTTAACGGTGATGTTCATATCTGGAACCCATTTTACAATTTGCAGCACAAGACTTAAACTTCTCTTATATCCAGTCCTGTGAGGGATGGGGGGGGGGGGGAGAAAGGGGCGGAGAGATCAGGATCCCTGTTCTCCAGGTCAGACCCCCATGATAAATTATCCCCTAGGGGATATTCTTAAATATGGAGCAAACGCTTTAAAGGACAGGTTCTTGACTTTCTGCATTCGTTAGCAAACGGTATACTCTTAAAATGACTAGTGTCCGAATATACATTTTTTCATTAAATACCATATTGATAGAATGTGGATTCTAATTTCATTTACATTCTGTGCAGGATCCATTGCCTGTGTCTCATGTGAAGCGTATGCAAGAGGTGTACAACTTCAATGCTGTCAAGAACTCTGAAATTCTATTTAGGTATGTAAGACAAAGACCTACAATTTGTTCATAATGTAGCCGCTCAAAAACATTTGTTATGCTAGTGAAGGTACTCTATCTGTTGGTAACTTATTTTAGCATTGCATTTGTGACATATCTTGTAGCCCTAGTGCCAGTATGCAAGATTTTGGACCAGGCAGTCTGAAGATGTACCAAATTTATCAGTATTTTGTGCTGTTTCACCTATTGGTTGGTTTAATTTATACCAACATTTGGTGGCAAAATGTGTTTAGTGATAATTTTAAACATTCTTTCCCCTGCGGTTGGACAATTAAGAATGTGTGGTTATAGTTTTATGTCCAGAGATAGTCATTTCATTATTATACTGTTGTCTATAGCCTTTGCCTGCTATCTTGCTGACATTTTAAATGGCAAGGTTGATGTAAAACTCATAGCCTGTGACTACTATCTGGATTTATGTAATCACACAAATTTTTCCCTTTGGAATATACTGTACTTTATCTAATTCTTACAAACCCTTTGCTTGTTTTTGCTTCCTCACATGTAGGTGGTTACGACTTTGTATTCGTGCTAAGTGGGAAGACGTTATTCCTTTGGCTTTAAAAATGGCAACAGAGCAGGGGCGGATGAAATTTACTCGTCCTCTGTATCGGTAAGATGTAATAAGGATTCTGCTGCAATAACCTGAAATCTGGAAACAGAAATAGCAATGTTCTGTGCTTGTTGTTCTGCATTTGAAGAGCATCAGTGATCATCAACCTTAAAGGGTATCCACACACATTTAATATTAAGCGTGAATTTTTATGCAGAAAATCCACAGCATGATACTGTACCGGCTAAGTAGATGAGATTTTGAAAACCTCATCAATACAGTGCAGACATTTTCTGCATGTAAATGGACCTGCGATGCAATTTAGCAATCCATAGCACGAGTTATTTGTGAGGATATTCCTTGCAAGCTTTTAATTCATCTGAAATTATCTACTGATTTATTAATAGCTGTATGGTGGTTGGAACTCCGTTTTCTCATACAGAGCTAGGTAATCAGTATCTGAATCAGTGGGCATCCAAAACCTGCAACCCCCGCTGATCAGATGTTTGAGAAGGCATTTGGTGCTCACAGTAGTGCCGCAGCCTTATCTCAGAGCTGTGCTTGGTATTGCAGCCCAGGCGCATTCCCTTCAATGGGACTGAGCTGCAACTAGGCCATGTGACCAATGAGCGCTGATGCCTTTTTATCAGCTGATTGACGGGGGTCCTGGGTGTCGGGCTCCCATTGATCAGATACTGAAGACCTTTCTAGAGGAAAGGCCATAAGTTAAAAAAAAATCCCGGAAAACTCCTTTAACCCCTTTGGGACACATGACGTACCGGTACGGCATGTTTCCCGAGTCCTTAAGGACACATGACGTACCGGTACGTCATGAGTTGTTCCGATCACTGCTGCTCAGCTGGCAGCGATCGGAACAAGGTACCTGCTGAAATCATTCAGCAGGTACCTTGTTACAATGCCCAGGGGGTCCTGTGACCCCCATATGAGCGATCGCTGCAAACCGCAGGTCAATTCAGACCTGCGGTTTGCAGCGCTTCTGTGCGATCTCTGATCGCCGCGGGGATCAGAGAGTTAATGCCCCCAAACTGTTTTTTAACCCCCCTGCAGCCCCCAATCATATTGTGGCTGCGGGGGTGCAGGGGGTGGTTGCGGGCGGCGCGAGGCGGGAGGGGCGGTGCGGCGGGGCGGGATCGCGATGCGATCCCCGCCCGCCTCCCCTGTAATCTATCCCTGGTGTCTAGTGGTTCTATCAGAGTGTCAGCACATTGCTGACACTCTGATAGAAGCGGCTGGCATCTGTGCTGCAGATGCCAGCCGTTTAACCTTCCGTACCGCGATCCGTATGGACAGCGGTTGAACAGGGAGGAGCGCTCCCTCCCTCTCCCATCGGGGGCTGCTGTGCCTTTGCAGCCCCCAACAGGATGGGATCGAAGAGGGAGGGTGCTCCACTCCTCCCTATCCATCACCCCCTGCCCAGTTATGGCAGGGGGTGATGGTGCCATGGAGACAGGGCGCTTTCAGAGCGTCCTGCTCTCCATGGTGCTGAAAGTCTGAATAGACCTGCTAAAGGTCTATTCAGACTTTCTAAAGTACAAAATACAGTACAGTGCACTATATAGTGTACTGTACTGTATACTCTGAACACCAGATCCACTGGATCTTTCAGAACCAAGTGGGTCTGGGTCAAAAAAATGTAAAAAGTGAAAAAAAGTAAAAATGAAAAAACACATAACACTGAATAAAAATTAAAAAAATAAAATACACTACACATATTAGGTATCGCCGCGTCCGTAAAAACCTGCTCTATAAAAATATCACATGACTGAACTCCTCAGGTGAACGCCATAAAAAAAACACAAAAAATGGTGTAAATAAGCCATTTTTGGCACATTCATCACTAAAAGTGTAATACAAAGCGATCAAAAGGCGTTTGCCTCCCAAAATAGTACCAATCAAACCGCCATCTCATCCCATAAAAAACGAGCCCCTACCTAAAACAATTGGCCAAAAAATAAAAAAACTATGCCTCTCAGACTAAAACATGATTTTTTTTGTTTCAAAAATGCTTTTTAAGTGTTAAATGTAAAAAAAAATTAAAAAGTAGACATATTTGGTATCTACACGTCCGTAAGAATCTGCTCTATAAAAATATCACATGACCTAACCCCTCAAGTAAACACTGTAAAAAAAAAATAATAAAAACTTTGTCAAAAAGCCATTTTTTGCCACCTTACATCACAAAAAGTGTAATAGCAAGCGATCAAAAAGTCATATGACCCCCAAATAGTGCCAATATAACCGTCACCTCATCCCACAAAAATGATACCCAACCTGAGACAATTGCCTAAAAACTGAAAAATATATGGCTCTCAGACTATGGAGATACTAAAACATGTTTTTTTCATTCAAAAAGGATATTATTGTGTAAAACCAAAATAAATAAAAAAAGGTATACATATTATGTATCGCCGCGTCCGTAAGGACCTGCTCTATAAAAATATAACATGACCTAACCCCTCAGATGAACGCCATAAACATAAAAAATAAAAACGTTGTCAAACAAGCCATTTTTGTCACCTTACATCACAAAAAGTGTAATAGTAAGCGATCAAAAAGTCATATGCACCCCAAGATGGTGCCAATCAAACCGCCATCTCATCCCGCAAAAAATGAGCCCCTACATAGGACAATCGCCCAAAAAAAAAATATATATATGGCTCTCAAACTATGGAGACACTAAAACATGATTTTTTTGTTTTAAAAATTATATTATTGTGTAAAACTTATATAAATAAATAAAAAGTATACATATTATGTATCGCCGCGTCCGTCACAACCTGATCTATATAAATAACACATGACCTAACCCCTCAGCTGAACACAGCAAAAAAAAAAAAAATACGGTGTCAAAAGCCATTTTTGTCACCTTATATCTAAAAAGTGTCATAGCAAGCGACCAAAATGTCATATGCACCCCAAGATGGTGCCAATCAAACCGCCATCTCATCCCGCAAAAAATGAGCCCCTACATAACACAGTCGCCCAAAAAATAAAAATAAAACTATGGCTTTCAGAATGTGGAGACACTAAAAAAAATTATTTTCAAAAAGGCTTTATTATGTAAAACTGAAACAAAAACCCCAAAAAGTAGTCATATTTGGTATTGTCGCGTCCGTAACAACCTGCTCTATAGAAATAGCACACAATCTAACCTGTCAGTTCAACTATGTAAATAACAAAAAATAAAAACAGTCCCAAAACAGCTATTTTTTTGCAAATTTTCCATTTTAATCCATTTTTGCAGTAACAAAGCAAGGGTTAACAGCCAAGCAAAACTCAATATTTATTGCCCTGATTCTCTTGTTTGCACAAACACCCCATATGTGGTCGTAAACTGCTGTATGGCCAAACGGCAGGGCACAGAAGGAAGGGAACGCCATATGGTTTTTGGAAGGCAGATTTTGCTGGACTGGTTTTTGACACTATGTCCCATTTGAAGCCCCCTGATGCACCCCTACAGTAGAAACTCCAAAAAAGTGACCCCATTTTGGAAACTACGGGATAAGGTGTCAGTTTTGTTGGTATTATTTTAGGGTAAATATGATTTTTGGTTGCTCTATATTACACTTTTTTGAGACAAGGTAACAAAAAATAGAAATTCGGAAATTTCATCTCCATTTGCCAATAACTCTTGTGGAACACCTAAAGGGTTAACAAAGTTTGTAAAACTGGTTTTGAATACCTTGAGGGGTGTAGTTTCTTAGATGGAGTCACTTTTATGGAGTTTCTACTCTAGGGGTGCATCGGGGGCTTCAAATGGGACATGGTGTCAAAAATCCAGTCCAGCAAAATCTGCCTTCCAAAAACCATATGGCGCTCCTTTCCTTCTGCGCCCTGCAGTTTGGCCATACAGCAGTTTACGACCACATATAGGGTGTTTCTGAAAACTACAGAATCGGGGCAATAAAAATTGAGTTTTGTTTGGCTGTTAACCCTTGCTTTGTTACTGGAAAAATGGATTGAAACGGAAAATTTTTCAAAAAATCGAAATTCTGAAATTTTATCTCCATTTGCCATTAACTCTTGTGGAAAACCTAAAGGGTTAATGACGTTTGTAAAATCAGTTTTGAATACCTTGAGGGGTGTAGTTTCTAGAATGGGGTAATTTTTGGGTGGTTTCTATTATGTAAGCCTCACAAAGTGACTTCAGACCTGAACTGGTCCCTAAAAGTGGGTTTTTGAAAATTTCTGAAAAATTTCAAGATTTGCTTCTAAACTTCTAAGCCTTGTAACGTCCCCAAAAATGAAATAGCATTCCCAAAATGATCGATACATGAAGTAGACATATGGGGAATGTAAATCAATAACTTTTTTTGGCAGTATTACTATGTATTATAGAAGTAGAGTAATTGAAACTTGGAAAATTGCAAATTTTTCAAAATTTTTGGTAAATTTGGTATTTTTTTTATAAATAAAAATGAAATTTTTCGACTTCATTTTACCACTGTCATGAAGTACAATATGTGACAAAAAAACAATCTCAGAATGGACTGGATAAGAAAAAGCGTTTTAAAGTTATCACCACATAAAGTGACAATGGTCAGATTTTGAAAAAATGGCCTGGTCCTTAAGGTGAAATAGGGCTGTGTCCTTAAGGGGTTAAGGGGAGATTACTATATAATGGCAAAGATGGAATTTAATAAGACTGTAAGCATCTAAGCTGCCTCTAGTGGTGACGACAGGCATGACCACTGCCGGGGGGGCAAGGGAGGGGCTGGCCACAGAAGGGAGCCGAGATTAGGTGCAATTATGACAACCTTATTACACCAAAGTCCTAATTTGCACATTAAGAAAATTAATAAATCAGGAACGGAGCTTAACGAAGGAAAACCAGCATTTTAATCGGGTGAACTACAGCTTCGTGTCTATGCGAACATTTGGATAAGGAGGTTGCTGGTGAGACTACCTTTTAATATGTGAGAAAAAAAACTGTAGTAGTGCCCCTTTAGAATTTTTTTTTTCTTTTTTACTGTAGTCATTAAGTTTCCATTTATGGACCTATTTCAGTGGGATTTTTACACTGCTCTGTGTGTGTGTGTATGTGTATGTATGTATGTATGTGTATGTATATATATATATATATATATATATATATATATATATATATATATATATATATATATAATAAAAAATATATATATTTATTATTAAATTTGAGGTCAGTGATGGAAGCCAGTACTCTGTACTGATGAGAGACAATCTACCCGAAACAGCTGTCTGCAGAAGAGGTTCTGGCTTATTATTCAAGTCATGTCTCAAGGCCTAGTTAAAGGGTCAAACATTGACTTATAGGATAGCTGTCTTACATCTGGTGGCATCAGAGGCAGAGCTTGCTTACCTTCTTCCTCAAAAAAAGGATGACATGTTATACTTTATATTCTGCTATACAGAAATTTTAAGAAACTAACCGTTTTACTTTGTGTGTATTCTTTAGGGACCTGTACAACTTTGATAAAGCTCGGGATCAAGCAGTAAGCACTTTCCTCAAGAATAGATCCTCCATGCATCCAGTGACTGAAATGCTGGTGGCCAAAGACTTGCATGTGAATGCCTAATACATTAATGCACAACACTGTATTTGGGAGTTAAACAGTTTATAAATTACTGCCTTAATCTTCGACGATAAGTGGTATTAGAACAAATTTCATAAAATATTTGTATACTCCATACTATAATAAATCTTGTTGGTGACTTTCTTTTTGTGATTATGCCTCTGTCTTATTTTTGCATTAAGGGGTTTACCTGCAAATTATTTGTGGCGAACAAAATGAATTGTATAATTGTGACCTTCCATAAAGCACATAGCAAGTTTAACACCGAAAAATAACACACTGCTTTAAAGGTTATAAAAAAGTATATACTTTATTCAATTTACGAAAAAATGATATAAATGACATGATATCAACAGTCCAACCACATGAAGGTGCATCGATCCTGGTCATTTACAAATGTGGTTGGACTGTCTAAGTATTTGTTTTTGTTTTTTTAAACTGTGCATATTTAATAAAGTATATACTGTATTTTCTGGCATATAAGACTACTTTTTAACACATGAAAGTTTTCTCAAGAGTCGGGGTCGTCTTATACGCCGATATACTGCGTGCTGAAACTTAATAGAACCTTTCACTGGTCAAAGATTGCTAGATAATATGTATGTGTAGAGCAGCTCCCAGAGATTTCCCTGAACATACTAAAATCCCCGGACGCCACTCTGTTCGCCCGCTGTGGCCCAAGGGTAATAGTATTAAGTGCAGGGAGATCCCTGAGCGTCTCTCTACACATCATTATCTAGCAATCATTAGACCAGTGAAAGATCCTCTTTACTTCCAAGCCGGACTGGGGAAGCTGTCCTTCTCCAGCTTCTGGGACAGGCGTCCTCTAGCTGAGCCACCGTGCGCTGCATCCCGGCCAGTCGCTTCTGAAGCAGCCTCCTCTCCCTGGTCTCGTTGGTTTTCTCATGCTCAAATTTAATGTTTCATTTTTATTTGGTGTGCGTTGGAAGAGGGTTAGTCTTATACGGCGAGTATAGCCCAAACCCCCATATTTTAACAGGAAAAATAGGGGGTCGTCTTATACGCCGGAAAAAACTTTTTATATAACCTTGAATGCAGTTTGCTAGTTTCAGTGTTAATTCAGAATATATTTAGGTTTGCACCTGCCCATTATTCAATTATTTTGGAAGTTCATCTGATTTACCATAGTCCAGGGATCTGCAATCACCAGCTCTCCAGCTGTTGTGAAACTGACTCCCAAAAAGAACACCTATTTAGCTCAAGTTTCTCAAAACTCCCATAGAAGTGAATGGAGCATACTGGGAATTGCAGTTTCAGAACAGTTGGAATGCTGAAGTTAACTGACCCATTGTAGTCAAAGGTTCCACATTTGAAATGCCTGGCAGGATATTCTTTAAGCCTTTCTTCGGAACAGATCTAGGTAGTTACCCTTCATACATTTTGATCTGGCTCCTGCTGAAGAGAGGTAGAGATCCAGAGCCAGTGTGGCTAGGGCTACACTGCAAACAATAAGTTGCGCAACAAAATGGGTACAACTACACTGACATGTCGTGATTTTTTTTTTTTTTTTTTTGTAATTGATAGTCAATGGTGTCGCACAAAAACTTGAATGGATTTTTTGCAACGTTTGTGGCTATCACTATTAAAAAAAAAAAAATGTAATTGGACTTGCCGGTAATTCCATTTCCTTGAATCCACCATGATGGCCACAAGTGAGAGATGACCCTTGATCGCTGTAGGGGATGTTCATTTTGAGCATTTCTTTATATATATAATATGTCTCTGAATTATATATATTTCAGAAGAAATGCCACTACACCTCCTCCTATACACATATACGGCACTGCAGTCATGAGGGTCCCTTCCGTCCGTCTCCTGGGTACGATTATCTCAGAGGACCTAACCTGGGGGGAAAACATCACCGCTACCCAAAGGAAGGCGCAACAACGCCTCTATTTCCTTCGCCAACTAAGAAGATTCGGCACAGCAAAAGTGCTCCTAAGGTCGTTCTACTCCGCAACCGTAGAATCGGTCCTGAGCTCATCCATCTTAGTTTGGTATGCTGGCTCCTCCACTGGTGACCAGAAAAAAAATCCAGTGGGTCATTCGCTCTGCGGAACATATCGGCGAATCCCTCCCACCTCTGCATCTCATCCACGACAATAGAATGCGCTCACGGGCACTGAAGATCGCAGGCGATCAGTCTCACCCAGGGCATTGCCTTCTCAGCGGACTTAAATCAGGTCATAGGTTTAGGGCCATCGCCGCCAGGACCACCAGGTGGAGGAACACCTTCCCTGCGGTGGTCAGACTTCTGAACTCTACCAACACTTTACCCCCCAAAAAGCGCCCCCCACTTAGTCCGGGTAGGATTCCACGGGTATTTTATCGACAACCCCCCCTCTCCCCCAGACTACTAACCCCCCACCAATTGTAAACTTGATCATTGTAAGTGTAAACTTGATCCGTGTAAACACTGTTCTTGTATGTCATTGTGCCAAACCAAATTCCGTGTTTGGCTAAATAAACCTGATTCTGATATGGGCCGTCATGGTGGATGCAAGGAAACGGAATTACCGGCAAGTCTAATTACGGTTTTCCATTTCATCCACCATGATGGCCACAAGTGAGAGATGACCCTTGATCGCTGTAGGGGATGTTCATTTTGAGCATTTCTTTATATATATATATATATATATATATATATATGAGAAAATGGTGAGCAGCACACTTGGAAAAATCTGGTGCAAAAACCGCCCAAAAAGACCCGGACCGCGGTCAATTGAGTATAGGAGAAAAAAGGTCGGCAGCACTCAAAATATAAAGTGAAAAAAATATGGTTTATTACCCAAAAACAGCAACGTTTCAGCTCTCACATTGGAGCCTTTTTCAAGCCATGTTCACATGTGCTCACACAACAAATATATATAGTCATAGTGATTACAATCGAAATTACATCAATTTAGTGCATGATCAAAATATTAGTGATAAAAAAATCAATATCGTGTATAGAAACATGATCCACAGTAGTGTACATAGTGACAAAATGAATTACATTTCAATAGAAAATATAAATACATATAAATCGTGTATTTCATAGATGATATAGTGTTAATTACTTTAATTAATGATAATAGTGCAGCTGTGATTATTAAAAAATAATTAAAAACATACTTGGAAGATGAGAAGTGCAGGTCCGACATAGCGTTAGGTTATGCAAACTGGGCATGCGCCAGCTTAGCAAACCATCGCGATATCGCGATTCTAAACCCCATAGGTTAACCACAGGCAATATGGCCGGAGTAGGCTATTATCCAAGGTGCGCATGCTCATGCCCACAGTGACGTGGATCCAAAGAGTGCGTCACCGGCACTGTATCTTAGTAACAGGGACGCTCAAGACACGTCACTGACATTGCTTCACAGTATCGAAGACACTCAAAGATCGGCATAATATCCAATAACTTTATACATATTGCTGTAGCGCCGGGGACCTCCCGCCCGGCCAGGATCCCTCCCGGCCGAAAACAGCTGTCCCTTTAGATAAAGGTGAGGCGGTATCATGTTAATGACATCGCTCACCTAGTCAGTTCCCAGCGTGTTCACACATTACTATGGACAATTCCTGCCGTATGGTGTCTATAGAAATCAGAGATAAAAGTATCTATTTAATTGCCCATGGTAACCAAGGGTACTTAAAAAACAATATATGACACAAAACAAAAACACATCGTCCTGCGATTCATCATCTTCCAGGTTCCAAGTTTTCTAATAATGGCTTGCAGCATCTAGAGAAAAAAAAAGGAAAATAGTATAAGTATAATATAGCACATGTAAATTTTCATACACGAGGGTTAGATGGGGCAGACCCCACAGAGCACATCAGAGTCATGTCACTCTAAAATCCACGTTTAGACCTCTAGGTCTTAATGTCTGTAGAGTAAAGATCCAGTATAGTTCCCGTTTCTTTAGAATTTTAGATCTATCACCACCCCGTCTTAATACTGGAACATTTTCCAGAATCCGGAATCTCAGATCACGTTCTGTGTGTCCGGCTTCTTTAAAGTGTCTAGACACTGGTAAATCCATTTTTGCTTTACGTATTGAATATCGGTGTTGATTAAGGCGGGTTTTTACGTCCCAGGTAGTTTCCCCAACATACCACAGGTTGCAGGGACATGATAACAAATATACTACATAAGACGTATCACACGTCATATATTGTTTGATTTTAATAGTGTCACCTGTAACCTGGTTTGAGAACGTATCTCCACGAATCATCAATGGGCAATTTATACAGTTATAACAAGGGTAGCATCCTTTACGGGAAGGTTCCAAATCTCGTTTGGTTTTAAATGGACCTATATCAGATCTAACCAACTTATCACCTAGATTACGGTTCCTGCGATAAGAACACAATGGAGGATGCTTAAACTCGTCAATAGTGTCAAAGCCACTGGTTAGCAATCTCCAGTGTCTTTTTAAAATTGAAGAGATTTGAGTGCTATTAACATTGTAGTCTGAGACAAATGGAATCCTGCATGGCGTAGAACTCGCTTTAGGTGAGGAAGTCTCATTTTTAACTTGTTCTTTACTCAGAGATAACAGTTTTTAGGATAACCTCTCCTACGAAATTTTTGTGTCATTTCCTTTAATCTTGTCTCCCTAGTGGTCTTGTCCTGTACTATCCTGGATACACGTAACATCTGGCTCCTAGGAAGTGACTTGACCATAGGTCTCGGATGGTGGCTTTCATATCTGAGAAGAGTATTTTGATCTGTAGACTTGACAAACAAATCTGTATTCAGTCCAGATCCACAAATAAAAACTTCCGTATCCAAGAACTGAATTTTCTCCCGTGAGTAAACCACCGTAAATTTAACGGTGGTATCCACCTGGTTTAGGTATTGGTGGAACCGCGTGAGGTCCTCCGTGGCGCCCACCCACACCAAGAAGACATCGTCAATGTAGCGCCACCAACCCAGCACATGGCTGAAGTGGTGGCACCCATAGACAAACGTCTCCTCCAGATAGGCCATATAGATGTTGGCATAGGTGGGCGCCACGTTGGACCCCATCGCGGTCCCCGTTGTTGCATATAAAACTCATCCCCGAACAAAAAATAATTGTTCGATAAGATGAATTCCAGCAATGTCAGAATGAATCTTTGGCACCTAGGCGAGTAATTGCTGGACAGCAAACACTCACGAACAGCTTTCAATCCAGCCTTGTGTTCAATTGACGTATATAAACTACACACGTCAAATGAAACTAACAAGGCATCAGTAGGGACTGTCAAATCCTGAATTTTGGTCAAAAATCGCTAGTATCTCGTACATATGATCTTGCAGAGATAGCAAAGTTCCGCAAGATCTTATCAAGAAACATAGCTGAAGCACAAAATAATGACCCTCTCCCGGACACAATAGGTCGTCCTGGTGGGGTTGAGACACTTTTATGAATTTTAGGCAGGGTGTATAACACCGGGGTTACCGGCTTCTCACAATACAAATATGTGAATAACTTGTCATCAATTATACCATTGTCCTTAGCATGAATTAAGATGTCCCTTAATTGTCTCAATAAGTCAAATTTTGGATCTTGTCGAAGTTTCCTATATACCGCCTGGTCATTCAGCTGGGACATAATTTCCTGAATATAGTAGGATGTGTCCATGACCACAATCCCACCACCCTTATCAGCTGGTTTGATGGTGAGATTGTGGTTCATGGACAGATCCCCCACAGCTTCCAATTCCTGTGAAGTGATATTACCACAATTCAACCCTTCATTCATAGTTTGTGTACGCAACAACTCAATATCCCTTCTAACAGCAAGAGTAAATGCCTCTAAGGCTGGATGGTTAATTACAGGATTGAAATCACTTTTTAAAAAAGACCAACATTATGTAAGGACAGTTCACTCTCTCCTCCCCCAGATAATGTAGGTCTGTCATGTTGGTCCGCAAACCAAATTTTTAATTTTATAGCACGGAAAAATCTATGGAGATCTAATTCCATGTTGAACCAGTTAGTAATGGCTATAGGACAAAATGACAGACCCTTGTTTAACATAGATAATTCAGCAGTGTCTAATGAAGTACTAGAGATATTTACCACTATGTTTTCACTTTGACAGTCCTTATTCTCTGTGTTCTGAGATTTCTGCCTTTTCGCCATTTGTGTTGACGTCGACCTCCCCGCCTGGTTCTGGAGCGATGGGGCCCACCTCTAAAAAGGTGACATATCTGTGGCTGTGACTGTAGATGTAGGGTCTTGTATTTTAATGTCTTCATGTCGACGGTTCGGATGTCTTTTAGAGTGCATAGTTATACTTCTCTTGTCCCCACCAATCTTCTTGATCTTCCTCAAGTCTCCTTGCCAATTATAGATGTAGCCAGTAGTATAGTCCTCTGTATCTCTCATCCATTTCTGTCTTTTTTATCTTTCAAATCATTCTTAAATTTTTCAAAAATGCAGTGTTAGCAGATATATAGGACTCATATTCATCTGGAATTAGCATTTGTGACAGTTTGCTTTTCAGCTCATCAATAACAGTTCGTATAGAGGCTAACTCCTTTTGTAAAAATTCCACATTTAGAAGAATAATATCAAAAGCATATTTGTTCGAGATTTGTGAAAATCTAGCACAAAATTCAGCATCATTCAAAAAAGATCTGGTCTCAAATGAGATCTAAGTCCTCTGGGTATTCGGTGAGAACGATGATACTCACTGAGTGTAATAAGATGTAGTTCCAATCCAATCATGCGTTTTGTCTCTGACTCAAACTTCTTTTTAATTTCCAGGATAGATGGCGTGGATAAAAAGGTGACATCTCTATCCGTGATCTGCAGGATTCTGTCCTCATCCTCCCTCGTGTATGAAAAAACATCAGGGTATAGTTGTTCACTGTGTAAACTCATGCTTCAGGTGCTAGCTAACCAGGTCCACCAAACAATAAGAGAAAATGGTGAGCAGCACACTTGGAAAAATCTGGTGCAAAAACCGCCCAAAAAGACCCGGACCGCGGTCAATTGAGTATAGGAGAAAAAAGGTCGGCAGCACTCAAAATATAAAGTGAAAAAAATATGGTTTATTACCCAAAAACAGCAACGTTTCAGCTCTCACATTGGAGCCTTTTTCAAGCCATGTTCACATGTGCTCACACAACAAATATATATAGAAATTCAGTTCTTGGATACGGAAGTTTTTATTTGTGGATCTGGACTGAATACAGATTTGTTTGTCAAGTCTACAGATCAAAATACTCTTCTCAGATATGAAAGCCACCATCCGAGACCTATGGTCAAGTCACTTCCTAGGAGCCAGATGTTACGTGTATCCAGGATAGTACAGGACAAGACCACTAGGGAGACAAGATTAAAGGAAATGACACAAAAATTTCGTAGGAGAGGTTATCCTAAAAAACTGTTATCTCTGAGTAAAGAACAAGTTAAAAATGAGACTTCCTCACCTAAAGTGAGTTCTACGCCATGCAGGATTCCATTTGTCTCAGACTACAATGTTAATAGCACTCAAATCTCTTCAATTTTAAAAAGACACTGGAGATTGCTAACCAGTGGCTTTGACACTATTGACGAGTTTAAGCATCCTCCATTGTGTTCTTATCGCAGGAACCGTAATCTAGGTGATAAGTTGGTTAGATCTGATATAGGTCCATTTAAAACCAAACGAGATTTGGAACCTTCCCGTAAAGGATGCTACCCTTGTTATAACTGTATAAATTGCCCATTGATGATTCGTGGAGATACGTTCTCAAACCAGGTTACAGGTGACACTATTAAAATCAAACAATATATGACGTGTGATACGTCTTATGTAGTATATTTGTTATCATGTCCCTGCAACCTGTGGTATGTTGGGGAAACTACCTGGGACGTAAAAACCCGCCTTAATCAACACCGATATTCAATACGTAAAGCAAAAATGGATTTACCAGTGTCTAGACACTTTAAAGAAGCCGGACACACAGAACGTGATCTGAGATTCCGGATTCTGGAAAATGTTCCAGTATTAAGACGGGGTGGTGATAGATCTAAAATTCTAAAGAAACGGGAACTATACTGGATCTTTACTCTACAGACATTAAGACCTAGAGGTCTAAACGTGGATTTTAGAGTGACATGACTCTGATGTGCTCTGTGGGGTCTGCCCCATCTAACCCTCGTGTATGAAAATTTACATGTGCTATATTATACTTATACTATTTTCCTTTTTTTTCTCTAGATGCTGCAAGCCATTATTAGAAAACTTGGAACCTGGAAGATGATGAATCGCAGGACGATGTGTTTTTGTTTTGTGTCATATATTGTTTTTAAGTACCCTTGGTTACCATGGGCAATTAAATAGATACTTTTATCTCTGATTTCTATAGACACCATACGGCAGGAATTGTCCATAGTAATGTGTGAACACGCCGGGAACTGACTAGGTGAGCGATGTCATTAACATGATACCGCCTCACCTTTATCTAAAGGGACAGCTGTTTTCGGCCGGGAGGGATCCTGGCCGGGCGGGAGGTCCCCGGCGCTACAGCAATATGTATAAAGTTATTGGATATTATGCCGATCTTTGAGTGTCTTCGATACTGTGAAGCAATGTCAGTGACGTGTCTTGAGCGTCCCTGTTACTAAGATACAGTGCCGGTGACGCACTCTTTGGATCCACGTCACTGTGGGCATGAGCATGCGCACCTTGGATAATAGCCTACTCCGGCCATATTGCCTGTGGTTAACCTATGGGGTTTAGAATCGCGATATCGCGATGGTTTGCTAAGCTGGCGCATGCCCAGTTTGCATAACCTAACGCTATGTCGGACCTGCACTTCTCATCTTCCAAGTATGTTTTTAATTATTTTTTAATAATCACAGCTGCACTATTATCATTAATTAAAGTAATTAACACTATATCATCTATGAAATACACGATTTATATGTATTTATATTTTCTATTGAAATGTAATTCATTTTGTCACTATGTACACTACTGTGGATCATGTTTCTATACACGATATTGATTTTTTTATCACTAATATCTTGATCATGCACTAAATTGATGTAATTTCGATTGTAATCACTATGACTATATATATTTGTTGTGTGAGCACATGTGAACATGGCTTGAAAAAGGCTCCAATGTGAGAGCTGAAACGTTGCTGTTTTTGGGTAATAAACCATATTTTTTTCACTTTATATTTTGAGTGCTGCCGACCTTTTTCTCCTATATATATATATATATATATATATATATATATATATATATATAATTTGTCTCTGAATTATATATATATTTCAGAAAGAAATGCCACTACACCTCCTCCTATACACATATAAGGCACTGCAGTCATGAGGGTCCCTTCCGTCCGTCTCCTGGGTACGATTATCTCAGAGGACCTAACCTGGGGGGGAAACATCACCGCTACCCAAAGGAAGGCGCAACAACGCCTCTATTTCCTTCGCCAACTAAGAAGATTCGGCACAGCAAAAGTGCTCCTAAGGTCGCTCTACTCCGCAACCGTAGAATCGGTCCTGAGCTCATCCATCTTAGTTTGGTATGCTGGCTCCTCCACTGGTGACCAGAAAAAAAATCCAGTGGGTCATTCGCTCTGCGGAACATATCGGCGAATCCCTCCCACCTCTGCATCTCATCCACGACAATAGAATGCGCTCACGGGCACTGAAGATCGCAGGCGATCAGTCTCACCCGGGGCATCGCCTTCTCAGTGGACTTAAATCAGGTCATAGGTTTAGGGCCATCGCTGCCAGGACCACCAGGTGGAGGAACACCTTCCCTGCGGTGGTCAGACTTCTGAACTCTACCAACACTTTTTACCCCCCAAAAAGCGCCCCCCACTTAGTCCGGGTAGGATTCCACGGGTATCTTATCGACAACCCCTCTCCCCCAGACTACTAACCCCCCACCAATTGTAAACTTGATCATTGTAAGTGTAAACTTGATCCGTGTAAACACTGTTCTTGTATGTCATTGTGCCAAACCAAATTCCGTGTTTGGCTAAATAAACCTGATTCTGATATGGGCCGTCATGGTGGATTCAAGGAAACGGAATTACCGGCAAGTCTAATTACGGTTTCCATTTCATCCACCATGATGGCCACAAGTGAGAACTAACAAATATTTACAAAGGGTGGGAGGCTGCCTGCAGTACTTTTTGACCAAATGCTAAATCTGCAGAGGCGGCCAGATTACGGTGATAATGTTTCAAGAAGGTGTTGAAACAAGACCACGTAGCAGCCTTGCAAATCTGATCTAATGAAACGCCTCCTTTTTCTGCCCAAGAAGAGGCAGTTGCCCTAGTAGAGTGAGCTTTAATACCGCTAGGACAAGGAATGTTTTGAAGAGAGTAACAACAACCTATAGTAGTTCTGATCCAGCGACCTACAGAGACTTTAGAAAGCTTCCTTTCCTTGTTTTGACTTGCAAACTGGACTAGAAGATTATCGTCTTTCCTAAAGGTGTTAGATTCTTCAAGGTATTGTAGAATTGTATTTCTAACATCAAGAGGGTTCAATGTTTCTTCAGCCTCATCCTTTGGAAGGACTGTAAAGGATGGTAAAACAATCTCTTGGTCTCCACGATAATCTGATGCCACCTTTTAGGTATGGCTCTCTACAAGAAAGGGCCTGAATTTAATTTACACATCTAGCAAATGTTATGGCTATCAGGAAAGCAGTTTTGATGGATAGGTGTTTTATAGAAATCTCTGCTAAGGGAACAAATGGGGGCTTAGACAGACCATTTAGTACAATATTAAAATACCACTGAGGAATCCTAGAGCTCAAAGTTGGTCTTAGAGGCTGCCCTTAACAAATCTTTACCCAGTGGTGTTCGGCCAGGCTAGTATCATAAAATGTGCTTAACGCCGATATCTGGACCTTAAGGGTACTAGGTCTTAATCCTAGTTCTAACCCATTTTGCAAGAAATCTAGAATTTTATTTATGGGTGGAGAAGTGTCTGGGTGTTCTTCTCCCACCCAGCTACAGAACCTCCTCCAGATTTTAAGTTAAATGGCTGATGTAACCTTTTTTCTGCTTGCTCTAAAAGACCCTGTCTTCTGAGTGACTCGCTCTCGGATCCAGACAGCTAGATTGTAGATCTGTGGTTTTGGATGTTTTATTGGTCCCTGAGAAAGAATATCTTCCTAGAAGGGTATTCTCTATGGTTCTTCCAGTGCCATTTGTTTCTGAGCCGAGAACCAGCTTCTTTTTGGCCAGTGGGGAGCTATTAGAATTACTGTTGTTGGTTCCCTCTGCATCTCCTGTATTACTCGGGGGATCAGTGGAAAGGGTGGAAATGCATAAATAAGGTTCCATGTTTCTTATAACTGGCCAGTCCCCCTAGAAGTAATAACGTGCCATTTTTGCGCCCCAACCTGAAGCGCTGGCGTCGGTCACTATTTGGACTGGTATCCTGAGCCAGTCTGTGCCCTGAAGAAGTTTCTCTTCATTTTTCTACCAGTTCAGGTCTATTTTGAATATCGGTGGGATGCTAATTATCCTGTCCAGGGATGAGTGTTTCTTCCAATTTTGCAAGGTTCTGGTGTGGGCCTGACTCCATGGGACTGAACCTATGCAAGATGTTAAAGTACCTAGTAGGCTGATTGCCTTCTGGATGGAGCATTTGTGAGAGTTCTGAAACTTTGCTACTTTGTGTTTGAGGGATCTTATCTTGTCCTGTGGTAGTCTTCTGATATACAGAATCTAACACTACGCCCAGAAACCTTATTCTTGTGGATGGGGTGAGTGTAGATTTCTTCAGGTTTATTAACCAACCCAGCTCTTAAAGGGTTTCCATGAAATCTCTTATTGTCCTCGAGGTTTCTTCTTTTAAACCTCCAATTATTAGCAAGTCGTCCAGATGGGGGATGATATTTGATCACTTTTTCCGTAGAGACGCCACCATTTCCAAGACCAGCTTGGTGAAGGTTCTTGGGGCTGATGAAATGCTGAATGGAAGTGCCACATACTGAAAGTGGTGGAGGGAGCCTCTGGGATCTCTTACCGCAAACCTTAAGTACTTTTGAGAGGCCTGATGGATTGGAATATGATGGTAAGCATCTGTTCAATCTATCGACGCCAAAAAAGCGCCCTATGGAATCAGGGGAATGGTATAGGGAACTGACTCCATTTTGAACCTCCTGTACCCGATTGACCTGTGTAAGGGTTTTAGATTTATTATTATGCAGTAAGAATTGTCGGGTTTTTTGACTAAGAAAAGTCTTGAGTAAAACCCATGCCCTACTTTGGTATGTGGTACTTTTATTATGACTCCTGATCCGATTAGGTCCTGACCCCCTGCCAGATCTTTTCTTGAACTCCCTTGTTGTGGGTTGTAATTGTAAATTTTTCTGGAGGGGTTGAAGAAAATGCTATCTTGTAACCCTGTGCTAAGATTTTTAATGCCCAGGGATGGATTTGATGTGATTAACGGTGTAACTGCGGTTTACATTTTTTATTTGTGTAGGGACAGTGACTGGGAACATTTTTGTAATGTACTTTATTTGGGGAAAACATTTATTTTTAGTAGAAAACTGGGGCCGAAATGTCCCTTAGCAGCGCACTCTCAAATGAACGTTGCTAAGGGCCATCCGTCTTCTATTAGCATAGGAGAGGCGGGAGCTGCGGGCCTCTGCATGCCCTGCTCCCTCACAGCCTGGTGGGCACAGGAGTCTTATGTGTTAAACTTAAATCTACATTACCCCTTTTTATTAAATATAATGCACTTGTACAATCACTGTAAAATCACGGACCAGCGGTGTCAGTGAGCTTTCCCCCTGCACTTGCGGCATGCGGACTAATGAATGTCAGAGGCGATGCCTCTGTGAGCGGTAAGTACTCACTACAGGCAGAAGCTGCTATACAGTATGGAGGTACATAACTGTCCTTATATACTGTATAAGAGCTTCCCCTTGCCTCCCTGCACTGCCTGCCTATGCTAATAGAAGACGGATGGCTCTTAGCAACATTCTTTTGAGAGAGAGTGCTGCTAAGGGACATTTCAGCCCCAGTTTTCTACTAAAAATAAACATTTTCCCTAAATAAAGTACATTACAAAAATGTTCCCTGTCATTGTCCCTACACATTAACAAAAAAAAAAAAATAATAATAATGAAATGGCAGTTACACTTTAAGTAACTCTTCCATCTCATCAGAGGAGAAGTAGTATTTCTTGTCATCTTCAACAATTTCGCCCTCAGACATAAGATCTTCCTCAAAACCTCATCAATGTCCTTTAGCTCAGAGGAGGATTGAACAGATAATTTAGGTCTCTTAGGTGGCGGGATGGAACTAGGGGCTCTGAGCGAGGCCATGGAAGATTTGATCTCCTCCTGGATAAAAGCTTTCATCTCAGAAAAGATAGATGGTTGCTCTTCCTTCAGTACGTCCGATATGCAGACTTTACATAATTTCTTTTTGTAGTTATCCGGAAGTCTCTTGGCACAAGTAGCGCACTTTAGAGGTCTTGATTTAGACTTTGTTTCTCTAGCTCTCTAAGGAACAAAGAAGAGCAACCAAATATCATAGTGAATCGTAGATACACAATATAAAATGAAAGAGACCATACTTCCCATAGGGGAACCCACGGGAGGTGCAGCCGGTGAGGGATCAGTGCCCTTCTGACGGGATGCTGGAGCTTTCTGTGTTGACATGGTTGCGGTGATGCTGTTTCAGAGCTGCATGAGCGCCACATTTAACCTTACCGGCGTCTCATATAATCCTTGTGCACCATAGCTCCGCCTTCGCCATTCAAAATTGCTGGTATCAATGACACGCGCGTGCGTCCCACGTGACTACTGGCATCCGCAGTCTGCTCCCTGAATGCTGTGAAAGACAGGTCACGATATGGATGCAGAGCAGGCCCCAGCATGAGCTGGAGCGAGCACCCCATGAGACCGCAGCAATCGGAGGTCTGCTTCCTAATTGATGTGGAAGGAAGACCCGAACTGAATGTAAACGCAGGCCCCAGCATGAGCCGGAGCAAGCATCCATGTTGCCCCGCTGCCCAGCCTTAGCCTCTGCTGCAGGAGAGCAGCGGGGATGATGAAGGTAAAAAAAAAAAAAAAAATCACCTCCCAAGGGAGGCCTCTCTGCCTGCTGACCACGTAGGGGCAGGAAAAACACTGAGGGTAAGGAGGGGTAGGGGCAATTTAAACTCTCCCTGTCTATTCCTGCCCCCACAGAGGTCAAGGGTCATCTCTCACTTGTGGCCGTCATGGTGGATGAAATGGAAAAAGGTTGCATGACTTTTCTGTGACATGTCACCGTGCAGCCCTAGCCTTAGTTCAGACAGGTACAATGCAACCACATTTTAGCATCCCTATTACAGCTACAGATAATGACCCAAAAGTGGGTGTAAAACCCA
Source organism: Bufotes viridis (assembly GCA_033119425.1). Taxonomy (NCBI): domain Eukaryota; kingdom Metazoa; phylum Chordata; class Amphibia; order Anura; family Bufonidae; genus Bufotes; species Bufotes viridis. The sequence continues at coordinate 279,594,898 of CM065590.1, forward strand.
GAACTCAGAGCATCACAGAGATCTCTGATACTGTTAGTGCAGGTCATTACACTCACCACAAGCCCGGGTGTTGCATCCTTTATACAAAATGTGGCTGCATCACTGCTGTCTGAATGAAGCCTTGGGCTGTCCACAAAGACTTGTGCAGCCGCTGGAAAGTTGCATGGATCTTGATTTTCTGCTCTCTTTGATAGTAAAATTGATTCAAAACTAGAATATATTATTGAATGGTGTATATGGATAGACCATTATATTTGCAGAGCATAAAGGCGACCCATGCGCTTTTAATAGCCATCAGCCAAACGCTATTCCTAACTAACTTCAGATACACATGCACACTGTTTGGGGCATAAGCTGCTGCCAAACACCTTTGGTAGCACCTTATCTCCATTTAGAACAAAGTATTCCACCCACCACTCATGCCAAAAAAAAAAACTTTGGCTAGACATTTCATGCACATAAGACATGTTAGCGGAACCCCATTTTGATGGGACCTGCCGACCTAACCTTTGAACAAACTTTGCATTAATTTACAGTACAATAGTATAGTGTGTATACATGAAAAACAACTATATTGCTTGCAGTTATGACTTGTATCTGGCAATTTTTTCTTCTGTATGCGACATCTTTTAGTTTGCAGGTCTCCCGGATTTGGTGGGCATACACAGCACACAGAAAGTAGAGGAGAATCTGCTTCTTAACTTTCTCTCACTCAGAAGCAGCCCTAGGATCATGGAGGATATTACAAAGACACACTGACCTGTATGTATGTGAATAAAGCATTTGGGCTGAGATATAAGTTCCCTATTTAGCTGCAGCAGTCTTTTTGGTGTATCTTTTTAGGTCATGTCTGTCAGTTCTTGCTCACTCTTTCCTTCTGTAGAGACTTGTATGGGATGATATCATTTGATCCTTCAGTTAGCCGTCAGTCATCCTGGTCTCATCTCACATTTCAGAGACAAGGTCATTGTAGAAAAAGGGAGGGAGGAAACGGCTGATAGCTCTAGAACACGGCATTTTTCTCTGATAAGCTATATTACAGTTTTACAGTCGCTTTATGCAAAGTAGCGTGGAGAATATTTAAGTGATGGACTCCTACCAATGCCAAGAAATAAGTGGTCTTATTATTAACGTAGAGTGGCCAGACACCATCCCCACCTGCTCATCTTTTATATGTCTGAATTACATGAAATTGAAGTCTTGTCTTGGGGGTAGAGAAAGTCTTGCTCCAAGAGACTAAGACCAACCGAAGACATTTATCTCCTGTACAACAGAAAACTGGCTGCCTCCCTTTCAGATTATGCAACTTTTGGGGTTCTTCTTCAGACCAACTCACCACTTCCAAACGTGGGTGGGGAATGGGTAGGGGCATAGCCCAACATATTATAACCTACACTAGGAAACTGGTGTATATTACATCTCAAATCTACACCAGCTCCCTTACTGGCAGATTTCAGTTTAAGCACACAGACCTGCACCGATGTTCCACAGATACTAAGAGGCATGTGCCTTTTAAAAATTGTGGGGCATCTCACATCAGTGGGGGATAAATTAAGATCAGTGTGTAAAATGCCAGTCCCCCATGTTTTTAATGCACTGTATATCACAGATGAGAAAGTAAGAAGCAAGAAATGCCGTGTGAATAAGACAAAATTGATGGTTTTGTGCAGACAGCCTATTAACCCACACAAATATAGAAGAAATCTTTATTAACTCAGAAGATATAAAATTCATATAATAATTTTTCAGTTTGTATAAAAATCTAAATAACAGGATTTCCAATAATGTCAGCAAGTAAGGCTTGCTCAAATAAGTCGAAACTGTTTATTATCCTTTAGTGTTCAAGAACATTGGGTTGCATATTTGAGCCACAGCATTTACTGTCTAGTCTTTCTTAGGGCTCATTCACACGTCCGTTGCCGTATGCGGCTGGTCCGCATTATACGGTGCACCGGCCGTGTGCATTCCACATCATGGATTCGGACCCATTCAAATGAATGGGTCCACAAATCCGGAGATGCAGTGGGAAGCGGAAGCACGGAACCCCACGGAAGCACTATGGAGTGCTTCCTGGGGTTCCGTGCCTCTACACCACAAAAGATAGAACTTGCTCTATCTTTTTGCGGATTGCGGACCCCATTCAAGTGGATGGGTCAGTGATCCGCATGCAGCTGGCTCACGGTCAGTGCCGTGCATTGCAGACCGCAGTTTGCGGTCCACAGCACAGGCACTGAGCCCTTACGTTCGTGTGAACAAGCCCTTAGGCAGCTAAAACTACATAACTGGCCCCCATTATTTCTTATTGCATCACAAAAGTTAAATTGTTAGTTTTCTGTTTTTATGTATATCGCAGTTAAATAAATAAAATTTAAAAGCGGCTTCAGTCATCCCTGTGAGGCCATTTGCTACAAAATATCAGTGTAGATAAAATGGATCAGCCTGGAGTCAAGGTTATATAGTGCACAGATTTGAATTGTAACCACCTCTATGACAAGCATGTAAGGGCTGCGGGTAACAAGAATGTTTCCATTCAATGACTTCAAATGGATCTTGAAAATAGTAAGGAACTGAATAGGTAGTTTACAAATTTGAAAAGCTTTCGTTATACAAAGATTGATTACTTATGTAAAACCGGGAAAACCACTTTAAGCAGAAGGTATATTCCTTTGTTAAAGCATCGTTTTTGCATAAGAGGCAAATTGGATTGTTCATCTAAAGTGTAATTAATTATCAGCTAGTTACAAAATCCTCAGTTACACAATGATCTCCTTCCAGGTTTTCTTGGATTGAGGTTGTCCTCATACACTCTATGTAGGCTCCACTAAAAAGCAGTAGTGGCAACTGAGATGGCAGCCACAATGTCCTCCCAGAATGCAATATCCATGAGACGTCATATTAGACTCGTGGAGTCACAGTTACCAGTACTTAGTTAAGAGTTCTTAGTCAAGCATTGGGCTAGCAGACATTCTCCGGTAGAGGAGATTCAGGGGTTGCATTCAGTGCTGTTGGTTTTGCTGGGAGCTGTAACAATTTACAGAAATTTGTTACATATGGTCATCACACATATAAGAGAAAATACATTTTTGATGCAGTTTTAGGACCAACCTTGATTAATCAGATATAAACATTACATTTTATCAGGATGTCAATGGCTTCTTTAGAGGGCATTGAAACAACACATGAAATTTGGATTTTACATAATAAATAAATATTGAGACTAATATTGGTCTAATTTGGAACAAAATTTAAAATATTGCTTATACAACATATTAAAGGGGTTGTCCAGCCGTTAATATTACTGACCTATCCTCAGTATAGGTCATCAATATCTGACCGGTGGGGGTCTGACACCCCGCCAATCAGCTATTTAAAGATGAGGTGGCGCTCCATGCGAGCACCACTTCCTCTTCATTACGCTGCACTTCGTTTCAGAAGTGCAGCGTAATCTAAGTACTCGCTCCATTCAGCTGAAAAACCCCTTTAATTCCACAGAGTCAGCCTGCTGTAGCTTGCTCCGAAAACTAAAAATCAATACTTTTCTTATACAGAGAAAAAAAGCTTGCTTTCAAAGTAATTACTGTACAGGGTTTGATGAAATGCATTGTGTTAGTCTACATGCACACAACAGTGAAAAACGGACATGTGATGTACATTTTTAACGGCCATGAAATGTATATTTTAAGACCAATGGTAGTCTATGGGGTTATTCACATGGCAGTTTTTTGACCCCATACAATTTAATGGGTCCATTTTTAACGTCCGTCTGTCAGAAAGGCATCAGTGAAAAAAGTCCGTTAAAAATGTCCGTTTTTAACAGGCGTTTTTCACTGTCGTGTGCATGTGAGCCTTAGCCTACACTTATCCTGGTTTAACTGTATTTTACCATGAATTCTAAGATCTGGGAATAAGGAACAAAGCCTAGGTGCATAGAAGTTTACTAAACTATGATAAAAATACATTAAACACACACATACTTCCCAACATGGTGGGAGGTGGCATTCACAAGACATGATCTTACCCTGATGCCGTCCTCATTGCTGCTGAGCTCTTTGTTACATAACATAGAAGTTTATCCTTTCTATTTTCCTGGCACCTCCTAAAGGTCTTCGGTTTGCAGTCCGCATGTACAGTTACCTCAATCCTTAGAAATGTGGCCTGGTACCAGAGCTACCATTCTTGATAACTATACACTGGCCCAGTGTATGCTCACTAAATCACTACAATGCATATCACCACCTTAAAAGGTAGGGAATACTTAAAGGAAAGTACCACTAAAAATAAATCTTGTGAAGGAGATTGAATCTATCGGACTCTTCAAAAACATGCAAGTGATTGGTGAGGCTGGACACTATATAAGTTTATAGTTTTGTTTTTAATAGCCACTTAGACATTTGTATCACAGTGAATGTTTCTAAACAACTCGATTACCAAATTCATGACCAAAAAGGTGTACTAATTAATCTTACAGTTTATCTTTAGAGACTGATGCTCAGTTTTCAGTTGCAGAGCTCCAAATCCCTGCTAAACCCGCATTCTGTAAGCTCCACTTAGTGGTTACTGCAGGCAGCCAGAATTGTATTAAAAAAAAACTGACAAAAATGACTACTTTTTATGCAGTTTTGATATGGTTTCAACTGCACTACAACAACTAAAAGACCAACGGCTACATTTCCATTGCAGGAGTGCATCTTGTTGCTCCAGCAGGGAATTATTGTAAGAAACTTGGAGGATAATGTTGTACCTTGTAACCCATCATAGTCCATTGACAATTGTGATATTGACAATAGAGTTGTTTCGTGTACCAAAATTTTGATTCGGTATCGATACCATAAAAAGTATTGCGATACTCGATGCCATTCGATAGCACGCAAAAAAAAAAAAAAGACCAAAACGCGTGCATTCCTCATTTTATGGAACGTCCAGCCAATAATACAACAGTCCGATCCTATTTTTTGGGGGGATCTTATCTTGTCCTGTGGTAGTCTTCTGATATACAGAATCTAACACTACGCCCAGAAACCTTATTCTTGTGGATGGGGTGAGTGTAGATTTCTTCAGGTTTATTAACCAACCCAGCTCTTAAAGGGTTTCCATGAAATCTCTTATTGTCCTCGAGGTTTCTTCTTTTAAACCTCCAATTATTAGCAAGTCGTCCAGATGGGGGATGATATTTGATCACTTTTTTCCGTAGAGACGCCACCATTTCCAAGACCAGCTTGGTGAAGGTTCTTGGGGCTGATGAAATGCTGAATGGAAGTGCCACATACTGAAAGTGGTGGAGGGAGCCTCTGGGATCTCTTTACCGCAAACCTTAAGTACTTTTGAGAGGCCTGATGGATTGGAATATGATGGTAAGCATCTGTTCAATCTATCGACGCCAAAAAAGCGCCCTATGGAATCAGGGGAATGGTAGAGGGAACTGACTCCATTTTGAACCTCCTGTACCCGATTGACCTGTGTAAGGGTTTTAGATTTATTATTATGCAGTAAGAATTGTCGGGTTTTTTGACTAAGAAAAGTCTTGAGTAAAACCCATGCCCTACTTTGGTATGTGGTACTTTTATTATGACTCCTGATCCGATTAGGTCCTGACCCCCTGCCAGATCTTTTCTTGAACTCCCTTGTTGTGGGTTGTAATTGTAAATTTTTCTGGAGGGGTTGAAGAAAATGCTATCTTGTAACCCTGTGCTAAGATTTTTAATGCCCAGGAATGGATTTGATGTGATTAGCAGTGTAACTGCGGTTTACATTTTTTATTTGTGTAGGGACAGTGACTGGGAACATTTTTGTAATGTACTTTATTTGGGGAAAACATTTATTTTTAGTAGAAAACTGGGGCCGAAATGTCCCTTAGCAGCGCACTCTCAAATGAACGTTGCTAAGGGCCATCCGTCTTCATTAGCATAGGAGAGGCGGGAGCTGCGGGCCTCTGCATGCCCTGCTCCCTCACAGCCTGGTGGGCACAGGAGTCTTATGTGTTAAACTTAAATCTACATTACCCCTTTTTATTAAATATAATGCACTTGTACAATCACTGTAAAATCACGGACCAGCGGTGTCAGTGAGCTTTCCCCCTGCACTAACGGCATGCGGACTAATGAATGTCAGAGGCGATGCCTCTGTGAGCGGTAAGTACTCACTACAGGCAGAAGCTGCTATACAGTATGGAGGTACATAACTGTCCTTATATACTGTATAAGAGCTTCCCCTTGCCTCCCTGCACTGCCTGCCTATGCTAATAGAAGACGGATGGCTCTTAGCAACATTCTTTTGAGAGAGAGTGCTGCTAAGGGACATTTCAGCCCCAGTTTTCTACTAAAAATAAACATTTTCCCTAAATAAAGTACATTACAAAATGTTCCCTGTCATTGTCCCTACACATTAACAAAAAATAAATAAATAATAATAATGAAATGGCAGTTACACTTTAAGTAGCTCTTCCATCTCATCAGAGGAGAAGTAGTATTTCTTGTCATCTTCAACAATTTCGCCCTCAGACATAAGATCTTCCTCAAAACCTCATCAATGTCCTTTAGCTCAGAGGAGGATTGAACAGATAATTTAGGTCTCTTAGGTGGCGGGATGGAACTAGGGGCTCTGAGCGAGGCCATGGAAGATTTGATCTCCTCCTGGATAAAAGCTTTCATCTCAGAAAAGATAGATGGTTGCTCTTCCTTCAGTACGTCCGATATGCAGACTTTACATAATTTCTTTTTGTAGTTATCCGGAAGTCTCTTGGCACAAGTAGCGCACTTTAGAGGTCTTGATTTAGACGTTGTTTCTCTAGCTCTCTAAGGAACAAAGAAGAGCAACCAAATATCATAGTGAATCGTAGATACACAATATAAAATGAAAGAGACCATACTTCCCATAGGGGAACTCACGGGAGGTGCAGCCGGTGAGGGATCAGTGCCCTCCTGACGGGATGCTGGAGCTTTCTGTGTTGACATGGTTGCGGTGATGCTGTTTCAGAGCTGCATGAGCGCCACATTTAACCTTACCGGCGTCTCATATAATCCTTGTGCACCATAGCTCCGCCTTCGCCATTCAAAATTGCTGGTATCAATGACACGCGCGTGCGTCCCACGTGACTACTGGCATCCGCAGTCTGCTCCCTGAATGCTGTGAAAGACAGGTCACGATATGGATGCAGAGCAGGCCCCAGCATGAGCTGGAGCGAGCACCCCATGAGACCGCAGCAATCGGAGGTCTGCTTCCTAATTGATGTGGAAGGAAGACCCGAACTGAATGTAAACGCAGGCCCCAGCATGAGCCGGAGCAAGCATCCATGTTGCCCCCGCTGCCCAGCCTTAGCCTCTGCTGCAGGAGAGCAGCGGGGATGATGAAGGTAAAAAAAAAAAGAAAAAATCACCTCCCAAGGGAGGCCTCTCTGCCTGCTGACCACGTAGGGGCAGGAAAAACACTGAGGGTAAGGAGGGGTAGGGGCAATTTAAACTCTCCCTGTCTATTCCTGCCCCCACAGAGGTCAAGGGTCATCTCTCACTTGTGGCCGTCATGGTGGATGAAATGGAAAAAGGTTGCATGACTTTTCTGTGACATGTCACCGTGCAGCCCTAGCCTTAGTTCAGACAGGTACAATGCAACCACATTTTAGCATCCCTATTACAGCTACAGATAATGACCCAAAAGTGGGTGTAAAACCCAGAACTCAGAGCATCACAGAGATCTCTGATACTGTTAGTGCAGGTCATTACACTCACCACAAGCCCGGGTGTTGCATCCTTTATACAAAATGTGGCTGCATCACTGCTGTCTGAATGAAGCCTTGGGCTGTCCACAAAGACTTGTGCAGCCGCTGGAAAGTTGCATGGATCTTGATTTTCTGCTCTCTTTGATAGTAAAATTGATTCAAAACTAGAATATATTATTGAATGGTGTATATGGATAGACCATTATATTTGCAGAGCATAAAGGCGACCCATGCGCTTTTAATAGCCATCAGCCAAACGCTATTCCTAACTAACTTCAGATACACATGCACACTGTTTGGGGCATAAGCTGCTGCTAAACACCTTTGGTAGCACCTTATCTCCATTTAGAACAAAGTATTCCACCCACCACTCATGCCAAAAAAAAAAACTTTGGCTAGACATTTCATGCACATAAGACATGTTAGCGGAACCCCATTTTGATGGGACCTGCCGACCTAACCTTTGAACAAACTTTGCATTAATTTACAGTACAATAGTATAGTGTGTATACATGAAAAACAACTATATTGCTTGCAGTTATGACTTGTATCTGGCAATTTTTTCTTCTGTATGCGACATCTTTTAGTTTGCAGGTCTCCCGGATTTGGTGGGCATACACAGCACACAGAAAGTAGAGGAGAATCTGCTTCTTAACTTTCTCTCACTCAGAAGCAGCCCTAGGATCATGGAGGATATTACAAAGACACACTGACCTGTATGTATGTGAATAAAGCATTTGGGCTGAGATATAAGTTCCCTATTTAGCTGCAGCAGTCTTTTTGGTGTATCTTTTTAGGTCATGTCTGTCAGTTCTTGCTCACTCTTTCCTTCTGTAGAGACTTGTATGGGATGATATCATTTGATCCTTCAGTTAGCCGTCAGTCATCCTGGTCTCATCTCACATTTCAGAGACAAGGTCATTGTAGAAAAAGGGAGGGAGGAAACGGCTGATAGCTCTAGAACACGGCATTTTTCTCTGATAAGCTATATTACAGTTTTACAGTCGCTTTATGCAAAGTAGCGTGGAGAATATTTAAGTGATGGACTCCTACCAATGCCAAGAAATAAGTGGTCTTATTATTAACGTAGAGTGGCCAGACACCATCCCCACCTGCTCATCTTTTATATGTCTGAATTACATGAAATTGAAGTCTTGTCTTGGGGGTAGAGAAAAGTCTTGCTCCAAGAGACTAAGACCAACCGAAGACATTTATCTCCTGTACAACAGAAAACTGGCTGCCTCCCTTTCAGATTATGCAACTTTTTGGGGTTCTTCTTCAGACCAACTCACCACTTCCAAACGTGGGTGGGGAATGGGTAGGGGCATAGCCCAACATATTATAACCTACACTAGGAAACTGGTGTATATTACATCTCAAATCTACACCAGCTCCCTTACTGGCAGATTTCAGTTTAAGCACACAGACCTGCACCGATGTTCCACAGATACTAAGAGGCATGTGCCTTTTAAAAATTGTGGGGCATCTCACATCAGTGGGGGATAAATTAAGATCAGTGTGTAAAATGCCAGTCCCCCATGTTTTTAATGCACTGTATATCACAGATGAGAAAGTAAGAAGCAAGAAATGCCGTGTGAATAAGACAAAATTGATGGTTTTGTGCAGACAGCCTATTAACCCACACAAATATAGAAGAAATCTTTATTAACTCAGAAGATATAAAATTCATATAATAATTTTTCAGTTTGTATAAAAATCTAAATAACAGGATTTCCAATAATGTCAGCAAGTAAGGCTTGCTCAAATAAGTCGAAACTGTTTATTATCCTTTAGTGTTCAAGAACATTGGGTTGCATATTTGAGCCACAGCATTTACTGTCTAGTCTTTCTTAGGGCTCATTCACACGTCCGTTGCCGTATTGCGGCTGGTCCGCATTATACGGTGCACCGGCCGTGTGCATTCCACATCATGGATTCGGACCCATTCAAATGAATGGGTCCACAAATCCGGAGATGCAGTGGGGAACGGAAGCACGGAACCCCACGGAAGCACTATGGAGTGCTTCCTGGGGTTCCGTGCCTCTGCACCACAAAAAGATAGAACTTGCTCTATCTTTTTGCGGATTGCGGACCCCATTCAAGTGGATGGGTCAGTGATCCGCATGCAGCTGGCCCACGGTCAGTGCCCGTGCATTGCAGACCGCAGTTTGCGGTCCACAGCACAGGCACTGAGCCCTTACGTTCGTGTGAACAAGCCCTTAGGCAGCTAAAACTACATAACTGGCCCCCATTATTTCTTATTGCATCACAAAGTTAAATTGTTAGTTTTCTGTTTTTATGTATATCGCAGTTAAATAAATAAAATTTAAAAAGCGGCTTCAGTCATCCCTGTGAGGCCATTTGCTACAAAATATCAGTGTAGATAAAATGGATCAGCCTGGAGTCAAGGTTATATAGTGCACAGATTTGAATTGTAACCACCTCTATGACAAGCATGTAAGGGCTGCGGGTAACAAGAATGTTTCCATTCAATGACTTCAAATGGATCTTGAAAATAGTAAGGAACTGAATAGGTAGTTTACAAATTTGAAAAGCTTTCGTTATACAAAGATTGATTACTTATGTAAAACCGGAAAACCACTTTAAGCAGAAGGTATATTCCTTTGTTAAAGCATCGTTTTTGCATAAGAGGCAAATTGGATTGTTCATCTAAAGTGTAATTAATTATCAGCTAGTTACAAAATCCTCAGTTACACAATGATCTCCTTCCAGGTTTTCTTGGATTGAGGTTGTCCTCATACACTCTATGTAGGCTCCACTAAAAAGCAGTAGTGGCAACTGAGATGGCAGCCACAATGTCCTCCCCAGAATGCAATATCCATGAGACGTCATATTAGACTCGTGGAGTCACAGTTACCCGTACTTAGTTAAGAGTTCTTAGTCAAGCATTGGGCTAGCAGACATTCTCCGGTAGAGGAGATTCAGGGGTTGCATTCAGTGCTGTTGGTTTGCTGGGAGCTGTAACAATTTACAGAAATTTGTTACATATGGTCATCACACATATAAGAGAAAATACATTTTTGATGCAGTTTTAGGACCAACCTTGATTAATCAGATATAAACATTACATTTTATCAGGATGTCAATGGCTTCTTTAGAGGGGCATTGAAACAACACATGAAATTTGGATTTTACATAATAAATAAATATTGAGACTAATATTGGTCTAATTTGGAACAAAATTTAAAATATTGCTTATACAACATATTAAAGGGGTTGTCCAGCCGTTAATATTACTGACCTATCCTCAGTATAGGTCATCAATATCTGACCGGTGGGGGTCTGACACCCCGCCAATCAGCTATTTAAAGATGAGGTGGCGCTCCATGCGAGCACCACTTCCTCTTCATTACGCTGCACTTCGTTTCAGAAGTGCAGCGTAATGCAAGTACTCGCTCCATTCAGCTGAAAAACCCCTTTAATTCCACAGAGTCAGCCTGCTGTAGCTTGCTCCGAAAACTAAAAATCAATACTTTTCTTATACAGAGAAAAAAAGCTTGCTTTCAAAGTAATTACTGTACAGGGTTTGATGAAATGCATTGTGTTAGTCTACATGCACACAACAGTGAAAAACGGACATGTGATGTACATTTTTTAACGGCCATGAAATGTATATTTTAAGACCAATGGTAGTCTATGGGGTTATTCACATGGCAGTTTTTTTGACCCCATACAATTTAATGGGTCCATTTTTAACGTCCGTCTGTCAGAAAGGCATCAGTGAAAAAAAGTCCGTTAAAAATGTCCGTTTTTAACAGACGTTTTTTTCACTGTCGTGTGCATGTAGCCTTAGCCTACACTTATCCTGGTTTAACTGTATTTTACCATGAATTCTAAGATCTGGGAATAAGGAACAAAGCCTAGGTGCATAGAAGTTTACTAAACTATGATAAAATACATTAACACACACACATACTTCCCAACATGGTGGGAGGTGGCATTCACAAGACATGATCTTACCCTGATGCCGTCCTCATTGCTGCTGAGCTCTTTGTTACATAACATAGAAGTTTATCCTTTCTATTTTCCTGGCACCTCCTAAAGGTCTTCGGTTTGCAGTCCGCATGTACAGTTACCTCAATCCTTAGAAATGTGGCCTGGTACCAGAGCTACCATTCTTGATAACTATACACTGGCCCAGTGTATGCTCACTAAATCACTACAATGCATATCACCACCTTAAAAGGGTAGGGAATACTTAAAGGGAAAGTACCACTAAAAATAAATCTTGTGAAGGAGATTGAATTATCGGACTCTTCAAAAACATGCAAGTGATTGGTGAGGCTGGACACTATATAAGTTTATAGTTTTGTTTTTAATAGCCACTTAGACATTTGTATCACAGTGAATGTTTCTAAACAACTCGATTACCAAATTCATGACCAAAAAGGTGTACTAATTAATCTTACAGTTTATCTTTAGAGACTGATGCTCGGTTTTTCAGTTGCAGAGCTCCAAATCCCTGCTAAACCCGCATTCTGTAAGCTCCACTTAGTGGTTACTGCAGGCAGCCAGAATTGTATTAAAAAAAAAACTGACAAAAATGACTACTTTTTATGCAGTTTTGATATGGTTTCAACTGCACTACAACAACTAAAAGACCAACGGCTACATTTCCATTGCAGGAGTGCATCTTGTTGCTCCAGCAGGGAATTATTGTAAGAAAACTTGGAGGATAATGTGTACCTTGTAACCCATCATAGTCCATTGACAATTGTGATATTGACAATAGAGTTGTTTCGGTACCAAAATTTTGATTCGGTATCGATACCATAAAAAAGTATTGCGATACTCGATACCATTCGATAGCACGCAAAAAAAAAAAAAAGACAAAAACGCGTGCATTCCTCATTTTATGGAACGTCCAGCCAATAATACAACAGTCCGATCCTATTTTTTGGGGGGACAAGGCGACTAAAATAAAATGGCGAATTGTGCAATTTTTCTTTCTTTTCTTTTATGGGCGTTCACCGCGTAAGAGGATTTTTTTAATAGTTTGGACTTGAGACGTAGCGATATGTAATATTTTATTTATTGTTTATCTATTTTATATGTAAAATTGGGAAAGGGGGTGATTTTAATATTTTGGTGTACTTTTTTTTTTTTTTTTTTACAGTTTATTTATTAACTATTTCCCCCTTAGGGGCTAGAACCTGGGATCTTTTCATCCTATTCACCCTAATAGAGCTCTATTAGGGTGAATAGGATCTCACCCTCTCCCTGCTGCCCTGTGCACACAGCAGCAGGGAGCAGACTATGGCAGCCAGGACTTCAGTAGCGTCCTGGTTGCCATGGTAACCAATCGGAGCCCCATCATTACACTGCTGGGGCTCCGATCACTGCCACCAATGAGGAGGCGGTGAGGGGACCCTGTGGCCACTGCTACCAATGCTTTTAATACTGGGGGATGGGGGGCACACTGGCCACCAATGTATTTAATAATGGGGAGGGCGCACTGGCCACCAATGAGGAGTGACTTTTACTATACAGATGCAGGCAGAAGCAGCTCATTGCCGGCACCTGCCTGTGACCGGGCGCTGCGATTCGCGGCAGTTAACCCCTCAGGTGCCGCACCTGAGGGGTTAACTGCCACGGATCGCAGCACCCAGTCACAGGCAGGTGCCGGCAATGAGCTGCTTCTGCCTGCATCTGTATAGTAAAAGTCAATCCTCATTGGTGGCCAGTGACCCCGCCTCCTCCGCCCCTCTCGCTCTATTGGTGGAAGCAGCACAGGGGGAGGGAGAGACTGCCTCCTTCTGCCCTGTGCTGCCAAGGAGAACATGGCCGCGCTGAGAGGGCGCAGCCACCTTCTCTGATACTGGGCTGTGCAGTAGCACAGCCTAGTATCAATAAAATACTAATCTTGGTATCGAGCTCGATACCAAAGAAAAGTATTGATTGGGTATCGAAACTTCGATACCCGAAACAACCCTAATTGACATACATTACCATGATACAAAAACATTAGGAAACAAGGGATTCAATCCAACACATGCATGCTCTACACATTTGTGAATGGTTTAGGATTTAAGTAGAAAAAAAGATTATGTACGGTACCTTCTTCTCCTTTTGAATCTCTATATGAAGTAGATGCATCTGTTGGGAGACCAACATATACTCCTCCATAATTCCTCAAAGAAAATACATTAATACACTAAATACATGGTTACATTAATAATGATTTTCTTATTATGCAGTGTACCATCCTGACAGGCTGTGTAGCTTTAAGTATTCATCTCACTGCACAGGGCTGAATCAAAGGAAACCAAGGCTAAAGAAATTGTGGCCAGATTTACAGCCATGTCCATAAATATTGGGACATCAGCACAATTCTAACATTTTTGGCTCTACACACCGCCACAATGGATTTGAAATGAAACAAACAAGACATGCTTTAACTGCAGGTAGTCAGCTTTAATTTGAGGGTATTTATATCCAAATCAGGTGATCGGTGTAGGAATTACAACAGTTTGTATATGTGCCTTCAGTTCAGTTCCATTGTGGTGGTGTATAGAGCCAAAAATGTTAGATTTGTGTTGATGTCCCAATATTTATGGACATGTTTGTATCTAAAACACAAAATGGCCTTATTTTCCATAACAACTAATCAGATTCTCATTTTCAAAATGGTTGTTAAACATAAGTAAAAAAATAAATAATGAATTATATATATGTAGACAACTAAAAAATAAAACTGCCCATGCCAACTCAGTTATATTTTCTTATTGACATTAAAATAGTTTTATTCAAAAATAGAATTAGAAATATAGATTATATGCTGGATAAAATACCTATGCTTGTCATCTTGAGATGTCGAATCTGACCTGGAAAGCAAGAGGATAATAAAAATTTGCAGCTCTGTTCACACAATCGTTAACAAGAAAAGAAAATGTCATCAAAATTGTTTAATAGATTTAATCAGAAGAGTGATATCCTCCTTCTTCTGCGTTCGAAATATGAATTTATCTTCTTTTCTCCAAACCAATCAATTAGAGTTAAAAACGGAGCTTTACAGGGCTTAAAGGGAATCTGTCACCTGCCTATCACCATTTTTTTTTCCTTTAGCCATGTAATATAATAAAGTACGTTATATCCGAATCTGTTCTTCTTTTTGCTTTGTCTCTTGTCATTTTCCTTAAAAACTGATTTTCCCATTGTGCAAATTAAGATCCAAGGAGCCCAGGGGGCGTTTTTTCTCTGCCAAGGAGCCCAGGAACGCCCCCCTGATGTGCCCAGCCCGCCTAAAATTGAATCCACAAGAACGCCTCCAGCAGCAGAAATCGCCCCCCAGAGGTGAGGCTAACGGCTCCGCCCCCCGGCTACCTCCACTTTCAGGCAGGAATAAAGCCCCGATCTTCATCTCGCCGCCCGCTGGCATTCTCGCACAGGCAATCGCCGGCACTGCGCCTGCGTAAGAATTCCAGCGGCTATGCTTACTGAGGGCAATAGAGCTCGGAAAATGTCACTGGGCTCAGCGCATGCCCAGTGACACTATTGAAGCTGTTGCCCTCAGTTGGCGTAGCATCGCGCAGGCAATCGCCGACACTGCGCCTGCGCGAGAATTCCGGCGGCCGGCGAGATTAAGATCGGGGCTTTAATCCTGCCTTAAAGCAGAGGTAGGCGGGGGGGCGGAGGCGATTTCTGCTGCTGGAGGCGTTTTTGTGGATTCAAATTTAGGCGGGCTGGGCACATCAGGGGCTCCTTGGATCCTAATTTGCACGATGGGAAAATCAGTTAAGGAAAATGACAAGAGACAAAGCAAAATGAAGAACAGATCCGGATATAAGGTAGTATTACATGGCTAAAGGAAAAAAAAATGGTGATAGGCAGGTGACAGATTTCCTTTAAAGGAGTTATCTCCCAGAGTGGCTGACCCATGGTGGAAATTATACTTACCTGGTCCCCGCCACTGGGTTCGGTCTTTGTCTCTTCCCGGCTGGCTCTTCCTCTCCCTGCAGCCCTGAAAACAAGGTCTGCTAATGAGGGAAACCATGACCATGTGTCACGACAACTGGTCATGTGACGCAAGAGGAGCAGGTCACTGCTGTAGCCTTTGGCTGGCTGCAGCAGTCATGTTATCCCATCGACAGATGATGTTTTTGGGGACTAGGCAAGTATGATCTCCACCTTGGGTAAGAAACTCTAGAATGTCTTTATTAATGTTGGATAACTTCTTTAAATATTGATGACCTACACTCAGGACAGGTCATCAATATCACATCTTGTGGATCCGACTCCTGGTTGTGGAGCTCTGTGGCCTGTGATGTCCCGTCCATTGGTCACATGGCCCCTGTGCAGCTCATTCCTATTCATGTGAATGGGATTAGGCTGCAACACCAAGTCCAGCTACTATAAAAGATTTCTCCCAGTCATAGCCCATACTCTATCCCAGGGGTAGCAACCTCCAGCTGTTGTAAAACTACAACTCCCAGCATGCATACTGGCTCTGCTCTTCTAAGAACTCTTATAGAAGGGAATGGAGCATGCTGGGAATTGTAGTTTCACAACAGCTGGAGTGCCGAAGCTTGCTGACATTTGCTCTATCCCAACTCAGACTCTTACCTACCTTCCAGACTCACTTCTTCAGGAAAGCCTACAATAACCCTGCTGCCACTACAGTGCCATCTGAGCAGCATCTACACTTACCAATTGCCTTTTCATCTTTTAGTTTAAAATGGAAGCCCTTGTTGACCCTCTATACCAGTCTGTCACTCAGCTCATGTTTATGGTATGTATGTACATACTTATACCTCCTTTTCACAAGCACAGCACCCTGGGATTAATGGGGTTTTGAAATAAATGATACATTTGAGAAGAGAGCATTGGTAAAGTCATTTCTGACCACCACAGAATACTGTGTCAGCTTTTCTACCACTGGGATCTAAGCAAAGGACCACTGGTGGAGAGACTGGCACACATTAGAGACGTTATACCCAAAGGTTACACCCACCTAGACTTGAAAAAAGTAAAGAAAGCAACAAAGCTGGCCCCTATTAAATAGTATTAGTCGATTGGGGCATAAATTGAAGTTTTAGAGCCATTTTTCAAATGGAAGGTATAAAGAAAAGTAAACCCATTCAGAACCAATACAGCAAGCCACCTGAAGCTCAACCAGTACCTGATGCACATAACATACTCACATGTCTTTTTCGGCATCTTTGCTACCTAGAAAATAGGAGAATGTAATTTAGTAACTTATTCCCATAGTCATACCACCATTAATTACTCCTAGATGACTCCTACTCCTGACTTGTGGCCCATGTGCCCTTCTATGATGGTGAGCTCTTCAGTACCACTCATACTCCCACCGCTGCTTCTTTATGGAGATTGCATAGCTGTGTGCTTGGTTTTATGCACCGGTATTTCAATAATTAGGAGGGGTGCTGCTGTACAGCTCTAATGTTCTGCCACAAGTTCAGCCTTTTTTATGCAGTTTTTGAAGCCCAAATCAGGTGTGGATCATAAAAAAACATAAAAGTTCTAAGTACAAATTCCACTACTGGCTTTGGCTTCAAAAACTGCATAAAAAAATATGAAGATGTAGGTTACTTCTAATTAGAATATTATGACCTCACCCATAGCCCGGATGTGCTGTGTGATTGTACTCTTAGGCCACTTTCACACAGTAGTTGTAAGGGTGACGCAACACGTTGCAGCAGCGCTGCGTTTTGGTGCAGCAAAGAACTGCCCAAAGGGAAAACACACTGCAGACTTAAAGACAATGGGGAACATTTATTAAAGGGATTCTGTCAGCAGATTTTACCCCTATAACTTAAACATATGTTCATGTCCAGACTAATAAGTAAAATCCTAAGATGGCCTTACTATACCTTACTGTAGCTCTATTTGCACAAAAATCAGCTTTTTATAACCTGTCAATCACTTACTTAAGGTGCCCAAGGGGAGGTCCGTTAATACAGGGTGCCCGGCTGCACCCCACGCCATCCGATGCCCAGCGGGCTGCAGCAGGCTGCAGCAGGCTGAGCCTAGTGCGCAGGCGCGGTATCTGCTGGCAGCGGCTTCGTTGAGCGAAGTGTGCATGCGCCGGCATGATGCGCACTTCGCTCAACCCAGATATGCACTGCAGGCGCGGGATCTGGCAGAGGGATGGAGAGGATTGCAGAGGCGGCGCTGGGCACCGGACGACAAGGGGTGCGGCCGGGAACCCTGTATTAACGGACCTCCCCTTGGGCACCTTAAGTAAGTGATTGACAGGGTATAAAAAGCAGATTTTTGTGCAAATAGAGCCACAGTAAGGTATAGTAAGGCCATCTTAGGATTTTACTTATTAGTCTGGACATGAACATATGTTTAGGTTATAGGGGTAAAACCTGCTGACCGAATCCCTTTAATAATGGTGTAATTTGTGCCAAAAAAATACTAACGTTACAAATGAAAAGTGGAGATTTGTTTCACCTCATATCAAAAAGCGCACACCACTTGTAAAGTGTGACTTTTTATAAATATCAACTTGATTTTCCGCCTTTTTCTCTTAATTTGTGACATTTTGATACCAATAGCACTAAAATGAGCCTTTTCAGCCACTCCCTGTCCAGACCACACTTGCGACTTTTGAAACATATTTGCGACATTTCCACTGGTAAATTGTGACTTTTGTCTCACTCAATTTTCTGTCAAAACCCTGCAGTTTAGCTAATTTCTATTAGATAATAGATGCATCCTGTTTTAATAACTACCTATCACTATCAACAGGTTGGCATTTCCTTTCATAAACGCGACTTTTTAACAAAAAGTCGCATCTTTATGCCATTATTGCAACTTTTTACACAAAACACCACCACATAAGCTTAATTGTCTGCAACAATATGAGCCATTTCTGCCGATAAGAGAATGATAAATGAGGTGTAATATGCTCCAATTTTATAGCCCCGCCCATTTTGGCATTTATAACTTATTTCTGGTGTGATGCATTCTTTAATGGTGAAAATTGTAGAGAAAACAGTTGATATATTTGGTGCAAATTAAAATGCCATTCTTTTTGGCGAATTTTACACCATAAGACCTCTTTCACACGAGCGTGACGGATTAGGTCCGGATGCGTTCAGTGAAACTCGCACTGTTGTTCAGTTTTTTCAACGCAGGTGCAATGCGTTTTGATGCGTTTTTCACCCGAGTGATTAAAAACTGAAGGTTTACAAACAACATCTCTTAGCAACCATCAGTGAAAAACGTACGCACCCGTACTTGCTTGCAGATGCAATGCGTTTTTCACTGAAGCCCCATTTACTTCTATGGGGCCAGGGCTGCGTGAAGAACACAGAATATAGAACATGCTGCGATTTTCACGCAATGCAGAAGTGATGTGTGAAAAAAAAGAAAACGCTCATGTACACAGGCCCATTGAAATGAATGGGCCAGGATTCAGTGTGGGTGCTATGCGTTCACGTCACGCATTGCACCCGCGCGGAAAACTCACTCGTGTAAAAGGGGCCCAATTTTGGTGCAACATGCTTAATAAGGCCCCTTTCACATGAGCGAGTTTTCTGCGCGGGTGCAATGCATGACGTGAACGCATTGCACCCGCACTGAATCCTGACCCATTCATTTCAATGGGTCTGTGTACATGAGCAGGTTTTTTTTCACGCATCAGTTCTGCATTGCGTGAAAAACACAGTTCTATATGTTCTATATTCTGTGTTTTTCATGCAGCCCTGGACCCATAGAAGTGAATGGGGCTTCAGTTAAAAACGCATTGCATCCGGAAGCAAGTGCGGGTGCAGTGCGTTTTTCTCTGATGGTTGCTAAAAGATGCCATTTGTAAACCTTCCGTTTTTTTATCACACGCATGAAAAATGCATCAAAATGCATTGCACCCGCGCAGAAAAAACTGAACTGAACACAATCACAGACAAAACTGACTGAACTTGCTTGCAAAATGGTGCGAGTTTCACTGAACACATCCGGACCTAATCCGTCATGCTCGTGTGAAAGAGGCCTAAATGTCCCTCAAAGTGCCAGCAAAAAAAATTCTGCAAGATGTATCCTTTTTTTTCCCAATCTGTATTTATGTTCTGATCACAGATTTTTGTATTCTATTTCCTGAACATGATTATAAACATGATTATGGGGGCGGCCATCTTGCCTGAGCCGTTCTTAACAGCACTTAGAGATCAATTGGAAAACTGCGTCACAGAAGACTCATTGGGGGACATCAATGACATAATTTAGGCCAAAAAAAAATAAAATAAAATAACATTACAAATCAAAAGTCGTGATATGTTTCACCTCATATCAAAAGGTGCACGCCACTTGTAAAATATAAACCTGATTATCCGCTTAGTTCTCTCTATTTGCGACATTAGCACACCAATGGCACTAAAATGGGACTTTTATTTAGGCCTTATTCACACGTCCGTAGTGTTTATGGATCCGCAAATTGCGGATCCATAAACACACCGGCCGGCAGGCCCATAGAAATGTCTATTCTTGTCCGCAATTGCGGGCAAGATTAGGACATGCTCTACTTTTTTGCGGAGCTGCGGCCGTAAGATCGGCGGCGAGCTCCGCAAAAACTGATGCGGAGAGCACAGTGTGTGCTCTCCGCATTGTTCCGTGCCCCATTCACAGTCAATGGGTCCGCATGTATTCCGCAGAATTGCGGAATACATGCGGACGACATTGCGAACGTGTGAATAGGGCCTTAAACAAAAATGCGTCATTTCAGCCTGCCAGACTACACTTGAATACATTTAAAAAATATTTGCAACTTTTGAAGCATATTTTTGACATTTACACTGGTAAATTTGTTATTGTTTTTGTTTAGCAGTTTAGCTGATATTAGAAAGAAATAAGTGCATCCTGTTTTAACCCTTCAGGACCCTGCCATTTTTCACTTTAAGGGTCCATTCACACGTCCATGGTTTGTTGCGGATCCGCAACACACCCGGCCGGCACCCCCCATAGAAATGCCTATTTTTGTCCGCAAGAATTAATAATACTAATTCCAGACTTCTTCTCACGCTTTAAGGGCCCCTAAAATGCCAGGGCAGTATCAATACCCCACAATTTCCGCTAACTTGTGCCCAAAAATTTTTTTTCTGTGAACCTGCCATGCCCCTCACGGAATACCTTGGGGTGTCTTCTTTCCAAAATGGGTTCACACGTGGGGTATTTATACTGCCCTGGCATTTTAGGGGCCCTAAAGCGTGAGAATCTAAATGCGTAAAAATGCCCTGTGAAATCCTAAAGGTACTCATTGGTTTTAGGGCCCCTTTGCGCATCTTGGGTGCAAAAAAGTGTCACTCATGTGGTATCGCCGTACTCAGGAGAAGTAGGGCAATGTGTTTTGGGGTGTATTTTTACATATACCCATACTGTGTGTGAGAAATATCTCTGTAAATGACAACTTTTAAAAAAAAATTATACAAAGTTGTCAATTTACAGAGATATTTCTCTCACCCCACATGGGTATATGTAAAAATACACCCCAAAACACATTGCCCTACTTCTCCTGAGTACGGCGATACCACATGTGTGACACTTTTTTGCAGCCTAGGTGCGCAAAGGGGCCCAAATTCCAATGAGTACCTTTTAGGAGGGCATTTTTACGCATTTGGATTCCAGACTTCTTCTCATGCTAAAATGCCAGGGCAGTAGAAATACCCCACATGTGACCCCATTTTGGAAAGAAGACACCCCAAGGTATTCCGTGAGGGGCATGGCGAGTTGATAGAAGTTTTTTTTTTTGGCACAAGTTAGCGGAAATTGATTTTTTTTTTGTTTTTTCTCACAAAGTCTCCCTTTCCGCTAACTTGTGACAAAAAGTTAAATTTTTCATGGACTGAATATGCCCCTCAGCGAATACCTTGGGGTGTCTACAGTTGTGAACAGCCCTGTTAAGCCTAAAGGTACTCTTTGGACTTTCCGCCCCTTTGCGCACCTAAGCTGCAAAAAAGTGTCACTCATGTGGTATCGCCGTACTCAGGAGAAGTAGGGCAATGTGTTTTGGGGTGTATTTTTACATATACTCATGTGGGGTGAGAGAAATATCTCTGTAAATTGACAACTTTGTATAAATTTTTTTTTAAAGTTGTCAATTTACAGAGATATTTCTCTCACCCAGCATGGGTATATGTAAAAATACACCCCAAAACACATTGCCCTACTTCTCCTGAGTACAGCGATACCACATGTGTGCCACTTTTTGGCAGCCAAGATGCGCAAAGGGGCCAAAATTCTAATGAGCACCTTTAGGCCTCTTTCACACGGGCGTCATGTTTGACGCCCGGATAGGATGCGGGTGCGTTGCAGGAATATGCATGATTTTTCCACGCGGGTGCAAATGTTTGTAATGCGTTTTGCACGCGCGTTGGAAAAATCGCCATGTTTGGTACCCAGACCCGAAGCCGAACTTCATCACTGAAGTCCGGTTTCGGGTTGAGTATTCTGGAGAATTTATTATTTTCCCTTATAACATGGTTATAAGGGAAAATAATAGCATTCTTAATAAAGAATGCTTAGTAAAATGAGGATTAAGGGGTTAATGTGACCACGGACCATGGGATTGGACCATGTGATGCGACGTCATCACAGGTCCTTTAGAATACAGCTAAAGCTTGAAGTGAGAAGAGAGATCACTAACTACGCGATCAAGTGGCTAAGGTAAGTTAAGTTTTTTATTTTTAACCCCTTAATCCTCATTTTACAAAGCATTCTTTATTAAGAATGCTATTATTTTCCCTTGCTTGCGATTTTCCCGCAGCCTTATTCACTTCTATGGGGCCTGCATTGCGTGAAAAACGCAAAATATAGAGCATGCTGCGATTTTCACGCAACGCAGAAGTGATGCGTGAAAATCACCGCTCATGTGCACAGCCCCATGGAAATGAATGGGTCCGGATTCAGTGCGGGTGCAATGCGTCCTCCTCACGCATTGCACCCGCGCGGAAAACTCGCCCGTGTGAAAGGGGCCTTAGGATTTCACAGGGCATTTTTACGCATTTGGATTCTCACGCTTTAGGGCCCCTAAAATGCCAGGACAGTATAAACAGCCCACATGTGACCCCATTTTGGAAAGAAGACACCCCAAGGTATTCCGTGAGGGGCATGGCAAGTTCACAGAATTTTTTATTTTATTTTTGGCACAAGTTAGCGGGAATTGATATAATTTTTTTTTTTTTTTTTACAAAGTCTCATATTCCACTAACTTGTGACAAAAAATAAAATTTTACATGTACTCACCATACCCTTCACGGAATACCTTAAGGGGTCTTCTTTCCAAAATGGGGTCACTTGTGAGGTTTTTGTACTGCCCTGTGCAATCATTACACGTATGGCCAGCATTAGGAGTTTCTGCTATTCTCCTTATATTGAGCATACGGGTGATGAGATTTTTTTTTACGTTCAGCCTCTGCCAAAATCAGTGCCAAAATCAGTGACTGCAGGTGCGGTGGGCTGGGCGCTAGCTACCCAACAAGTAGCTAACTAACTGGCGGTGATAAGGGACCCTTAGGCCCCATTCACACGTCCACAATTCTGTTTGCGGAACGGAATTGCGGACCCATTCATTTTTATGGGGACAGACTTTGTCCCGCTTGGATCCGGAATTGCGGATCCGCAATTCCGTTCCGCAAAAATATAGAACATGTCCTATTCTTGTCCGCAATTGCGGACAAGAAAAGGCATTTTCTATATAGTTCTGGCAATGTGCAGATCTGCAAAATGCGGAAAGCACATTGCCGGTGTCCGTGTTTTGCGGATCCGCAAAACACATATGGACGTATGAATGGAGCCTTACAGGGGGTGATCAGGTCATCAGGGAGTCTATATGGGGTGATCAGGGGTTAACAAGGGGTTAATAAGTGACCGGGGGGGGGGGGGGTGTAGTGTGGTGCTTGGTGCTACTTTACAGAGCTACCTGTCCTCTGGTGGTCGATCGCAGCAAATGCAACCACCAGAGGACCAGGTAGCAGGTATATCAGATGCTGTTAACAAAACAGCGTCTGATATACATGTTTGATTTCATTTATTTAACTTCTACAGCCTGCCAGCGATCAATCGCGAGACGCATCCGTGCGTTAGGCGGTCCTGAGAAGGTTAAGTGACAGCTGCATTCCACATTTGTGCACCAAGTTGCGTGCAACTTAAAAGGGTTTTCCAACATTTAAATACTGATGATCTATCCTCCGGAGAGGTCATCAGTATCTGATTGGTGGGGGTCTGACATTCAGAACCCCTGCCAATAAGAGGTCTGAGAAGCTAAAGACACTCCTGTGAGCACCACAGCTTTCTCCCTGCTCACCAAGCTCAGTGCTGTACATTTTATAGCGGCTGTGCTTGGTATCGCAGCTCAGCCCCAATCAGCTTTGCGGCGGAGCTGAGCCTAGGTCATATGACCGATGAATGTATCATCACTTTCATCACTTGGTGATGACCTATTCAGAGGTTAGGTCATAAGTATTTAAGGGGGTTTTCCAAGACTTAAAGGGCCACCGAGTTTTGGTAAACCTTTTGATATGTCACAGACAGCTGTAAAAAAAAATGGAAAAACCTTGATAAGAAAAGCGTTTGTAGCCTTGGTGCGGTCATGTGGCGCTTACGATGCGAAAGCACTACTGCCAAGTACTGTGCAGCCTTACCACTGCAGCAGGTTCCACCTAAGCTAATGAACACTGCACTGTTTAGTAGGTCTGTATTGTTAACAACCGCGCAGAACCTTAAAGACCGTGCGGTCATTAACAATACAGACCAACTAAACAGTGCAATGTGAGTGTACCCAAACGGCACGGCCACACAGCGCAGCTAGGCTGTGAATGGCATGGCAAGAACCGCACGGCCCTGCAAGCTGCGACAGTATATAAGTAATTCATTACAAACTGATTGTTTGTTTCCACTTTGCCTGGTTAATGGATGCATAGTAATCCGTAAAACCACACGGCCATTAACAAAAAGCAATCAGTGTGTAGTAAGCCGCGCTCATGGCTGTACCCTCAGGCTATAGGGACGTTTTGTAGCACTACCAAGTGATTTTAAAGTAATCGAGTGATCCCATGACTACTGCAGCCCACAAGACTGCACACAACTCCTTTTCAAAAAGGTCTGTAGCATGTGAGGTCTGTTTTGTAGGCCATTCTGCATCAGCTGGGACACAGAACTTTAGAATACCACAGCTGCTGAAGAACCTCTTTTAAAATAAAATAATACAGTGATCCCTTAATATACAATGGCCTCAGGATACGATATTTTCAACATACAATGGTCTTTTCGGGACCATCATAAGTTGGACTCAACATACAATGTCTAAGACTCAAATCCAACCAATCGACATGGCCATTTCACTGGTAAATCACCTTTTTCCTCATCTAGTAGCTCCTCTGCAGTACTACATGTTCTTTACTGCCCAGTCTGTGCCAGGATAAGCTGCTCCTTTGGACACTATGCGAGCTGAGGTTTCATTTTCTGGTATATGTATCCTCTATGCAAGACCCTGAAGAAGCTCCTGCCCTCACCATAGAAGGTGATCCGCATCTACAGCTTTCCGCATCTATTTCTGCCTGCCTTACGTAAAGACTTGCTTTATCTGTCTTGGTTATCTGCTTATTTTTCTTAAACCGTCACTTTTTCTTGTTTTGGGATGACATTTTTAGGCTTTGGAATCAATTACTGGTTTTCCATAGAGCTATGGACTCAATGGTTTCAACTTACAATGGTTGTTCTACAACCAGTTAATATTGTAACTTGAGGAACCACTGGACATAGAGGAGGAAGGACCATTTAGACAGCAGCTGCTGGATGCATGCAGAAATGCAAAACCCCCCAGGGTACATCCACATGACACGTGAAGAAGAATCCAGTTGGGTTCTTGAAGACTCATCCACCTGGCTGGTACTGTAAAACACTGCGTATTTCCCACACGCATCCAAAATCAAGGTGCAGAATATAAAAAGCAGGGAAAACAGGAAAAAAAGAAATTACATTAAAACCTGAAAGAGTATTAAAAAAAATGTAAACAGTACCCCAAACAACTGGAGATGTTTCTGTCATTTGGTGGTGCTTTTGCAAAGTAAAGTAGTAAGCTGGGTAGGGTTTTACTATTGCTGCACAAATAATATTCATCTTGGTTACAAGGATAAATAAAGCAATACAGTATACTACTGGCTTACAGTGCGGCCCCCGATTCATCTGCACATCTGTGGCGTCAACATTAAGGTTTACAACCAGGGCTGTGGAGTCGGAGTCGAGTCGAGGAGTCGGAGGCAATTTTGGGTACCTGGAGTCGGAGTCGGCAAAAAATGGACCGACTCCGACTCCTACTAGATTTAAATTGGAATAAAAAAAAATTGGAATAAAAAAAAAGCAAGTTTAAATGTCCCAATTCAGATAAAGTTATAATTAATTACTTCTCTACTGTAAGAATAAAGGCCAATGCATGCAGTGCGTCACGTTACCGCTAAACAAAGACGTTAAGTGACCGTGAAGAAGCATGCTTTTCATATGCTTTACTATGCAGTTAAAGGGACACTGACAGGCTGATATATCTGCTGGTATTCATCAGAGGATTAGGAATACAACTAGACGACTGTTACCCCCAGTTGGGGTTTACTTGTGTTTAAAAACTTTTAATCAATATGCAAACTCTCTACCTTTGTGCCCAAGGGGGCAGGCGCACATGTAGAGTACTGGCAGCACTAGACAGGACTTGGTAGCGAGGAGGAAGAGAGAAAGCTGGCACAGCCTCAGCATAGCCACTCTACACGTGCGCCTGCGCAGGAATTCAGCGTTCGGCTAGCCTGAAAAAAAAGGCCAGTGCAGTGAATAATAACGAGGGGAACAGCGCTGGGAAGCTGTACTTCGGGCGCGGCTGGGCACAAAGTCGCAGGAGACGCTGCCCCATTGGGCACAAAGATAGTGAATTTGCATACAGATTAAAATGTTTCTTAAACACAAGTACAGCTTAACTGGGGGTAACATTAGTATCGTTTTATTCCTAATTCTCTGATGAATACCAGTATATATATATCTTTAGCTGGAAAATCAGCCTGTCAGTGTCCCTTTAAGGAGCGGCAATACTTACACTTTCCATTGTCTTGTGGTCTGCTGTTACAGGGAACCCATTGTTATCCTAGCCTCTCACTGATAACTGATTAAGGACTGGAGACACTTGTATAAGTGAAGGGAATGGATAGCCAATAGTTCAAGACTGAAGCTGTAAACCATTGGAAAAACTGCTATCATTCAGCTAAGGCTATAAAACATGTAAACTCAGATTGTTAGCTTAAATTTTAAACATGACTATGGGATTCTACTAGGAAAATCATGTTTTAAAATAAATGCCCCTTCCCCTGCCCCTTCCTGGATCCTCCCACTGCTCTATCTTCAGCAGAAGATCAGCACACAAAGGAGAAGGCAGCAGCTTCTGCTCAACTACCTCTCTGTGCTAGAGGAGATTAGAAGAACTTGGTGGAACAGCTTCGTATTTGCATATTAAATACAGAGGAGTCGGAGTCGGAAGTTTCAAAATCTGAGGAGTCGGAGTCGGACAATTTATCTACCGACTCCACAGCCCTGTTTACAACCACGTGGAGATTTGAGGGCTTACAGCATAGGACATATATATGTCAAACAATGCAAAGGTGTGTATACTTGGCCAAACCCATAAAGTGTTCATTACCTTTACAGCAAGGGTTGGGTGAATCACTAGACAGTAAAATAACATTGGATATTGTACAGTATTTTATTAAGAAAACATTAACTGAGCTGCAGCCCAAGGCATTTACAGAGACAATAACCTGGCAGGGACAAACTAAAAATCAATAGAAGAGTTAAAAGTTACACAGATGGCAAACAGCTTAAAGGGGTCCTCTGGAACTTTTATACACATCAGGAGAGATAGTGGGGTAATATCCCTTTTACCCAATCAGGAGGACTGTGCTGGATTCAAAGTTCGGTTCCTGACGCTCAACAAGCTGACTACCTTTTCCCTCTTCATGCTGCACTGGAGAAACAGTCTTTAGGGAAGGAGAACTACCAAATCCTCAGCTGATAGCTCCACTGTCTCCATCCCACAATTAGAGAAGGAGGACCTCAACTGCACTATGTTAGTGCGGTGAGCGAATGGACAAAAGGCGCAAGTCACAACCCGAGTTCGGATACAAAGTATTTTTATTTGATAGACGACGCGTTTCGGGGTGCTCAGGACCCCTTTATCAAGTCTGTATCCTTATCGCCGTCGGCTTGTTAGCGGATCCCCTATGTACTCCTAGTTGGCACAGCTGGAGAGAGGCCTGAGGGGTATCCTAGTACAGCGGCGCTTCTATGCTCACTGCACGTGTAGCGTTCGGCATCTGCAGTGATCATAGAAGCGCCGCTGTACTAGGATACCCCTCAGGCCTCTCCCTCTCTCCAGTTGTGCCAACTAGGAGTACATAGGGGATCTGCTAACAAGCCGACGGCGATAAGGATACAAACTTGATAAAGGGGCCCTGAGCACCCCGAAACGCGTCGTCTATCACAGCGGTTGTGACACTTTGGGTGCCAGACCATGCTGTGTTACTTGAACCCCCGCTGACTCCTACAACCTCACAGCACGCGTCAGAGTATGAAACAAGAGAAAACTCCAGTGGCAAAGAGGGGTCCCCTACAACCAACCAATACCACCGCCCGGTTACAACAGTGTCAGAGAAAGCCGCATGGTGAGAAGGAGACAGCGGGTATCTATAGAATAGGTATTGTGGGGGTAAGAGAGGCCCTGTAGACCCTTTTAAACAATCTTTTGCAGCCCCATTGAGATGAATGGTTCTGCATCCGATCTGTGGCCACGTGCATGAGCCCTTATAATAATTTATAATGCTGTGTAACCCTTACAGTCCTGAAATTCTTTGTATTAGGATGGCTTCACACATCCGTTAAACCCGGATGTGAGCAGTCCGTGGAAATGCACGCTGGATTTGTTCATTACAGCTGGTGTGCACAGCGTCATTGGTTGCTATGAAGCCGTGCGCTTCCTGCCGCCGCTGCAGGATAGTAATACACTGGTATAAATCATACCAGTGTATTACTGTAGTGCAGCGGCGGCAGGGAGCGTACAGCGTCATAGCAACCAATGACACCGTGCGCTCCGGCTGTAAAGTACAAATCCAGCCCGCATTACCATGGAAGCCAGCCTTAGGCCTCATGCACACGACCGTACATTTGGTCCGCGTCCGAGCCACATATTTTGCGGCTCGGGCGTGGACCCATTCACTGCAACAGAGCGGCAAAAATTGAGGACAATTCGTTGGTCAGTTACGCGACCCTGCAAAAAAAAAAATAGAGCATGTCCTATTCTTGTCCGTTTTACGTGGACAAGAATAGGCATCTCTATAATGGGCCGTCCGTTCCTTTCCGCAAATTGCGGAAGGCACACGGAGCATCTTCCATGTTTTGCGGATCCGCGGTCGTGTGCATGAGGCCTTACACTGACATAATGCTGTCAGTCAGTATAGTGCTGTGCAAACCTTTCAGTGGAAGGGAGGCCTGTCCTGCCCAAGGGGGGATAAAATAAAAGTTTCTTTTTTGCACTTGTACTGTCCAATTATGAAAAGTTTGTAAAAAGTAGTGACCATTTCATTGTAATTATATATGTTTAGTGCTCTATTTTCTACAGAGATTCCTCTTCCATCAGCCTGAATCTTATTGCTTATGGCTTTATCCCGCTCCCATCAGACGAAATAGCAAATCTGTTTTAAAGGGGTTCAGGCATTTAAGCTCATCTCAAAAGTATGTAATTTTTGTAAAGGAAGCTCCAATCATTTTACCATTTCCTTTAGGAGATGCATGATTAAGCAAACCACAGATGTTGTCATCTTGATAGGACTGTAAAAGCATCTACCGGTACATAATATGTGGAAATGGCTTGGCATTTCCATGTCCTGTGCCATCAGTGGAACCCCATTTGTAGCTTTTACAGGCACTTTAGGTTGAGAATGTGCATTAGAAAAAAAAAAAAAAAGCATTCAAGGGCACTTTAACCCTCACAAAACCCTCCAAAACTGGTACATGGCAGAAACAAATCTGCTCTATTTTACCCTTTTTGAAGTGTCTAGCAAGGCGCTATTTTCTGTTCAGTAATAGATTAAAAAGAAGGTGCAACATGTCAAAATTTGGGCATAAGGACCTTAGTAAATGGGACATAAAGGGAAAACAATCTACGGCTGGGTCTCTGGTCTCACCCAGGCATGCTGTAAAAAGCCTATGGCTGGCGGTAAGTCAATTTTGAGACAACGAGCAGATTAAAAAGAAAACTGGTGGGATCTGGGTGACCTCCACACATCCCGAGGATAGGGGTGCCCATTTCCAGGAGGGAAGTTGCCACCTATGCCCAGCACTCTCCACTGAAGTCAGTTTACAGAATACACTTTCTTGGCATACCTGCGTGCTGTAATGTACACTGTACAGCTTTGGAAAGCCTCACTTATTCCATGTTCTATTATGTCCTGTAGTAAACATTCTGGTAGGCGCTATATCCCTTCACCTTCCTATACCTCCTGGCGATAGGATCTCAGCAAGTATTGCTCTCTCTGGCAATAGACAAAAAGATACGGCTGTAATACGACAACATTGTTTTTTCATGGGTAGCGCGGCACTACACCACTGCAGCACCGGTGTCGCTATAGTTTTAAGCCTCAGCAGCGCTCCTCTGTCTTCTGTGACATAACAATGGAGACTTGCTAACACTGACTGTTATGTAACAGAAGACAGAGGAGCGCTGCTAAGGCTCAAAATGGGCCACTTTACAGCTATTTTTCTAACAGAAACGTACGATTTCACTAATTAATGTCTCCAATGACTGTTACACTTCAAGTGCCCACTAGTACAGTTTGGTGTTTAAAATTTATGGGATAACCCATTTAAAGCACGTATTAGGTTAAAGGGGTATCCCCAAAACAGGATTTCCTTGAGGAGATTATGCCTTTTTGTGTTTTGACAGACATCTTATATATCCATTGATTCTAGCGTGTTTATTGACAAATCCTTGTTCGTGAAATGCACCATCACAGGCTCCATCATAAAAGGTACTGTCCTCTAAAAGCAATGCATCATACGGCAGCATACAGTCTAGTAGTCTGCATCAGCCCCAAAGCTGTGTAGTGAGCAATCTGTGTCAGGGTAATCTAAAAAAAGAAAGCCTGCCATTCCAGATTATTCATCCTGTCACCGGGTTTGTAAACTTTATATAATTACTTTAATTTCTTAGTGTTGGCAGACACGTCCTCGTACAGCATATATATTTCAGTTTTGTTTTTTCAGTGCAATTCTAGAAGCAAGACTGCATGTGTGTCTAAAAATAAAAAATAAAATTATCTTTGCCATTACCTACCTCGCAGAGACTGATGAATGCTGACAGCACAAGCTGTTTATTTCTAATGGATTTATTGTTTGCAGAGTCGCCTTTTAATAACATTTGCTACTATGCCCTATATTCTGCAGGGACAACAGAATACGCCTCTAACACTGCCTTGCCATCAGCATTTTTTTGTTTTACGGCTGACAGTAAGAATATGCACATTAAACTGCATTGTGTTTACTACAAGATTTTCATTTGAATTTTTGTATGTCTGGTTACTGAGCTAGACAATCTAATGTGTATGCCGAGCTCCTAACTCTCTCCTGACAGATGATGTTGGGGCAGAGAAGGATCAGGCACATTGGATTTTTTTCCTGATCCTTTTGTTCTTCCAGGAGATAAATTGCCTCCAGAGGTGTCTTGCAGCAGCTTTCTTTCTCCCCACTGACTGAAGCAAGCATATGTGTATCAGGGAGTCAGGAGAGATAGGAAACAGCTATTGAAGGCATATATACAACTAAGGGCTCACGCACACGGCCCTTGCCATTTTTGACGACAAATTGCGAATCGCATCCGTGTGTGTTCCTGATTTTGCAGAACGGAACGTCCTGCCCTCTATAGAACAGTCCTATCCTAGGACATGTTTTATTTTTTTGCAGAGCCGTGTAATGGACATATGGATGTGGCCCCATTGAAGCGAATGGGTCTGCATCCGACCTGCAAAAAATGTAGATCGGAAGTGGACCAAAAATAAGTTTGTGTGCGCTTAGGCTAAGTTCACAATTCAGTTATTTGGTCGGTTATTTCCATCAGTTAAGGGCCAAAATTGAACAGATCATTGCTAATCGTCGTTACTAGTAACGGCGGTTAGAGATTATCTGGTGGTGTAAATGCACTTCCGATTACCCGATGAACAAGCAAAACGCAGCACAAAAGATCATATCCCTGTCACGAACAAGCAGGTGTGAACCCACCGTGTCATGTGTCCTACCTCCTCCAAGGGCTTTGTCTAAGTGAACCCCTCGATCTTCACAGTACCCCTGACCCTGACGGTGGGGATAGTCTTTCCAAGGGGAACACCAGGTCGCTACCTTCTGAGGAGGATTGGCACACAAGGCAGCTGGTCCAGGCGGACCAGGAGGTACCTGAGCAAGGTACCAGAAGTAAAGACGTTGTCAGCAGGCCGAGTCGGAACCAGGAGCAACAGCGCAGGACCGAAGGACAAGGCAGAAGTGAAGTCAGACAGGCAATAGGTCAGGCCAGGCAGCACAGGCACAGGTCAAGCAATCTGTGTCGGCAACAGGAGAGTCAAGGCAAGCAGGGATCAAACAGGTAGCAGAGTCCAGGAATACAAGTACAAGTCAGGAACACAAGCGGAAATCAGGACCCTTAGCAGGACACAAGGACCTTGACACTGAGGCATCTGGAAGGGGGCTGAGCCACTTATATATGTGCAGGAGGGTTAGGATTGGTCAGGGTCACATGATCCAACCCAAAAAGCACAGGAAGTGATGTGGGTCAGCCCTTAAGGAAATGCTGCAAGAAACAAGCATCAAGCATGCTGTGGCCAGGGTAGAAAGGAAACATTGGCAGCAGATCACTGCTGAACATGGCGGTAAGCAGTGGAACAGCGGCGAACAGCAGCCATTGTTACATTCCCAGTGGCAGATTGTGCTGTGCAAACACAATCTGCTGCCGGGAAACAACAAGACAGTACGGGGAATAGCGATGGCATTAGCGATCACTCCGCCCCATACTCTGGAGGAGATCGCTGCATGGAAATGCACTGGTCTTCTCCGCTGGCGATCAGCAGATTGTCAGGAAGGAACAGTCAGCAGATTGTCGTCCCATGCAATGGGACTAGGGATGAGCGAACTTAATTTTTTAAAGTCTCTAAAAAGGTGCCCGCAAAAAGAAGGAGGGCAGACCGTGCATGCCTGGCCACCCTCCATTTGTTTCTATGAGAGTGCTGAAAAAAGCTGAGTGGTGCACTCGACTATTTTTGGAAGTCCCATAAAAATTAATGGGAAGCACACTGCGCAAGTGCAGCCACCTCTCCATTCACGTCTATGGGGCCGACAAATAGCCGAGCCAGTGCTCGGCCATTTTTGCAGTCCCATGGAAATGAATGGAGAGTGGCCATGCATGCACAGTCCAATCTCCTCTTTGCGGTTTATGTTTTACATATAGGTGGGGCCCCAGGGGTGGGATCCACATTGGGGAAATATCCTTGCGATATGCCCCTAATGTATGAGATGAAAGTTCCCCTTAAGGCCACCTGTACATGCTGTGGAATACATGCAGTTTTTGCACAGATTTCCGTGTAGAAAACCGCAGTGTATTACAGTACCAGCAAAGTGTATCAGATTACACTAATCCCATGTACACAGGAAATTGACCTGCCGCGCGGATTTCAAATTAAATGGCATGTCAATTATGTTGGCGGTTTTAGCTGCAGATTTCGCCCTTTTCAATAGGAGAGCAAAATTGCATCAAATCCGCATCAAAATCCACGATTAGACATTACAGATTTTGGTGCGGATATGCTGCAGATCCAGACGGAGATTCGTGCAGATCTTATGTGCGTTCACCCGCAACCATATGCAGGCGGCCTTAGTATACTACCAAGATCTGAAAATGAAACCCTTGGAGAGACACCACCGTCAAAAAAATGTTTTTATTTTTTAGACATTATTTAACAAAATGTAGACATTGTTTAAAAATAACATTGGTTTCCAAGTTTAAAAATATATCATTTTTGTGTTTATTAAATTAAAAATCAACATTAACTGACCTAAAGCGAGGCCCGCATATGGTGAAAAGTGCATGGCCCCCTGAAAAGCTTTCCACCATATTCCGAGTACGGGACACAGGCATGATTGAGGACAGGACTAAAGCTAAGAAAAAATCTATTACGAATGCACACTGGACTATTGTAACGGAAGCTGGACAGCCTTGAGCAGGACACAATTAACCCCTCATTCTGCAGAGTAATGCATGGTGAATTCCAATAGGGCTGACCGGCAGGAAAACATCTCTTGTGAAAAGCAATCTCTCCCCAGTGTTGAAGGAAGCTGGCAACCGAGCAGAAGGACACCAATGTCTCAGCCTGCACGCTAGACTTGTGTGTGATCCAACTTATCCCACTCCATAATTACTCCAGAGGGGAAAAACATCCCGATGAAGTTTTATTCTCTCAACAAGACCGGGTTTTACAAAGCTTCAAAAAGGGAATCTGTTAGGTACAATGACTTGTAGGATTAGCTCTGCTGAATGTAACCTTTCACTTAGAGATCTGTTATCCCTATCACGCTGGGTTCACACTTGAGCGTATTTGATACGCGCGTTTTTGTCGCACGTATTATAGCGCGTGTTTGGAAATAGGAAACGCGTGTTCTATGCACGTTTGTGTGATTGACCACTCTGGCGTCAATCACAACACGCGCGACAAAACGCCCCAAAGAAGCTCCTGTACTTCTTTGGGCGTAGAGCGTTTTACAGCGCGTTCGTACGCGCTGTAAAACGCTCAGATGAGAACCATGCCCGTAGGGAAACATGGGTTTTTTCCTGTTGAGCGTTTTACAGCGCGTAGGAACGCGCTGTAAAACGCTCGGGTGTGGACCTAGCGTAAAAGGATAGGCGATAACGATTAGATCTGGGACCCCCAGGTACACCGTAGCCCTTGAATACCCCCTGCTATTTCCAGAACTCCCACAGAGATTGAGCGGCAGTTCACATGTCATTCATTTCTGGGTGCTTCAGGGTGTACAGGGTACCTGTTCTGGTGATCGGTGGTGGTCACCAGAGGTAGGAAGCCCACTCATCTAGTAGTTATGCCTTATCTTGGGAATAGGAGATAAGTTAACAATTGGAATGCCCCTTTAAGTGCACCAAGGGTGGTCCCAAGTCACTTTTTTTTATCCTTGCTACTCCTACTTCCTCTGCCATCACCTGCCTCTCCTTCTTGACAGGGCGACACAGAGTCACTAGGGCCCTCCCTCACTACACTTAAGGGGGTTCTCCGCTATTTCCATATTGATGATCTACCCTCGGGTTTTATTATCGAGACCCAGACTTCTACCCATTTTCATAAGCAGTAACAATATTTCATTTTAATAATTCATCTAAACCTTTTTTTAAACCATCTACTATTCCTGCCAGTACTAAGGTGGAAGAAGCCTTAAAGGGGTAGTCCAACGAAACATATTTTCCAGTTTTCAAACCAGCACCTGCATCTGAAAACTCTTGCAATAAAAAATGTAGCTATTCAATAAAATGTATCTGTATAGCAGCACCTGCTGTTTGTTCTTTTTCCTATTTCTTTGTCCGGCTCACTGAGATGGCCGCACATGCTCATTTTCATTCTTCAATTGCCTCCTGACCTGTAATAGGCAGAGGGCTCCATCAAAAAAAAGACACCTACTGAGCTGCAGCAGAAAGGAAACTCCCCTTGAGCTGCCAGCTTGATATAAATTTAGCAGAGCAATTAATGGCGAGATCTCTGGATCCATGTGAGGTACAGGGCTGGTTCTAGCTTTCTTAGAAAGATAATGTCATGTACTGTATGATGTCTGATTTTCATTTTTCTACATTAGTCATGTGATAACCCCTTTAACGCCTCTGGAGACTAAACTTTTTCTTCTGCAGTCGGAGGCAGGGCTGCCTTGTCTTTTTAGGGGATTTTACATGGAACAGTTTTTCACCATATTGTTTGTACACCCCATTTATATAGGTTAATCATGTGCCCCCTTAAGCTGGATTTACACAGGCCGTTTGTCGAGAAAGAAGCGGTACTTTCGGACAGTTGGCCCCTCGTTCAGTGACTGACTGATACATTTACACAGCTATAGCGATCTCCCGTCCTCATACGGATTCATGGTTCCTGAGCAGCAGATCACTGCTTAGACCATACGATCTGCTGCCCAGAAACCATGATCGGTGTGTCTGCACGAGCAACAGGATCACCCGATGAACGAACGTTTCACTCGTTCTTCGGTGACACATTTACATGGACCGACTGTTCACAGGAGCGGTTGTTGCAGATAATGTGCACGATTTTCAGGCTAAGTAAATGCACCTTTAGGCTCCATTCACACATCCGTGTGCGTTTTGCGGATCCACAAAACATGGACACCGGCAATGAGCGTTCCGCATTTTGCAGATCCGCACATCGCCGGCACTCTCATAGAAAATGCCTTTTCTTGTCCGGAATTGCGGACAAAAATAGGACATGTTCTATTTTTTTTGCGGAACGGAAGTGTGGACCCGGAAGTGCGGATCCGCAATTCAGGATCCGGGCGGGACATGGTGTGTCCCCATATAGAAATCAAGGTGTCCGTAATGCTGTTCCGCATTTTGCGGACGTGTAAATGGAGCCTTAGACATCTCTTCTCAAGACTAAATTTAATTATTTTAATCGTTCCTCATAAGTACACACACTGCAGATTTTGCTGCAACTGAAAATCAGTTCCATTCATTTGAATGGGATAGCGAATGTATTTCTGCAAGCCCCATTTAGGAGAATGGAAGCGATTTTCAGTCGTGGAAACCTCGGCCACAAAATCCACAGCGTGTGAGCGCACCCTAGCTAATCCCATCCATGCCCCTTATCAGTTAGGCTAGTTTCACACTAGCAGCAGCCTTCTCCGGCGGGTGATCAGCCTGCCAGATCCGTGGTGCCGCTAGTGCACGCGTGCTGCCGGAGGTCTGCTCCGCCCCATTGACTATAGTGGGGCGGGCCGGAGTTCCAGCAGCAGCACGGCAAACACGCCGAGAGGCGGCCGGAATAAAACTACGACAAGTAGCCTTAAGGTGCTGTTAAGGTGCAAAGGATGGATGCAAAATGAGCATAACGGATGCTGAAAATAAAGGATCCGTTTTTGTTTTTTTAAATGGTGATGTGACCCTACCCTTAGGACCTGCACAGATTTACACAAATGTATGTCCGCGTAGTGTCTGTATTGTATAATCTAACAGACTAACAATTTGCTGGAAAATTACACACTATTATGGCTTTTGACTTCAATACACCCGAAAGCAGGTCGCACCAAGGGTGTCACATGTGGCTTTACCATTCCTGAAAAATTTCCAATCCCCTGCAAAATACACCATTCTTTAAAAAAAATGCTGGCTATTGACTTTTTATAGAGGGTTTTTAATCCGTCCCATTTAAGGGCTATGGGCACCTTTCCCGATCGTAAAGTGATTTATCAACAAATCAAACTTTGATGTGGCCATCAATCAGTCTGGATCAGGGATGCCCACCCTGCGGCCCTCCAGCTGTTGCAAAACTACAACTCCCAGCATGCTTGGACAGCCAACAGCTATCAGTCTACAGCAGTGCATGGTGGGAGTTGTAGTTTTATAACAGCTGGTGGGCGGCAGGTTGGGCATCACTGGCCTAGATAATCGTTCAGGAAAGGAGAGAGGGGAGCTGGAGACCGAGGCGCCAAACAAGCCCTGACAGATTTCACTGTGGATTTCTGCAGCTTGCTATGGTCTGTGATACACAGAAGCTGCAGAAGCCAAATAAAGTACAATTTGTAAAGAAACTCCGTTACAAAAATGACTTGCAGCCAGAAATACATGCAGCCATTCCACACTTACTGTAAGTGTCCTGGTATGAACTCTCAATACTCGGGTGCTGGTTATTGCTGAAGCGAAAAGGACATTTCTCATGTGTCAATCCATCTATTAGCTAGCATTGATCGCCTTACTGTTGTGTGAACTTCAATTAGGGATCTACAGAGGGAAGAGAGCTTTTACACCATGCCAAGAGTCCAATCCTAACATGGTCTAAGGCTGCAATTACACGGGCGTGATTTCCGCGCGGGTGCAATGCTTGAGGTGAACGCATTGCACCCGCACTGAATCCAGACCCATTCATTTTCTATGGGGCTGTGCACATGAGCAGTGATTTTCACGCATCACTTCTGCGTTGCATGAAAATCGCAGCATGCTCTATATTGTGCGTTTTTCACGCAACGTAGGCCCCATAGAAGTGAATGGGGCTGCGGGAAAATTGCGCATATTCCCGCAACACACCTGCATCCAATCCGGGCATCAAACATGACGCCCGTGTGAACCCAGCCAAAGGGTATACGAACACGTTCAGGAATCCAATCCTTTCTGGCTCAGATGTGCCGGCAGATCCGGAACAGGGTTTTCAGGTTTCCAGATTTTTTAAATCCGTTGTGTGGTCATTCAATAAAAGTTATTTCTGCTGCATGTGAATAGGGTAGAGCATACCCCACTAACTTGTAAGCGAAAATTGAAACGTCCCCCCCCCCATGCAAATTTCTTAACTGAATCCCTTTGCCACAACGAAAGCGCTCATTGCCCATGGCCCTTCCGCTGCCCCCCTACCTGGCCTCATTGGTGGAGCACCCCTGTAACTTGTAGTGGATGAGTGAAGAGTAGATTCATCAAACCCTGAACGTGTGAACAGGGCACCCTATCCAAATACTGCTTGGAAACTATTTTCGTAGACACGATGAGTCAACGCTGCAATCATGTTACGTCGTTCCGATACAGACCCCGCTACGTTTCTTCAAAACGGGACCAATAAGGCTCAATATTTTAAAAAGGTAGCAGAAAAGCCGACTTGACTCTGGTCCTGTGAGATATAACATTATCTTGCCGTTCAGCATTATATATAGGGCATATATGTATCCAGCACTTACACGGATGTATGATGTAAATGAGCAGTAATCAGCGTGTGAGTACCGCGTCTATCCTCTTTAACGCGGCCATAAAAGCACTTTGGCTGCACTTTATGGCACATGCCCTGAAGAGGATCACTTATGTGCTCTCTATGAAGAGCTCCGCTTGACGAGATACAAAAGCCGTAGCGCTGAAGCAGATATACATCCAGATTTTCTGGTGTCCTTCATACAGGTCCTTACAAGCCCCCAGATGATGGCCAAGTACGATCCTCTTTATTCTACTTTTGGATGGTCTCCACTGGTGACATTACATCAGAAAAATATGAGAAAAACGCATTCCCTCCGGGTCCACGGATAGGATAGGATTATCCCTATCAATCACTACCACGGATAACCCTCCATAACACCCACGTGCCCCATCCTAACCCCTTTCCTGCCCAATCCCGATCCCCAACTTCACCCCAAGCTTATATACGGACTTCCAACTGTATCCGATACAGGACAGAAATAATTATACTAGCTGATTCAGATTGTCCTATGAATCCTGCAAAGGTATTTTCAAGATTTCATGGAAAAGCCAGATAAAAAATACAGAGAACAGATGTGCAGTGAACTGGGAATATACAGCCCATGGCGACATAGCAGGTTCCTCAGTGGGGTCCCACTGGCGGGTCCCCCCCGCCACCCATTAACCTCTATATATCCTAAGAGGTCAAATAAAATGGTAGTCCAATAGAGATCAATAGCATCAAATGGTAAATGAAGTCTTCTACAATAGTCAGCATGCCAGCCAAGTGTCCCATATGCAAAACCCACCTGGCTGTGTACGTTTGTGCAGATTAACGCCCAGTGTGTACAATGCACAGCATTTCCTCTCCACCTGGTATTCTAGGCACTGCAGGTCAGCACTGCTGTATCAGCAGCCACAGCATGCACAGGCTGTATATGCTCCATACATCACAGCTGGCTGCATTACTCCCAAGGCAGCTACACACAGGTCTTACCTCCCGCAGACGACGAGTTGCTGCAGCCCATGCCGGCGGGTACACGGTCCGGCTGCTGTCACTGAGGGAGCCGGGCGCTGGAGGCTTTTACTACAGGGGCGGGGACTGCCTGAACACGGAGCGGACGAGCTGCGAGTGACGGGAGAAGATAGGGAGCAGGGCGCTACTGCAGCCCACATGACTGGCATCACCCCGCCGTCCAATCACAGCCCGGGATTCCAACCGTACTGCATTCTGATTGGCCGAGCCCCAAGGGCGGGAGTCAAAAGAGAGCAACTCTGCCTCCATACTTCAAGCTCTCTGCCTGGAAAGTTGGTAGTGTGGTGGCAGAGAGCCAAGGCTGTGTCCACCTGAGCAACCAATTCTGTCTTATTCCTTCTTCACACCATTGTGAGCCCAAACCAGGTGCAGATCTTTCCCTTATGGCCTCATGCACAGGACCGTTGTTTTAGTCCGCGTCCGATCCGCATATTTTGCGGCTCGGGCGCGGACCCATTCACTTCAATGGGGCCGCAAAAGATACGACAGCACAAGGAGATACGACAGCCCCACAAAAAAATAGAGCATGTCCTATTCTTGTCCGTTTTGCGGACAAGAATAGGCATTTCTACAATGGGCCGTGTTCCGTTCCAGAACGCGGAGCAGCTTCCGTGTTTTGCGTATCCGCGGTTTGTGGACCGTAAAACACATACGGTGCATGAGGCCTGTACCTTATGTCTGTGGAGGCTCCACTCCTGGTTTTAGCTCATAATGGCCTCATGTACATGACCGCAAAACACGGAAGCTGCTCCGCGTTCCGTTCCACAATTTGCGGAACGAAACGCGGCTCGATTGTAGAAATGCCTATTCTTGTCCGGACAAGAATAGGACATGCTCTATTTTTTTTTTTGCAGAGCCACGGATCGGAGCAATTTTTGCAGCGCCGTTTAAGTGAATGGGTTTGCGCCCGAGCCGCAAAATATGCGGCTTTGACGCGGACCAAACATACGGTCCTGTGCATGAGACCAATCACTGATGGAAATCACTGACCAAACACTGATGTGTGAATGAGGCATAACACTTTTGTCTAGAAAAGCTACTCCAGTTATCCTACTCCACCCCCCCGCTGAAGTGAGATTACGACTTTTTTTTCATTTTTTTTTAAAAAGGGATAAATCTGGAGCGAAACTCATTATGTAGGTAACCACACCTATTTCCCCAC
Organism: Bufotes viridis; assembly: GCA_033119425.1. Lineage (NCBI taxonomy): Eukaryota > Metazoa > Chordata > Amphibia > Anura > Bufonidae > Bufotes > Bufotes viridis. The sequence goes on from CM065590.1 coordinate 279,635,783, forward strand.
CCATACTTTAAAACTGGAGTGAGTGGTGTAAAAATGTACAAATGAGGGGGAAAAAAGTTGCAAAAGTCCAATTTCGCGACTTTTTGAAGTAAAAATGCTGGAGTAAAGGGCCTTAGGCTAGATGCATACGTCCGTGGTCGTGGACATAAGCAGTCCATGGTAACCAGGACTGGATTTCTTCTTTACAGCCTGAGCGCACGGCGTCATTGGTTGCTATGACGCCGTGCACTCCCTGCCGCCGCTGCAGTACAGTAATACACTCATATAGATCATACCAGTGTATTACTGTCCTGCAGCGGCGGCAGGGAGTGCACAGCGTCATAGCAACCACTGACTCCTGCTGTAAAGAAGAAATCCAGTCCTGGTTACCACGGACTGCTAACGTCCGGGTTTAACGGACATGTGCATCTAGCCTTAGCGTATGTTCAGACTGAGTATTTTCAGCACGGATCTGGTGCCAAAAACCAGGCCGAATCCGGACTTAAACCTCCTCCCATTGTTTTTAATGGGAGCTGCACCAAAGTTCATGTGGCGGAGAGTTTTTGTAACATGACTTTCAATATCGCGTCAAGAATGTACAGATCCATTACAACGTGGACCCCTCGTAAAGTGAGAGCCTGTTCACATTCAATGCAGCTAAACCTAGAGCAGAAACTGTAGCACAGTTCAGCGGTTTCTACGCAAAGGATTTTATCGCAAACTAAATCCTGTGTGAACCTAGCCTTAGGGCTCATACACACAAACTTATTTTCTTTCCGCATCCGTTCCGGGGTCTCTTTTGCGGACCGTAAGCGGAAACATTCATTTCAATGGGTCCGCAAAAAAACGGAATGTACATTCCGTTTCTGTATGTCCGTATTTCCGTTCCGCAAAAAAATAGAACATGTCCTATTATTGTCCGCATTCCTGACAAGGATAGGCCTGTTCTATTAGGGGCCAGCTGTTCTGTTCCGCTAAATACGGAATGCACACGGACATCATCCGTATTTTTTGCGGACTGCAAAATACATACAGTCGTGTGCATGAGGCCTTATATAGGGAATGCTATCAATCACTATACTCCAGAGAGGCGGCACTCAGAGCCCTCTCTGTGGACACCCGCACCCTGGAAAAAGTCTATGGTGTACTAGTATACCTTAGACTTTTCCTGCCATCCATCAGCGCAGGCCGCACTATAACCTGCTCAGGCGGCGCGCTGAATGTAGGCAGGCTATTATAGATAAGTGATAAAGTACATGGAAGATATACTAGACTGGTATTTAGGTTACATCGCCGTGTTGGCACTTTGCGATAAATAAGTGGGATTTGGGTGCAGTTTGGGCACTCGGTCTGTGAAAGGTTCACCGACACTGCTATACTCCACACACTGATTACCATCTAAGCTACAGAGGGTTTAGAGAAGTGGACGGCACAGGGATTAAATACCTGCTCCAAAGGCTTTGGTTTACAAAGGTTTACGGTAGCTATGAAGGAATGTGCCTGCTCTGCAGTAATGGTCTGATGTGAAGAAGCAGTAGGACGTTATACAGAGAACTGCTCTTCACACCATTGCACAACTTCCAATAGCTTAAACAGTTAGGGCTCATTCACACGACCGTGGTTTTGGTCCGCATCCGAGCCGCATTTTTTGCGGCTCAGGTGCGGACCCATTCACTTCATGAATGGCCCCGCAAAAATTATGAGCCATGTCCTATTCTTGTCCATTTTGCGGACAAGAACAGGCATTTCTATAAAGGCCCGTCCGTTCCGTTCCGCAAATTGTGGAAGGCACACGGGCGGCATCCGTGTTTTGCAGATCCGCAATTTGCGGACTGCAAAACACGGCACGGTCATGTGAACAAGCCCTTAAAAGGATTTTCCTAGACTTTACAGCTGATGACTAGGGATGGGGAACTTCAGTTTTTGAAGTCCGGGTTTACACTGAATTGCGTCATGGATTCCGTTCCCACAGAACATAACGCAGTTCAAGGATGGAATGCATAACGGGAACCAGACGGATTTGTTATGCTGCCCGTAGACTTCTATTGTGACGGAATGCCTCTAAAGGCATTTCGTCCTTGAATTGCGTTATGGTTCGTGGTAACGGAATCCGTAATAGAACTCACCATATAACCAAACCTTGAAAACTTGAAGTTCGCTCATTCCTACTAATGACCGATCCTCAGGATAGGTCATCAGTATCTGATCGGTGGGGGTCTGACACCCTGCACCAAAATAAACATATATAAATCCACACTATGGGGGTCATTTACTAAGCCAGTTCTATTTTACACCAGTTTGATGAATGAACCCCTATTTTCCCAATTTTGGGGCGTTTTTTATATGAGGTTTTAGGTGCGTGTTTGATGCGGCTTTTCTGTTTATGTTAACAACCTCATTGAACTCTATGGGGAAAATCGTACAATTGATATGCCACAGATTTTGAAATTCTCAGATTTCCACACACAGAAAAAAAAGCAAAGTGTACGTGAGATTTGGCCTGGTATTATATTACGCTGCGGTTTTTCCGCAGTGCAGGGACACTAAGGCCACCTGCCCGTGCTGCGGAACACATGTATTTGTTCGGAGCAGATTCCTGCACGGAAAAAACACAGCATAGTACAGTACCAGCAAAGTGTACGAGATTACACAAATCTTACGTACACTTTGTGGATTTTTTTCCGTACGGAAATTGACGGGCATTGTGGATTTCCAAATATGTAGCATGTCGACTATGTTTGCGGTTTTAGCTGCAGATTTCACCCTTTTCCAATGAAGAGCGATACCTGCGGAAAAAACGTCATCAAATCCGCACCAAAAAGCACTGTTAGAAATTGTGGATTTTGGTGTGGATATGGTGCAGAAACGTACAGAAATTCACAAGGAAAATAGAGCGGATCTTCTGCACGTTGACCTGCACCCATGTGTGGCATTCATATATGGCAGATTTTCAATTTTATTCAATTGAATGGAGCTTGCAGAAATCCATCTGCTTCCTGCCAAAACAACTACATTCAAATAAATGGAATTGATTTTTAAGTCATAGAAAATTCTGCGACAAAATATGCCGCACGTGAAGGCACCCTAAAGGCTCATGCACAACACCGTTGCCTTAAATTGCGGATCTGCAAAACACGGATACTGGCTGTGTGCATTCTGCATTTTGCAGAACGGCCAGTCCCTAATAGCACAGTCCTGTAATGCAGACAATAATAGAAAATGCTCCATTTTTTTGCAGAACAGACATATGACATAGGGACATGTAATGCACACAGAGTTATTTCCTTTTTTTGTAATAAAGTGAATGGTTCTGCATATGGGCTGCAAAAAAAAAAAAGAACTGACAAGGAAAAAAAATAAGTTTGTGTACATGAACCCTAAGGCTACTTTCACACTAGTGTTTTTTGTGGATCCGTCAGGAACGAATCCGGTTGTATTATGTCTTCTATAGCCGTGACAGATCTATCATGAACGCCATTGAAAGTCAATGGGGGAGGGATCCGTTTTATATTCTTGCTCCGTACCACATCGCGGACAGAAAAACGCTGCTTGCAACCAAACCAACCATTTTGGTGCATTCCGTTTCGTTCAGTTCAGTTGAATGGGGACAAAATTTTGACGGATCTCAATAGCGGAATTGAAAATGCTAACGTGAAAGTAGCCTAACTCTTAGCAGTATAGTTCCATTACTTAATGTTGTTTTGTATCACCATCTTCTGTTGACAACAAGAGGGTCATTGGGGGTCATTTACAAAGACCCCTTGCGCTGCTGGAGGATTTGCCTAATGTCCAGGCCCCTGCGACGCCCCCACCACTCCAAAATGGTGAGCATGGGTGTTAAAAAAGTGGCAAAAAGGGATCTTGTGGCTGATTCTGAGTCAAAAACAGTTGCAAAAATGTTGTCCTCATTTTTTTTGTACAGCCAAATAACACAAACAGGAATAGCTTGGGGCTCAGATTTACTAATGTGCCTGTGCCTAGAATCTGTCTAAAAAAAAAGTAGTGCAAATCGGAGCAATTTTAATGCAATCTGGTGCAACTATGGTTTCCAAACTTTTTTATGACTTGCTGAACAAGGGGGTGGGAGCCGGAGAACGGAAAGGACAAATTCTGCAGATAACTGAGACCTAGCTGAGTGTAACGGAGCCTAAAGACCCCTAGACTATAATGGGGTCCGTTAGGTGTCTTCTCGGAACATGATTTTTGAGCAGAGACAAAAGTACTGCATGCAAGACTTTCATCTCCGCTCAAAAATCATGTTCAGAGCGGACATGGAACGGACCCCATTATAGTCTAGGGGTCTTTAGGCTCCGTTACAGAGGCAGGGCATTTCCAGGGGCAGGGTTTTGGATGCCCGATTTTACCAACCTAAACATTGGTAAGTATGCTGCAGTCTTAGTAAATATGGGCCTGGGAGTTTAGTGTGCTGGCTCCATTGATGCTTGACCAGTTGTAGCCACCACTCACATGTCACACAGATGAGTGCAAACTGGAATATAGAGTTGCTAGATGACCATACATTTTTCATCTTATTATGGATCTTTTTGTGACTTATTCACAGAAATGCAATCGGTCATGTTATTTTTAACATGGGTTGTCTTGATAAACTGGCGATGATTGTTACAGTTTATAGTAGTCATCAGTATACTAAAAGAAAATACTGTGATTAATAAATCAGGGCCTAAGTGAGCCCTATAGTTATTTGTTTTATCCAGGCTTTGAGGTTCAGAGGTACATTCTCCCTTCTTCCTAACATGAAAATCCTTCTCACAGTGTTAGGCGTTGACTAAAAACGGAACAAAATTGTAAATGATTCCATGCTTTCAATACAAAGAAATACCGCAAGGTTGTAAGGGTTCAGACCTCACAGACAGGCCCTGAGTGGTATGAATGACTCCCCATTCTAGACCGGTGGAAGAAAGCAGACAGACACAGATCTAAGTCTACATTCACACAAACATATTTTGTTTCCGTGTCCGTTTTAGTTTTTTTTTAGCGGATTGGATGAGGACCCATTCATTTCAATGGGTCCGCAAAAAATGGGGACAGCACCCCGTGTCAATTCTGTAGCCCCACAAAAAATATATTCTTGTCCGTTTTGCGGACAAAATAGGCATTGTTACAATGGATCCGCAAAAAAAAACTGATGCAGCACAGATGTCAAATGGACGTCATCCGTTTTTTTTGCAGGTCGCAAAATACATATGCTTGTGTAAATGTAGCCTTAACCCCTTAAGGAAGCATGACGTACCGGTACATCATGATTCCCGAGTCCTTAAGGACCTAATGATCGTTGGCGGTATAGTGGTTTTAGCAGAGTGTCAGCACATTGCTGACGGTCTGCTATAAACTGCTGACATCTGTGCTGCAGATGTCAGCAGTTTAACCCCTTCCATGCCGTGGTCCGTACAGACCGCTGTATAGAAGGGGTTAACAGGGAGGGAGCTCCCTCCCTCTCCCATTGGGGGCTGCTGTGCCCTTGCAGCCCCCGATTCTTGATGGGATCGCAGAGGCAGGGAGCTCCCCTCTCTCCCCATCACCCGCTGCTCTGTTCTGTCAGCGGGTGATGATTACCATGGCAGCAGGACGCTTTCAGAGGCGTCGTGCTTGCCATGGTAATGTAAGTCTGATCTGACTTCTGCTGAAGGCAGAAGTCTGATCAGACTATGTAAAGAAAAAAAAATACTGTACAGTCCACTATATGGTGTACTGTACTGTATTATACTGACATCAGACCCACTGGATCTTCAACAACCAAGTGGGTCTGGGTCAAAAAAAATATGACTGAATATCACTGAATAAAAATTTAAAAAATCAAATACACTACACATATTAGGTATCAAAGCATCCGTAAAAACCTGCTCTATAAAAATATCACATGACCTAACCCCTCAAGTAAATACCGTAAAAAAAAAACATAAAAACTTTATGTTACCCTGATTCTGTAGTTTGCAGAAACACCCCATATGTGGTTGTAAACTGCTGTATAGCCAAATAGCAGGGCATAGAATGGGCATAGAATGAAGGGAACGCCATATGTTTTTTGGAAGGCAGATTTTGCTGGACTGGTTTTTTGACACTATGTCCTATTTGAAGCCCCCCTGATGCACCCTTACAGTAGAAACTCCAAAAAAGTGACCCCATTTTGGAAACTACGGGATAAGGTGTCAGTTTTGTTTGTACTATTTTAGGGTAAATATGATTTTTGCTTGCTCTATATTACACTTTTTTTGAGGCAAGGTAACAAAAAATAGAAATTCTGAAATTTCATCTCCATTTGCCAATAACTCTTGTGGAACACCTAAAGGGTTAACAAAGTTTGTAAAAATCGTTTCTGGATACCTTGAGGGGTGTAGTTTCTTAAAAGGAGTCACTTTTATGGAGTTTCTACTCTAGGGGTGCATCGGGGGGCTTCAAATGGGACATGGTGTCAAAAAACCAGTCCAGCAAAATCTGCCTTCCAAAAACCATATGGCGTTACCTTCATTCTGTGCCCTGCCGTTTGGTCATACAGCAGTTTACGCCCACATATAGGGTGTTCGTGCAAACTGCAGAATCAAAGCAATAAATATTGAGTTTTGTTTGGCTGTTAACCCTTGCTTTGTTACTGGAAAAAATGGATTAAAATTGAAAATTTTCCAAAAAATCTAAATTCTGAAATTTTATCTCCATTTGCCATTGATTCTTGTGGAAAACCTAAAGGGTTAACGCCGTTTATAAAATCAGTCTTGAATACCTTGAGGGGTGTAGTTTCTAGAATGGGGTCATTTTTGGGTGGTTTCTATTATGTAAGCCTCACAAAGTAACTTCAGACCTGAACTGGTCCCTAAAAAGTGGGTTTTTGAGATTTGCTTCTAAACTTCTAAGCCTTGTAACGTCCCCAAAAAATGAAATGACATTCCCAAAATGATTCCGTAGACATATGGGGAATGTAAATCAATAACTTTTTTTTGCAGTATTACTATGTATTATAGAAGTAGAGAAATTGAAACTTTTTGTTAAATTTGGTATTTTTTTATAAATAAAAATGATTTTTTTTTTTTACTCCATTTTACCAGTGTCATGAAGTACAATATGTGACGGAAAAACAATCTCAGAATGGCCTGGATAAGTAAAAGCATTTTAAAGTTATTCACACAAAGTGACACTGGTCAAATTTGCAAAAAAGGCCGGGTCCTTAAGGTGAAATTGGGCTGAGTCCTTAAGCGGTTAAAGGGACAGCAGCTTTTACTGATCACACTTGAGTCAACAAGCTTGGCAGTTACAGAGCTCTCACAAGAGACAACTGGCTTAGTTGTTACAGTCGCATGTTGGCCAACTAGAATATGGTTGCAACGGTTTCTCAGTGAGACCACATGCTTAGGGCTCATGCACACGAACATATGCCGCCCATGCCGTGCATTAGGGGCTACATATTGCAGTCATCAAATTAACGCGCACCGTCCGTGTGGCCGACGTTAATGGATGCAGACCCATTCAACTTGAATGGGTCCGTGATCCGTCCACACTGCAAAACAATAGAGCATTTTTTTTTTAGCGGTGCGGAGTCACAGACCAAAATGCTAAAGAAGCGCACTGTATCTTCCGGATTGCGGATTCATTCAAGGGATATAGAGCGCACACAGTCGGTGCCTGTATATCGCGAACCCGCTGTTTGCAGGCCGCAAAGTGGGCAACAGCTTATTTTCCCCATGAGGCATCACGCCCAAATTCTGGGTGATGACCATCTATGGGTCATATACTAACACCAGTGTTTTACATGCCAGTGCATCTTCTGCTGTCCATGCGCCCAAACTGAAATCTACTCCAACCATCTGCTGGAGCAGTTTTCAGCTATAATGTGAATTGGTACGGGGCAAATCAGTGGTGTGCATAGAACAGAGAGGGCCCCATAGCAGAGATCAAAACTAAACCGCCATTATGGTGTTGGTTTCTTTGACACCTAGGACAGAGGGGTTTATATTCGTTTCCCTTAAATGCCCTTTCCATGACCCTTGAGCTAACTCTCTGACTCTGTTAACAGTCCTGCACGGGTCCTGGCCACCAAGTAGCAAAGTTGATGTTATCAATCAAGTATGGACCATAGGGCACCGTAGGAGCTGGCTCTTTGCTATTGGATCAAACGGTATGCTTTATGGAAAACAATTATGCATAACTGTTGTAGCTAATCTGTTGTTGCTGTATCTGCCAAATGTCTGATGAGCAAAGGGTTTGAAGAGTGAAAAGCAGCCATTTAACACAAGAATTCTTAGAACAATAGCCCCTTTGTCTCTTGGGACATTTACAATGTCTCAATATTCCACTCTGAGAGATAGCATGAAAGGGTGTTATTGTGATTTCCGTGTTCCAATGCACTGACCTTGATGGAGAAGTTACTTGTAAATTCTTGCAATTTTTTTTAATCTAAAATGGAACATTGAAAACTCACAAGGTAAAATATCTGCTACACTTAGGTGTGCAAATAGGCGCTCCTCCAGACGAAAGAAAACTGTCTCTTCAGTTTTGTCTGCAATATCGTTCAGTTGTTCAGTTTTTCCCGTGCGGGTGCAATGCACTTTGATGTGTTTTTCACGCACGTGATAAAAAAATTGAAGGTTTACAAACAACATCTCTTAGCAACCATCAGTGAAAAACGCATCGCATCCGCACTTGCTTCCGGATGCAATGCGTTTTTCTCTGAAGCCCCATTCATTTATATGGGGCCAGGGCTGCGTGAAAAACAAAGAATATAGAACATGCTGCATTTTTCACGCAACGCGGAACTGTTGGGTGAAAAAAAAAACGCTCTTGTACACAGATCCATTGAAATGAATGGGTCAGGATTCAGTGCGGGTGCTATGCGTTTATGTCACGCATTGCACCCATGCGGAAAACTCGCTCGTGTGAAAGGTGCCTAAGATTCTCTATGCCACTCTGTGCCACAGCAAAAAACAGCACTAAGAGCTCCATCAAAAGCCTTACCCAGCCAAGCAGCCCCCTTCTATGGATTGATCAAGGATGAATTCCCAAATGAGTCAGATATTGACTTACAGGATAGCTACCTGTAGATGGTATTATGGGAAATTTTATTCCTTTTGTAGGAGAACTAATTAGCATACCTTTTCCCAGGAAGCATTACCTGTAAGAAGGAGACGGCACACAGGTCATTTTGAAGAGAAAGCAGAGCTTGCACGAGTGCCGCTACCTCTTCATACAGCTGATCAGCGAGGGTTCTGGGAGTTAGACTCATGCATGGGATTCAGCCGATTCTCTCCAGTTCTCCAGATCTGGTTGTTAAAATTACAGCCGGATCGGAGAACCGTGTTACCGCCCCTATCCGGTGCTCTGGCAGCAGCGGCAGAGCAGCGAGAGAGGAGCGTTTCCATTGTGGAAGCGCTCATCTCCCTAAATTCATTAGTATCGCCGTCCTCGGTACAGCAATACAAATTTAGGGCTCATGCACAGGGCCGTGTGCCGGCCGGGCCCGTACTGTGGACCGCAAATGTCGGTCCGCAATGCACGGGCACGGTCGTGGGGCAGCCGCATACGGATCGCTGACCCATTTACTTGAATCGGGTCTGCAATCTGCATCCGACGGTCCGCACCCCTAAAAAATAGTGCATGCACTACTTTTTTGCGGTGCGGAGGCACGACCAGAAACACCACGGGAGCACTCTTTAGTGCTTCTGTGGGGTTCCGATCTGTGCCTCCATTCCGTATCTCTGTGATTGCGGACCCATTCAAGTGAATGGGTGCGCGATCGGTGTTGCGGGTGCACACGGCCGATGCCGATGTATTGCGGGCTGGGCAACGGCCGTGTGCCTGAGTCCTTGGGGTACATTCACATGACTGTATAATTTTATCCGCGTCCAATCCGCATCTGTTCCGCATTTTGCAGAATAGATGCGGATCCATTCATTCCTATGGGTGAATAAAATGTGCGGACAACATTCAGTACGTTGTCCGCATCCGTGTTTCCGCATTTCTCGTCCGCAAAAATACGAAGCTTGTACTACTATTGTCCACACAGATCGGTCCGCAGCCCCATTCAAGTCAATGGATCCGCAAATTACCCCCCCCACAGTAATAGTGCTCCAGTGCTCCCAAACTCCCCAAACTCCCACCAATAGTGATATTTATCTGACAGAGTGCACTTAGCAGTAATAATGTCCCCACTGTGCCCCAGAAGTAATAATGTTCCCATAGTACCCATAATAGCAATTATGTTCCCCATGGTCCCCCAGTAGTAATTGGGGGACATAATGTTTACACTATTAGTGTCAGGGACACTATTTGCTGGGTGCATTTATTTTAGAGCAGTGTATGCCAATAATTATTGAAGGGCACTATCTGTGTGGTACTAGTATTTTCAGGTCTACAGTTTCTGTAGTATAACACTGGGGAGCACAGAGGGCACAGTATTGGAAAAGTAGGAACCTAAGATGTTTTTTTTTCAAACTGCAGAGATGAGAGATGGGTGCAAAATCATCATGGCAGTCTGAACAGAGAAGATGAGGAAAGAGGTGGTCTACATCAGAGGAAAAGTCACTGGATATTAGAGGTATGGGGCGCTGAATATAATGTGTATGCAAATATGTCTTTTGTGCTAGGTAAAAAATGTGTATAAAATGTATATGGAGTAGGTATATATACTGTAGCCTATGTGTAATTTATATACTGTACGGTGTATCGTATATTGGTATATATTGTATATGCGATGTATTTATGTGAGTGTAGTGTATACATGATATATGTGAGTGTAGTGGCTATATAGTCTATGTATGCATACCTCCAGACTGTCCGGATATGGCATAACCGCTGTGTGGGGGGCACAATGGAGAGTAGGCAGGATTTGGAAAATGTACAGATAGATATCGGGTGGAGTTAAAGATGTGGCCTAGCGTTTAAAAAATTTGGCGCAGAGCACTTTGCACACCGCTGATAGTTTAGCTCCTTAGGCTTTTTAAAAGTTGGGCGGTATGTGTATGTAGTGTATATGGTGTATTTATGCATGTGTGCCATGTATATGGTATATTTGTGTGTGTATGTCTGTTGCATATATACGGTGTATGTATATGAAAATATGTTGTGACGCCGCATGTCCACCGTTGAGTAGGGAACCTGTTAAAAATTTGAACCCCACCCCTGATTGGACTCCTGCCGAACTGATAATGATGACCTATCCTGAGGGCAGGTCATCAATATTGTACCACTGCACAATCCCTTTAATTGCTGTATTGTAGCCCTTCATGTAACTGGCACCATGTTCACCGATAGTCTGTAGCTGTTCTCCAAGCATATTACAAATGTAGAAGAGATATCAAGTTAATTTGAAGTTGACCAAATGGCTACCATTTTTAGGATCCACATGTAGTTGTTAAACCACATGTGTGTATTTAAAAGCATTCGATTCAGCAGAGGGAAGCGTAAGTAACACATTTTAAAGTTCTCTAGAAGCAATGAAGATGGTCTGGAGATGACCGGTGGTGGAGACTTCCATGTAGGAAGTGATCTTGTAGATATCATAAAACAATACAGTTTGATAGGATCTTTTTAACAATATCAAATATTGCATCCAATATTGCCTTGTGCCTGAGATCACGCTCTATTCAAAGTTCATGGTCTTTGTTCACTTACATTATTTTGAAATAATTGAGGTTAGGAGTACAAAGGCCACTTTGCTAGAAACTTCAAAAAACACAAATTTTGTTAGAATTTCAGCTCTCCATGTAAGGAAGTACGTCTGGACAAAGTGCACAGTCTGAGTTCTGTGCATGTTTTACCTTGACTGATGATTTATGGTTATACTGAAATTAATAATGATACTATCTATAGGAAATTGTTAGATCTGCAGTCCGTGCCCGCTGCCTTGCTACTGTCCCCTGTGAGCACAGACGCTGTGCCACTCACTATGCCATCCAGCATCATGGGCGCCAGCGTCCTCTCCATGTTGCTGCCTCCATGCTCCTGCCTGTTGCTCCCTTAGGGCGCACACTCTCACCTCCAGCCTCTTAAAGGGAGTCTGTCAGCACATTTTCACTAATAGAAGTACCACAATGCCCAACAATACATGTTAACAGCATTGCAAACATACCTGTATGTCACTTGTGATATTTGTATAAGTGCAGAAAACAAACTGTTTCCTGAGCTCCCGGAGTGCTTGCACCGCAGTTACCGCCCCTAGTGGGTAAGTTGTCAACTACACCAGGAGTATCCCAGGAGTTAGCGGTATAGAGGTTAAAGTATGAATACCACGGTTAGCAATTCCTGGTTAGGTGGTACAGGGGGCCCACTCTTACTGATGCCTAACAGAAATAATTAGAAATTGTTATTCAGTAATCCACCACGCTTTTGTCGGAGACAATATTAGAACACAATTGCTAGAAAAAGTAAATGGACCCTTTTGAATCACATGGATTTCTGGATTGATTAGTAAGAATATGTGTTCTGAATGTTATAGGCAATTATAGTCAAACAAAAAAAGTTGTACCTTTTATGTCTTGTATTGAACAACACGAGTAAGCATCCTCAGTACACGTAAAAAAAAAAAAGTAAGTGAACCTTTGGGTTAATCTCCAAGAGCTATTTGGAAAAAAAATTTTCTATTAAAGGAGTTCTCCGGGAATTAAGAAAATGAAAATACTTATATATTACTTTAATCTATCCCCAAATACCTTTCATGAGTTATAAAGGCTCGTTTTGTCAGGGGAGCAATCAGGATAAATAATATGGGCGCCATCCTATTAGTGCACACAAAACCTGTCCTAATCACACAGGAGGACAAGTTACTTCACAACACTGAGGTAAAGAGCTGCCCCATTCTCCTCTCTGCTCTGCTTGTCAGGGATTATGATCCTGAACACTGCTGATAAGATCTTCAGCTGAATCTCTGTAGGAATGGAGTTCATGAGGAGCAGGGCTGGGACAAGGTCCACCACCAACAGAGGCTGAGCTGCCCAAGTGCGCCCCCCCCCCCCCAACTTGTGGAGTCTTTACTAAATACTGTTGTAATCACACATAAATATGCACAGTTTAATGTATCAATTAATGACGCACTGTTATGGAGGATCTGTGGATGACATTGTTATGGGGGGGATCTGTGGATGACACTGTTATGGGGGATCTGTGGATGACATTGTTATGAAGGGGATCTGTGGATGACACTGTTATGGGGGATCTGTGGATGACACTGTTATGGGGCGGATCTATGGATGAAACTGTTATGGGGGGATCTATGGATGACACTGTTATGGGGTAATCTGTGGATGACACTGTTATGGGGGATCTGTGGATGACACACTGTTATGAAGGATCTGTGGATGACAATGCTATGGGGATCTGTGGATGACACACTTATGGGGGATCTGTGGACAACACTGTTATGGGAGATCTATGGATGACACTGTTATGGGGATCTGTGGATGACACACTGTTATGGGGGATCTGTGGATGACCACTGTTATGGGGGATCTGTGGATGACACTGTTATGGGGGATCTGTGGATGACGCATTGTTATGGGGGATCTGTGGATGACACTGTTATGGGGGATCTGTGGATGACACACTGTTATGGGGGATCTGTGGATGACGCATTGTTATGGGGGATCTGTGGATGACACTGTTATGGGGGATCTGTGGATGACACACTGTTATGGGGGATCTGTAGATGACACACTGTTATGGGGGACCTGTAGATGACACACTGTTATGGGGGATCTGTGGATGACACACTGTTATGGGGGATCTGTGGATGACACACTGTTATGGGGGATCTGTGGATGACGCATTGTTATGGGGGATCTGTGGATGACACTGTTATGGGGGATCTGTGGATGACACACTGTTATGGGGGATCTGTGGATGACGCATTGTTATGGGGGGATCTGTGGATGGCACTGTTATGGGGGATCTGTGGATGACACACTGTTATGGGGGGATCTGTGGATGGCAGTGTTATGGATTGTGACTCACAATGGATATTGGGGGCCAGCAAATTACAAGGAAGGCGGGGGTGGGGAATGATTGATAACATACATATCTAAATGGCTGGGGGTGAGGGCTTGACTTGAGCCATCTACTGATCAGAGCATTAGAATAGCAGGAATAAATAACATCTAAATGTCTGGTGGGGTAGATGGGGGTAGGACAAGGGCTGATGGGGGAAGGGGACTGGGTTAGATAATCTATACTGACATACATTTGACACACACATATATACTGACATACATATGACACACATATATACTGACATACATATGACACACATATATACTGACATACATATGACACACACATACTGACATACATATGACACACATACATACTGACATACATATGACACACACATATATACTGACATACATATGACACACATATATACTGACATACATATGACACACACATATATACTGACATACATATGACACACACATATATACTGACATACATATGACACACACATACTGACATACATATGACACACATACATACTGACATACATATGACACACATACATATACTGACATACATATGACACACACATATATACTGACATACATATGACACACACATACATACTGACATACATATGACACACACATATATACTGACATACATATGACACACACATATATACTGACATACATATGACACACACATATATACTGACATACATATGACACACACATACATACTGACATACATATGACACACACATATATACAGACATACATATGACACACACATATATACTGACATACATATGACACACACATATATACTGACATACATATGACACACACATACATACTGACATACATATGACACACACATATATACAGACATACATATGACACACACATATATACTGACATACATATGACACACACATACATACTGACATACATATGACACACACATATATACTGACATACATATGACACACACATATATACTGACATACATATGACACACACATACATACTGACATACATATGACACACACATATATACTGACATACAAATGACACACATATATACATATGACACACATATATACAGACATACATATGACACACACATACATACTGACATACATATGACACACACATATATACTGACATACATATGACACACACATACATACTGACATACATATGACACACACATATATACTGACATACATATGACACACATACATACATATATACTGACATACATATGACACACATACATACATACATACATACATACATATATACAGACATACATATGACACACATACATAAAAACACACAATATGCACATTACATTACTGCCATTCCATTCCCTTTAACCCCTTACATTTTCTGCACATACAGTCTCTGGTGACTTGGAGGGAGAGGCAGGATGCAGAGTATTCCTCCTCCTCCTCCTTCTCTGTCCCGACGCTGCTCTTCTCTCTGTGCTGGGGGAGGGGGTTGTGAATCTCTGGTGCACACACAGGCAGGAAGTCAGGGGCTGGGGAAGGTATGGAGCTGCAGCACACTGCACTAGACTGAGGGAGGGAGGGAGGAAGAACACCACTAGGGGGAGCAGGACCGGCTGTTACAGCAGCAGAGCGCAGAAATGGATGCTCTGCTGCTAATACAGCTACACGGCAGCAGCAGGGACTTGGTGAGAGTGGCCTGCGCCCTGAGGCTTGAGCGCCCTGAGGCTGGAGCCTCCTCAGCCTCTGTGTCGGCCCGGCCCTGATGAGGAGACATAAAATACAGAGAGGACAGACTGTGGTAATAGAGACTGCATACAAGAGCTGCTGCTCATTACCCACATCCCCACCTCCTTCCTGTACTTCATATCTCCTCATAAACTCCATTTCTTAAAGAGATTCAGCTGACGATTTTATCAGCTGTATTCAGGATCATAATTCCTGACAAGTAGGAGAGGAGGATGAGGCAGCTCTTTGGCTCAGTGTTGTGAAGTACTTTGTATTCCTGTGTGATTAGGACAGGTTCTGTGTGGACTAATGGGGGCAGCAGCCATTTTATTTCTCCTAATGATTGCTCCCCAGACAAAACAAGCCAGTATAACTAACGAAAGATATTTGGAAATATATGTATATTAAAGTAATATTTAAGTATTTTCATTTTCTTAATTCCCGAAGAACCCCTTTAAGGAAGTGACATTAGAAGTGTGGGTTTTACATGTGCTTTCCCCATTAAATAAAGGCATACAAAGCCTGGTTACTGGCAAATCTGTTGTCAAGAGTAACTGGTTGGCATGAACCATGCCTCAATGCAAACAACTTTCAGATGACTTAAATAGAGATTCATAAGGCTGGAAAAGGCTACAAAAGCATTGCTAAAGACTTTGGTGTATATTAATCTATAGTTCAACATCTATAGTTATCTACGAACTGAGAAAATTCATCACTGTTGCTACTCTTCCTAAGAGTGGGCATCCTGTTAAGATTACCCCAAGTGCACAACTGCCAACTGTGAAGTTTGTGAGAAATAAACAGCAAAAGACCTACAAAAGACTCTACAACTGCAAATGTGTCCAGTATCAGAAGAACAATGGACAAGAATGGTGTTCATGTCTTCCTTTTAAAATTTGTCTGATGTCTTCCTTTAAGTTTGCCTAAGACCACTTGGATATGCCACAGTGCTTCTGCTAAAATGTTCTATGGACAGTAAAACAAAAGCAAAATTATTTAGCACAATTCCACTATGTTTGGAGGAAAAACAACACTGCACACCAACACCTCAACCTAATTGTGAAGCATGGTGGAGGGGGCATCTTGTTTTAGGGCTGCTTTGCTGCCTCAGGGCTGGGACCCCATGTGATCATTGGGGAAATTATTAATTCTAAGGTGTATCAAAACATTACACAGGAGAATGTAACAGCATTAGTCTATGACTTCAAGCTGATAAGAAGTTGGGTTATGCAACAAAGCAAAACAAAAAAGTTCCAGCGGACACAAGTAAGTATACCAAATAATGGCTGAAAAGGAAAGAGATTTTTGTTTTGGAATGGACAAGTCAGACTCCTAACCTTAAAAGGTTTCTCCAGGAACTAAAAAACATGAATATACTTAAATATTATTTTATAATAAATATATTCACAAATACCTTTCATTAGCTATAATGGCTTGTTTTGTCTAGGGAGCAATCATTAGGAGAAATAAAATAGCCACCATCCTATCAGAACACACAAAACCTGTCCTAATCACACAGCAGGACAAGTTACTTCACCACAATGAGCCAGTGCTGCCTCATCCTCCTCTCTGCTTGTCAGGAATCATGATCCTGAATACAGGTGAATCTCTGTGGGAATGGAGATGATGAGGAGACATGAGAGGAGGGTGAGGTGTCGATAATAAGCAGCAGCACGTGTATGCAGTCTCCGTTACCACAGCCCCACATTACCACAGTCTGTCCTGTCTGTCCTCTCTGTACTTCATGTCTCCTCATGAACTAAATTCCCCAGAGATTCAGCTAAAGTTCTTATCACTGTATTCAGGATCATAATCCCTGACAAGTAGAGAGGAGGAGGAGAAGGAGGCAGCTCTTTACCTCAGTGTTGTAAAGTAACTTTTGTTGTGTGTAGTAATAGGACAGCGGCCATTTTATTTCCCCTGATGATTGCTCTCTAGACAAAACAAGTAGAGATGAGCGAACTTCTATTTCTAGTTCAGCGTCCAAAGTTCGGGTTCAGGTTATCGTAGCATCCCGTTATGGATTCCGCTACCGCGGACCATATCGACATTTGGAATCCATAAGGGGATGCTTCATTGAATCCCAACCGTGGACAACCCTAAGGACCTGGGGTGACGTCACCGTCATGTGATCAGTGCAAAGGGCGTGGCTCAGCACTGGATCACCTCTTATCCAATCCAGTGCTGAGCCACGCCCCCTGCACTGATCACATGATGGTGACGTCACCCCAGGTCCTTAGGGTTGTCCACGGTTCAAGTTTAATTAACCATCCCCTTATGGATTCCAAATGCCGTTATGATCCGTGGTAGCAGAATCCATAACGGGATGCTACGATAACCCGAACCCGAACTTTGGATGCCGAACTAAAAATAGAAGTTTGCTCATCTCTAAAAACAAGCCATTATAAATAATGAAAGGTATTTGAGAATATATTTATAAGTACTATTTAAGTATTTTCATTTTCTTAATTTCCAGAGGACCCCTTTAACTGTATTGAGATGCTATAGGATGACCTGAAGAAAGCTGTGCACACAAAGCATCCCAGAAACATTGATGAACTGAAACACATTTGTAGCAAGGAATGGCCCAAAATTTCTCCTAAATGTTCAAATCTTTCTTGCAGCTACAGGAAACATTCTGTGAAGGTGTTTGTTGCTAAAGATGGATCTACAGGTTATTACATTCAAAGGTTTACTACTTTTTCTCCCTGCACTGTAAATGTTTACTCAATATGCGTATTAAAAGATATTAACAGTATTTGTGTGTTGTTCATATAGTTAGATTGTGAATCAGATAACAATTCTGTTCAATCATGTGTAAGGGATCGCTCTCTCACAGGGGGTTGAAATCACGGACTTCTCCTCTGACAACGTGGTTCAAGTCCCAATGGTGCTTTATTTTGGCACTTTAGCACCAGCAAAAACATAAATCCAAACCAAAATAAATACCTGCCCGTCTAGGCACTAGCTAATACAGAGGTCTTCTCCATGACTAACCTCTAAAGCGCAGTTTACCCACAGGGTCTCAGGCTCCAACCCTTAGCATTTCAGCTCACCAAATATAAGTCCAGGGGAGAGATCCAGCTTCACTAAGCAGCACGGGCTACCTGCCCTCCTGGCTGTGACCACACAAGGCTCTCAGGCTTCCCTCTCTGTAAGGTCACTTCCTCTCCCCCAGACTTATACACAGAGGGTTGATTTATCCCAGCTTGATTAACCCAGCTAGCCTCCCCTGGGGCCAGGGAAACTATAATGGTCTGGGGTGTAGACTGGAAGACTCCCACTACCAACCTGTCTCCCAGTCCAAATAAATCCAGCCCATACAACTTTAAAGAGAACCTGTCATCAACTTTATGCTGACCATAAAGTTGCTGTCACTCATGAGCTAAAAGTAAGTGGTTACCGAGAACCAGCATCATTATCATTGCAGCCCAGGCCTTGAAAAGAATAATGATTATTGATAATCTTCTGTTCTCCCGCCCATCTGCTGATGATTGGCAGTTCTCCCCTAGAGAGAAAGGGAGAAAACTAAGTAGAAGACAGGAATTTATGAATAACCATGACTCTTCTCAGGTGGCCGTGACTCTTTTCAAGGCCTGTGCTGCAATGATTGTGATGCTGGTTCTCGGCAACCACTTACTTTTAGCTCATGAGTGACACACCGCTGAAATCAGCATTTCTGTCACTACTTTATACTGCCCTCAGTATGGTCAGCATAAAGTTGATGACAGGTTCCCTATGTTCAACTATGCCTTGCCGAAGCCATACCATTTCTGGATTTCAGTTCTCACTGAGCTAAACTGAAAAACCAGGTGAGATATACACCCCTACCATACCACTACCGTGCACTTTACTGTACACATTACCACACGTCACAAAAAGCAGTAAGGGCTAATTCACACAAACGTATGGGTTCCGTTTCCGTATTGCGGACCGTATATGCGGATCCACGATAAATGGACACTGGGTCTGCAAATCAGGAGATGCAGAGCAGTGCAGAACGGAACCCTACGAAAGCACTACGGAGTGCTTCTTTGGGGTTCCGTTCCATACCTCCGTACCGCAAAAAGATACAAAATGTCCTATCTTTTTGCGGAACGGCGGGATGCGGACCCATTTAAGTTTAATGGGTCTGGATCCGTCCCGGAGGCCTAACGAACGTTCTCAGTGCATTCGGGACCGCAAATTGCGACCCCAATGCACGGAATGAAACAAATACGTTTGTGTGAATAAGCCTTGAATTCTTGATAAATTAGCTATTGAAGTTTTTGTCCAACTGACATGGAATATTAATTACAGACAGGGAGGTGTGTAAAAAAGTAAAAAAAAAAAAAAAAAAACATCAGTCCAAATTCCATCTCCATGGTTCCTGCCTTCTCTGGTTCCCTATGATTGGAAGTGATGATGTTCTGTTCCCATCTATACTAACACTGCTGCCAGTAACACTGCTGCCAGTAAAATGCCTCAGCACTGATATGTGCAAGAAAAGCATGTGACCACTGTGCTATGCTAGAACGGTTGAACTTTCAAAAAGGGAGTGATTTTTATTTTTTTTCCTTAAATTTTGTGTATACCCTCCTGTCTGTAATTCATTTTTCCTCTTGGTAGGACAATCCCATTAAACAGCAAGGAGCTCACATACTGTTCTTACACAGAAGCCTACTACTGTCTTCTCCATCCCTGCTATGGCGCCCCCTGGTGTTCTTTTGATTCCGTTATATAACCTCTGACTCAGGAGTTGAATGCTGTTGAGAAAAATACATTTCTAGGGCGCTGATTCTTATCAGCTGGGCTGTACAATAGAAGTAATCAGAGAACAGAGTTTTTACAGCTTACCCGCTCTGTGGTCTCAGATGCACAGAAGATGTGTGGAAAACATAACTGGTAAACTTGGAAGGCAATGAAAAAACTCCAGCATCCCACAAAAG
This sequence comes from Bufotes viridis, assembly GCA_033119425.1. Taxonomy (NCBI): domain Eukaryota; kingdom Metazoa; phylum Chordata; class Amphibia; order Anura; family Bufonidae; genus Bufotes; species Bufotes viridis. Next base: position 279,656,363 of record CM065590.1, read on the forward strand.
GTCCTAGAGACTTTATTGTGCGTCTTTAGGTAAGGCTACATGCACATGAACGTTAAAAATGGCTGTGTGACTGCTGTCTAAGTAACAGCCATTACACAGCCATTTTTAGTACCAATTAAAGTCTATGGGGCTATTAAAATGGCCGTCTTTTTAATGGCCAGTGAATAGTGGCTGTCAAAAAATAGGACATGTCCTATTTTTGGTAATTTTTACATCTTTAACGGCCACTTAGACAGGAGTGCACTCATACTATGGCCGTTAAAAATGGGTACGCTAGTTCAATATGGCCTTTTATGGGTTAAAAAAAAATCACTCACCTCATCCACAACGTTCATTAACCTCTGATGTCCGAATCCTTAAGGACGCTCAATTTCAGGATGGCCGAGCTTGGCAAGCAGAGTGTCAGCACATTGCTGACACTCTGCTTGTAACGGCTGACATCCATGCAGGCATGGATGTCAGCCTTTTAACCCCTTCCATGCCGTGGTCCATAGGGACCGCTGTATGGAAGGGGTTAAGAGGGAGGGAGCTGCTGTAGGGGGCTGCTGTGCCTGGTGCAGCCCCCCTAGCTCCAGTCCCCAGCTTCCCTTCCTCCCCATCCTCCGCTGCTCTGTTATAGCAGCGGAGGAGGGTAACCATGGCAACAGGACGCCTTCAAAGGCGTCCTGCTTGCCATGGTAACAGAACTCTGATTAGTCTTTTGCTAAAGGCAAAAGTCTGATCAGGCTAAGTGTCAAGTAAAAAATACAGTACAGTACATTATATAATGTACTGTACTGTATTATACAGACACTAGATCCACTGGATCTTCAAGAACCAAGTGGGTCTGGGTAAAAAAAAAAATGTAAAAAAAGTTAAAAAAGGTAAAAATAAAAAAAAACACATTTATCACTAATAAAAATTAAAAAAATAAAATGCACTACACATGTTATATATCACCGCATCCGTAACGACCTGATCTATAAAATGGGTTTGTTATTTTCCCTGCACGGTGAACGTCATAAATTAAAAAAAAAAAAAACTATGATAAAATTGAAATTTTGCCCACCTTACTTCCCAAAAAAGTTAATAAAAGTGATCAAAAAAGTTGTATCTACACCTAAATGGTACTAATCAGACGTCACCTCGTCCCGCAAATAATGATACCTTACCTAAGAAAATCGCCTAAAAAATTAAAAAATTATGGCTCTCAGGCTCTGCAGACACTAAAGCATGATTTTTTTTGTTTTAAAAATATGATTGTGTAAAACCTAAATAAATAAATAAAAAGTAGACATATTATGTATCGCCGCGTCCATAAGAACCTGAACTAAAAATAACACATGACCTTATCCCTCGGGTGAACACCTCAAAAAAAAAAAAATACTGTAAAAAGCTGTTTTTTGTCGCCTAACATCACAAAAAGTGTAACAGCAAGGGATCAAAAAGTCATATGCACCTCACAATAGTGCCATTAAAACTGTCATCGCATCCTGCAAAAAATGAGTCTCTACCTAAGACAATTGGACAAAAACTAAACAAAAACTGACTCTCAGACTATGGAGATACTAAAATGGTTTTTTGTTTGTTTAAAAAAGGATATTATAGTGTAAAACCTAAATAAATTTAAAAGAGTAGATATACTAGGCATTGTCGCGTCCGTAAGAATTTTCTCTATAAAAATAACACATGACCTAACCCCTCAGATGAACACAGTCACAAAAGTAAAATAAAAACGGTCCCAAAACCGCAATTTTTTCCAAATTTTCCATTTTAATTATTTTTTTCCGGTAACAAAACAAGGGTTAACAGTGAAACAAAACTCTATATTTATTGCCCTGATTCTGTAGTTAACAGAAACACCCCATATGTGGTCTTAAACTGCTGTATGGCCAAACGGCAGGGCTCAGAATGAAGGGAACGCCATATGGTTTTTGGAAGGCAGATTTTGCTGGACTGTTTTTTTGACACCATGTCCCATTTGAAGCCCCCCTGATGCTCCCCTAGAGTAGAAAATTCATAAAAGTGACCCATTATAAGAAACTACACCCCTCAAGGTATTTAAAACTGATTTCACAAACTTTGTTAACCCTTTAGGTGTTCCTCAAGAGTTTATGGCAAATGGAGATGAAATTTCAGAATTTCTATTTTTTATTACCTTGTCTCACAAAAATTATATGTACCTTAAAAATAATACCACCAAAACTGCCACCTTATCCAGTAGTTTCTAAAATGGGGTCACTTTTTTGGAGTTTCTACTCTAGGGGCTCATCGGGGGCTTAAAACGGGCCATGGTGTGAATAAACCAGTCCATCAAAATTCGCCTTCCAAAAACCATATGGCATTCCCTTCCTTCTATGCCCTGCCGTTTGACGATACAGCAGTTTACAACCACATATGGGGTGTTTCTGCAAACTACAGAATCAGGGCAATAAATATTGGGTTATGTTTGGCTGTCAACCCTTGCTTTGTTCCTGGAAAAAATGGATTCAAATGGAAAATTTGCCAAAAAAAAATAAAAAATCGAAATTCTGAAATTTTATGTCCATTTGCCATGAACTCTTGTGGAACACCTAAAGTGTTAACAAGGTTTGTAAAATCAGTTTTGAATACCTTGAGGGGTGTAGTTTCTAGAATGGGGTCAGTTTTGGGTGGTTTATATTATGTAAGCCTCACAAAGTGACTTCAGACCTGAACTGATCCTTAACCCTGGGAACACACTTCGCGTGTTCCCAGGGCGCGCATTTGACGCGCGCTTCTGCCGCGAAGTGGCTGTTTTATGGAAGCGCGCGTCATATGCGCGCTCCCATAATAGAATATGGGTTGGATCGCGCGTGCTGCCGCGCGATAGTCACAGCAGCCGCCGCGATCGCGTAGGGAGTTTTACAGCGCGGTCGTCCGCGCTGTAAAACGCCGACATGTGAACCATGCACATAGGGATGCATGGCTTTTCACATGTTGAGCGTTTTTCAGCGCGTTCATGAAGTAGACATTTGGGGAATGTAAAGTAATAACTATTTTTGGAGGTATTACTATGTATTATAGAAGTGGAGAAATTGAAACTTGAAAATTAGCAAATTTTTCCAAATTTTTGGTAAATTTAGTATTTTTTTATACAAAAAAAATTTACTTTTTTTGACAAAATGTTACCAGTGTCATAAAGTACAATATGTGACGAAAAAACAATCTCAGAATGGCCTGGATAAGTAATCCCTCTTTCACACTTGCGTTGTTAGGATCCGGTGTGCACTTCCGTCGCCGGAAATGCCCGCCGGATCCGTAACAACGCAAGTGACCTGAAAGCATTTGAAGACGGATCAGTCTTCAAAATGCTTTCAGTGTTACTATGGCAGCCAGGACGCTATTAAAGTCCTAGTTATACCAACAAAATGTCCCAGATGGAACAAAGTAGCCACCATACAAATGCACATCCACCAAATGTTATATAAAGCACGATAATTTTATTATACAAAAACAGGACAAAATACACACATACACTTTAAAAATTGTATACAATAAACCGCGTGTCGGGATATGATAAAACCGACACATATACTCTAGATCCACACCAAGCCCAGAATACAGGCTTTAAAATACAAAATAGCCAGCTCACTGGCGCTCAGCATGCACACAAAAATAAATAATATAATGCATATTCAAAACGACATAATAAGCAATATAGAGATACAACCTACAAATAGACCTTGTACCCTCAGATAGCATGTGCACGCTGGCGTGTGGACCTAGGTGAGTAAAAAGAATGCCCCACGCGTATCGCCGGCTCCCTCCGGCTTCGTCAGGGGTAAAGCGTCCATAGTGAGTATGTCCTAAATATACCCAACAAAATTAATTCATCAATTGTCTCACCTGAAACAGATTTCGCCATGGCGTTCCCGGCACAAATGTGCACTTGCATACAGAGCCATGGATGACGCCGCGGCGCATGACCGGAACTACGTCACCGGTCATGAGGCGCATTTGCGTCTCAAAGGCAGGAAGCTGGGAGTCATGTGATCGGAGCAAGATGTAGTGTTGTGGAACGCAAATGTGTTCCAAACCCCACTAAACATACTGTTAAATAGTAGAAACAGAGTAATATTCCAGTGATAGCGACACCAAATTCTGGAGCATGGCGTGAGCAGCATCTTCATAAAATAGGGGTTTAAAATTGTTGGGAAATGTCATAATGAGCCCATATACAGATAAATAGATGAATCCGATATAGCAATGTACTCCACATTATATATTAAATAACCGGCATTGCACATGAGAATATGTAAGCGGCAGTGAAACCCCACTAAAGTGCCATTACTACATGTGCAACTAATCCTGTGTGCAAAAAAAGTGTTAAATTGTGATCCAAAAAATAACAAAGCGAAACCGCATAAGACCACTAGATATAGGTATACCACCAATCATAAACCAAAATGAGATAAAATGAAATAAAATGAAATAGTTATAATTCATTGTATACAGAGCCTCCCTAGAGCAATAAAGAATAGAAATATGAAAGACGTCATATAATATATTACTTTAACAAGAGAGCCCCCTCAGAGTTAGGCAAATAATAATATTATTGAACACTCCTACAATATATTAATTAATCATGACAATACATCTATAATAGATATATAAATACCATAATAATATAAATTCATTGTAATAATCCCGCGATTAATAATAATATTTTAATTTTTATTGGCCAATGGAAAAAATATAAAATAAAAAAATAAAAATGTTGTGAAAAAATTTGCTGAAAAAATGCTCACAGTTTGTGAGAAAACAAACAAACAAAAAAACCTGTGTGAACTATACAAGCGAAAAACAAATGAAAAGCAACAACTATAAAGTGACTACTGAAGGGTTCAGCTCTAGAAACCCACAAAGGTGAATACTAAAGGGTTCAGCTATAGAAACCCACAAAGGTGAGTTCCTCGTTGAGACCTGCTGGTGCTAGTGATTTTAAGGTGAAGATCCATCTGGATTCAAGACGTAGGAGTTGTGAGGAAATAGAACCGCCCCTTATGTTACTCTGTACCAATGCTAAGCCCGCAATTTGAAGACCCCGTGTATCACAACGATGTTGTTCCAAGAAATGGGCTCTCACTGACGTGAGAGGTTTTTCTCCACGTTCCCTGTCACGTCTAGCAAGGGAAATGGAGGACAGATGTTGTTGAATACGTTTCCGTAATTCCTGACCGGTCTGGCCCACATAGATCTTACCACATTTACATAACAAAGCATAACTCACATTCCTGGTGCGGCAATTGATGTAATGTTTGAGTTGTACTTTGTTGTTAGGGGTGCAAAAGGAGTCCGTCCCTATCATGAGGTGACACACATTGCAGTCCCCACAGGGATATGTCCCAAGTAACTTTCCACCACGACCCAAACGCTGGGTTGGTCTCTGGAAGTGACTGCGTGAGAGTTTGTCCCTCAAATTGGGGGCACGTCTAGCAATGATGCGAGGGGAAGGGTCCACGTATTCACCCAATTTAGGGTCAGATGTTAAAAGATACCAATGAGTGCTCAAAATTCTATATAAGTCATGCCACTGATTGTTGAATTTGGTAATGAAACGAGTTTTGTTGTCAGATGCCCTCAATTTGGGACGAAATAGACTTCCCCTTTCGACAGTCTTAGCTTCTTCATATGCATGGGAAATCACTCGTTTGGGATAGCCACGGGCACGGAACCGATGCGTAAGGTCCCTTGAGGATTCCTTGAAGTCTTGCATGGTTGTACAGTTACGTCGCAATCTCAAGAATTGACCTTTGGGAATGCTCTTGCGTAAATGTGTAGGATGAAAACTGCTGAAGTGCAGTAAGCTGTTTGTGGCTGTCTGCTTCCTGTATAAAGATGTCTGGATCTGGTCTCCTACCAGGTTCAACTTCAAATCAAGAAAATCCATGCCCGAACTGGAGATCCTATGGGTCAAAAGAATATTATGAGTATTGTAATTTAATTTGGAGACGAAATCCGTACATTGTTTCTCCGTACCATTCCAGAAAATCAACAGATCGTCGATGTAACGATACCATCCAACGACGTGTTGAGAGTATTCCACCATGGGGTACACTTGTGTCTCCTCCCACCACCCCAGGAATAGGTTGGCATAGGAGGGGGCACAGCGTGCCCCCATGGCGGTCCCGGACACCTGTTTATAAAACATGCGGTCAAAAACAAAATAATTGTGATGTAAAACAAAATCCAATAAGCTCACCAAAAATGTGTGATGGGCCGGATCCCCGACCTGGGTTTTTGATAAGAAGTATTTGACCGCTCGAATACCATCTTCATGTGCGATGTTAGAGTACAACGACTCAACATCGCAAAATAGAATCAGAATGTCCGGAGGTAATTGAAGCGTTTCAAGAATGGTGACCAATTGCAAGAAATCCCGAAGATAGGACTTTAACCCTACAACAAAAGATTGCAAAAAGAAATCCAGATAAGTACTGGCCTGTTCACATAAGCCACCTATGCCCGCCACAATAGGGCTCCCCGGGGGATTCTCCAAATCCTTATGTACCTTAGGCAACATATAGAAAGTAGGTACCACCGGGGATTTAACATCCAGAAATTTTCTTTCCTTAGAGGTAATAATGTGCATATCCATGGCAGAATCCAACAATCTCATCAGTTTTTGTTGAAACACCTGGGTGGGATCAGATGGGAGAGGTGTATAAAATTTTTTGTTGCCAAGCTGTCTTTTGGCCTTATGAATATAAAGGTCAGTTCCCCACAACACCACATTACCTCCCTTGTCGGCCTCCTTGATTAAGAAAGCCTTGTTGTTTTGCAGCCCCCTCAGGGCACGATTTTCATCAACATTCAAATTAGCATGGCGGACAGGGTTACTGGTCAGTCCCTGTATCTCCTTAAGCATAGCCAGGAAAAACATATGTATATTAGGGAACAGACTCAGGGTCGGCGTAATGTTGAAAGGTTTCCTCAATGTGAAACAACGCCTACCTGAGCTGTGCGTATTCTCTTGCAGAAGGTCCATAAGGTCCAAAAGAACCCTTCTCTCATCATCCGGGAACAAATGTAAGGAAGAAGGTTGGGAATAAAGCTTCTTGAAACATAATTGTCTGCAAAATAAATAAACATCCTTGATAAACTCAAATTTGTCCAACTTGTTCATCGTCCTAGTTGCCATAGTAGTAGTGGGGAGCGGGGGAGCAGTATACTTACAGTCCGTGCAGCTCCCGGGGCGGTCCAGAATGACGTCAGCGCCCCATGGGCATGGATCACGTGATCCATGTGCGTGGGGCGCCCTGACGCCACTCTGACTGCCCCGAAGCTGCACGGACTGTAGGCATACTGCTCCCCGCTCCACTACACTTACCATGGCACCTGGGACTTTAGCGCCCTGGCTGCCATGGTAACCATTCAGAAAAAGCTAACGTCGGATCCGGCGATGCGCCGAAACAACGCTTAGCTAGGCCGGATCCGGATTAATGCCTTTCAATGGGCATTAATTCCGGATCCGGCCTTGCGGCAAGTGTTCAGGATTTTTGGCCGGAGCAAAAAGCGCAGCATGCTGCGGTATTTTCTCTGGCCAAACAACGTTCCGGTCCTGAACTGAAGACATCCTGATGCATCCTGAACGGATTTCTCTCCATTCAGAATGTATGGGGATAAAACTGATCAGGAATTTTCCGGCATAGAGCCCCGATGACAGAACTCTATGATGGAAAACAAAAACGCAAGTGTGAAAGAGCCCTAAAAGCGTTTTAAAGTTATCACCACATAAAATGACACTGGTCAGATTTGCAAAAAATGGCCTGGTCCATGGAAAGACAGCCAGAAAATAGATGCATAAATGGTTGAAAAATGGCCATGAAAAAGTGACAGTGTGTCTGTTTTTTAACGTGTCTAAGGGTACATTCACACGACCATAGTGCTTTGCGGATCCGTAAATTGTGGATTCACAAAACACAGATACCGGCCAGTGTGCGTTCCACAATTTGCGAACAACACATGGCTGCCACTATCATAGAAAATGCCTATTCTTGTTCACAATTGTGGACAAGAATAGGACATGCTCTATGTTTTTTGCGGGGCCACGGAACGGAACTACGGATGCGGACAGCACATGGTGTGCTGTTTACTTTTTTTGCGGCCCCATTGAAATGAATGGGTCCGTACCCATTCCGCAGAATTGCAGAGCGGATGTAGACTCATTCATACGGGACAACCCCTTTAATTTGTTTTGTCACCATTGTAGGACATTATGGTTTTAGGGAAGACACATTCAGTGCGGGCAAATAGGCGGGAAGACAAAAATGATGTACGGAATGGGTTACTGAATGTTTATAGCATAAGATTGGAGACTAGAACTGGATGGCAAGAGGTTTGCAGGAGATGGAGGTCCAGCTAACGTGTCCAACAAATCAATACAGAAAAGCCAGCTACGGTTTGGTGTATAGCGAGGGCTACCCAGTGTGTCCAGGTGGCTGTCAGCCTTATGTATGTGTGTACATAATGGCTTTCTTATGCAGGCATCAGGAGGGCTCTAGTAAGACACACTGTGCAAGAGGCACTATTTCCAGAAGGGTCAGATAGGTATTACCAAGCAAGCTACCACTAGGAGCAGCCTAATGGCATGCCGGGTGCAACTACAATAACTCACTGGCTGTACCTCAGTCCAGCAAGAGGTCTCTGAAAAGTAGGTCCAGACATCTGCTGTCATGGGCTTAGGGTACGACTCCATGATACAGCCAAGCCTTGCCCACTCATAGCAGCCACATAATTGTGCGGTAAAAGCATTTGGCCATTGGCTGCCGTGGGTCAACATGGCTTGGCCACATGCAGCTAGCCAAAAAATGATTAGTGCACAGCTGTGGTCACATTTTCAAATGTCCATACAGAGATGTGTGCTGAGCACCTGGGCATATGTATAGTCAACAGGTAGTGTTCAAGCAGTTAATATGTTTGTATGAACGCTTGTAAGCGATGATCTGGCAGTGTGATACTGCCACTGATTACTCGGGTGATCGGCGGTACATTTACATGGCCAGATTATCAGGAACAAGAGTTCGCAGGAACGGTCATTCACGATAATCTGGCCAATTATTGGTAAGTGTAACTCCCCCTTTGGGTATAATGGGAAGATTTGTACTAGGGATAAGCAATTTGTTCATCTGAGTGAATTTACACTTTTGAGGGAGTGACCCCACAGCTATATGTAGTGTACGGGAGTTGTAATACCCGTCACTACAGAAGGGTCACTTGGATGCTGTCGTTCCTCTCATTTATGGGGAGGCTGGTAAAAGTCCTATTTATAAAATGCAATGTAATTTATGGTATTTAATTCCCTGTTACTGTGAAATGTGCCATGTGCAGGCCGGCTAGGGATGTAATTCCAGCTCTAGTCACTAGAGGGAGCTAGGTAGCCCTAGTCTATATAAGGCCCAGTCAGGGAAGGAAGTCTTGAGCTCAGTTCAGTCTACTCCAGGCCATGAGCCTGTGAAGTCTACACCAGGCCCTGGGCCTGGGAAGGAGTGCAGACCCTGGAGTCTGTGAAGGCCACATGTCACAGGCCTAAGCAAGTCAGCAGAAGTCAGGCAGAGGCAATCCCTAGAGCAAGAGGTACTGAAATGTCAAGAGGAGGTACACTGTCTACTGGAGATTCAAGGATATAAGCCAGAAGTAGGGCATTGGGGCCTTGAAGAATAATTGCCAGTCAGGACAAGTCAGGAAGAAAGTAAGGTTCACCTGCATTTCAAAGTCCTGTTATTTTACCCTCTACTTTACCTTGCTGGATGTAAGCCTGCTGTAACTGCGACTGTATAAAAGTCTATTGTCTGCAACAAGAACTGTTGTAAGAGGTTGCCTGCTGTATTTCCACTGTTTCCAGTAAAGTTGGAATTCTGTTTTCAAGCTACAAGTCTGCACCTCTATTATTCCTACTATAAATACGGTGTGCCACCGTTTATTGGCACTGGCGTCACGAAACATCAGGGACTTAGCCATAGGCACGTTAAACTACAACACCAAGGGCACCTCACATTCCACCTGGCTGTGTCCCTCAAGAACCCAGAGAGTGCCCCAGAGGAACAGCGTGCCGGCCTCTCCATCACTGGCATTCCCCAGGTTAGTTCCACACATTGCTCTGACTTGGGGATGCTACATTTTGGCGTCACGAACAGGATACGCACGTTTTACGGACTGTGAGCAAAAACGTGAACTTTGTGCCTTAACCAGTTTGCCAAGTGACAAAACGCCTGTTTATTTGAAGTAAACTTTGCGGACTTAAAAACATACAAAAATGTGTCCCTAAAACCTCCAGAAAGCGCTGTGCAGTGTTGCGCTATCAAGAGGAAGAAAATCGCCACTTCAAAGTGTGTTTTTGTGGACTTTTTATCATCCTGCTTGCTGTCATTGAATTGATGCATCATGGCGCCCAAGATGGCCGCCGGCGCCATTGGACTTCTTCTTGCGCCATCCCTGACCTCAGTGGCGCGAAAGTTTGGCGCCAAAACCCTCTAAGAGGGAGGAGAAGACGACCTGGAGGTAACGCCTTCCTTTGAGGATTATAATATGGACACCGCCTACCCTATACTGAAATACTTAGGGGGCGTGCAAGAAACGACGGGGTGGAGCCTGCAGGAACAGTGGCTCACCCTACTACGGGGTTTCCTACCTGAATCAGAGGGATCCGGAGCCGTAGTTGGAGCAATGGAGGCGACCCCAGGAGCAACTAAGGAGCGCCCTGCGCCCCAGCGTATACTCCCAGCGACATGGCCCAGACCTGTCCATGGCCACAAGCCGAGCCCTGCCGTTTCCACCCGCAGCGAGAAGGCTTCCTCCCGCGGAACCCGCGTGGTCGGCCCTGATGGCCGAGATCCGAGTGGCGGCAACTTTAAAAACTACCACTCAGAAAAAGTACTTCGAGGAAGTCACCAAGCGGATCTATGAGGATTCCAGGGACAGCAAGCCCCAGCTCGAACGCCGCACCGGAGTGGTACTGGAGTTTGACAAGGTTAGAGGATTTGGATTCATCCAAGAAACCGGCACCAACCGGGACTATTACGTGAATCGCCGGTCCGTCAAGCGCAGCTATCTCCCGGGGCGACTGCATAATCTAGCGGTCGGAGAGAGAGTGGAGTTTACTCCCGCGGAGGGCCTGCGAGGCCCATATGCCACTGCGGTGACCCGTCCAGGACCGGTACCGGAGGACTGGGAAGAAATGGAAGATCCGGTGGAGGCTGAGGACCCGCCGGGACCCATCCGGAATACGTACCAGGAGAAGAGTTCCTTTCTCGGCCCGAACATCTTCTGGCAGCCGACGATCCTGGACAAGCCTCCCAGTCCTTATCCCTCTCCAGAGCTGCCGCGACGAGAGAAGACAGCCGCTGATTGGGCGCGGATGGCCCAGTTCAGTGAAGCAATGGATGACCTGCGGAGGAACCGCCATGAAAGAACCTCGTCTGAGCCTGCTGCAAGTGTGCCGGAATCCAGCAGTGAGATCTCCGCCCTGGAGGAGCGGATCGCTTCCTTACAGGCTTACCTGGATGGCCTGCGGCAAGTGACCGAGTCTAAGAAGGCAGCGCAGCAGTCCAGCGGTGGTGAGTTACCTGTGCCCCCTGTGCATCCTGAACCCGTAGTACCAAGTCCTACCGCTAACGCTGAGCCACCCAAGGTCCGTGTAAAGCGGATAAATTGACATATGCCAGGAGCCGAGTCCGCCTTGACGGGAGCGTTATGTCCCGGCCAGAGGAAGTGTCTACCCCAGCGCCGGCCCGTGTCCCGAGACCAGCAGCTCCTATGTGTCCGCAGCCCAGCGGGCCAGTGAGGTGGGTAGGCCCAATACCTGTGATGTTTCCAGCCCATTCTCTTTGGTGGGCACCCCTCCAAGTGGCCCTGGTGCATGGCCCAGACTACCGGCAGCACAGGGCTGCACTACCTCTGATGAACAGGGATCCTTTGACACGTACCTGTGAGCAGGCCTGCTAGGCCATTTTTGCTCATCCTCACAGGGACATCATACTTTGTTGCAGGAACTGTTCCTTTAAGTTTGCCAGGCTGGTGGAGCTTGCTGCCAGTTCCCCACGGCCGGTGGCATGTTTGTGAAGATAAGTTGCCACTGTGGAACCACTGCTCCCAGCCTGCCTCTTTCTGTTCCGGGACATCCTGCCTGCTGCTACCATTTTGGCGTCAAGTACTTTAATACTTCCAAGTTGTGCTTTTATTTGCACTTTATCCCCTTTTAACCCCCATTTCAGGTTGAAAAGGGCTTTTATGTCAGCACTTTAAAAATACGCAGGACTTGCCAGGAAGGTGTTTCCCTGGTATTGTCAGAGTCCTGTATTGTCATTTTATATGTGTGTGCTGCTGACCGTATTTATTACTTAAAAATTTTTTATCCAAGTCTATGTGCCCAGAGATGGACTTCCTATGTGTGAGCCTCTGAGATATTGCTTTTATTGTGGACTCATTCATTGTCATGGACTATCCTGGTATTCCCTAACATCCGCTGTGCCAGGTCAGCGCCCCAGTTCCACTCTTTATCCTGAAGAAAGAGAGCGACGCCCCTTGTCACCGCACTTCTCTGTTAGCCAGCTGGACCTGATAATAATTGTCAATGCAGATGGAATTGATTACTGATATGTATGTATGCCTGCATGTTTTTCTTGTCTCTTTCAGGTGAAAATTCCAGCCGGGCGGTACCCTGTTGGAGTACGAGGTCGTACTCAGCTTAAAGCAGCGGGGTATGTAGTGTACGGGAGTTGTAATACCCGTCACTACAGAAGGGTCACTTGGATGCTGTCGTTCCTCTCATTTATGGGGAGGCTGGTAAAAGTCCTATTTATAAAATGCAATGTAATTTATGGTATTTAATTCCCTGTTACTGTGAAATGTGTTATGTGCAGGCCGGCTAGGGATGTAATTCCAGCTCTAGTCACTAGAGGGAGCTAGGTAGCCCTAGTCTATATAAGGCCCAGTCAGGGAAGGAAGTCAGTGAGCTCAGTTCAGTCTACTCCAGGCCATGAGCCTGTGAAGTCTACACCAGGCCCTGGGCCTGGGAAGGAGTGCAGACCCTGGAGTCTGTGAAGGCCACATGTCACAGGCCTAAGCAAGTCAGCAGAAGTCAAGCAGAGGCAATCCCTAGAGCAAGAGGTACTGAAATGTCAAGAGGAGGTACACTGTCTACTGGAGATTCAAGGATATAAGCCAGAAGTAGGGCATTGGGGCCTTGAAGAATAATTGCCAGTCAGGACAAGTCAGGAAGAAAGTAAGGTTCACCTGCATTTCAAAGTCCTGTTATTTTACCCTCTACTTTACCTTGCTGGATGTAAGCCTGCTGTAACTGCGACTGTATAAAAGTCTATTGTCTGCAACAAGAACTGTTGTAAGAGGTTGCCTGCTGTATTTCCACTGTTTCCAGTAAAGTTGGAATTCTGTTTTCAAGCTACAAGTCTGCACCTCTATTATTCCTACTATAAATACGGTGTGCCACCGTTTATTGGCACTGGCGTCACGAAACATCAGGGACTTAGCCATAGGCACGTTAAACTACAACACCAAGGGCACCTCACATTCCACCTGGCTGTGTCCCTCAAGAACCCAGAGAGTGCCCCAGAGGAACAGCGTGCCGGCCTCTCCATCACTGGCATTCCCCAGGTTAGTTCCACACATTGCTCTGACTTGGGGATGCTACATATAGACGCTCCCTCTGACAGCAGATTAGCATGGCAGCACATTTTCCGTGGCCTTGAGAATGTTGTGCATGCACCACTTCTGCGAGTACCAGCAAATATGCGGATGATATGCTTACGAATCTGCATCAATAAATTTGCATGCACCACTGAATGAATTTTATTGGCGTGCCCACAATAGCTGATTCGATTTTGTAGGTGTATCCTCTGTGCACATACCTCCCAACTTTTGAAAATTGCAAAGAAGGACAATATGTGTGGCACGCAACACAGCAGTTTTTTTCATACTAGGCCACGCCACTAACACCGCCCAAATCATAATTACTAACTCCGTCACAACTGCTGGGGATCGGTTAGGTGAGTGTAAGTTCCTTTAGTTTTTACAGCCTGTGGAGCCCCTGGGACAATGTTTTTCTTGTGCTTTAATATCCATGGAAATATTAGCTCATAAATCATCAGATTACAGATATTTTAGTATGAAGCAATTTAGTCAATTTATTAATGCACATTTATGCATTAATTCCCCAGGTCAAAAAGAGGGACAATTAAGTATCAAAGAAGGACAGAGGGACTTTGGTCAAAAAGAGGGACTGTCCCCCCCAAAAGAGGGACACTTGGGAGGTATGTGGGCATGCTTTAACCACTTCAGCCCCCCTAGCTTAAACACCCTTAATGACCAGGCCACTTTTTACAATTCTGCACTACACTACTTTACCCGTTTATTGCTCCGTCATGCAACTTACCACCCAAATGAATTTTACCTCCTTTTCTTCTCACTAATAGAGCTTTCATTTGGTGGTATTTCATTGCTGCTGACATTTTTACTTTTTTTGCTATTAATCAAAAATTACCGAAATTTTTGCAAAAAAATGACATTTTTCACTTTCTGTTGTAAAATTTTTCAAAAAAAACTACATTTCTATATAAATTTTTCTCTAAATTTATTGTTCTACATGTCTTTGATAAAAAAAGTCCAATAAGTGTATATTTATTGGTTTGGGTAAAAGTTATAGCGTTTACAAACTATGGTGCAAAAAAGTGAATTTCGGCATTTTGAAGCAGCTCTGACTTTCTGAGCGCCTGTCATGTTTCTTCAGGTGCTAGAATGTCAGAAAAGTATAAATACCCCCAAATGACACCATTTTAGAAAGAAGACACCCCAAAGTATTCACGGAGGGGCTTGGTGAGTTCATGTATCATTTCATTTTTTTCACAAGTTAGCGGAAAATGACACTTTCTGAGAAAAAAAAAAAAGTTTCAATTTCTGCTAACTTCTGGCAAAAAAATAAAATCTCAGACGGACTCACTATGCCCCTCAGTGAATACCTTGGGGTGTCTACTTTCCGAAATGGGGTCATTTGTGGGGTGTGTTTACTGTTCTGGCATTTTGGGCGGGGCTAAATTGTGAGCCGCCATGTAAAAGCTAAAGGTACTCGTTGGAATTTGGACCCCTTTCGCACCCAGGCTGCAAAAGTGTCACTTATGTGGTATCGCCGTACTCAGAAGAAGTAGGGCAATGTGTTTTGGGGTGTATTTTTACATATACCCATGTTGGGTGAGAGAAATATCTCTGTAAATTGTCAACTTTGTATAAAAATTTTTAAAAGTTGTCGTTTACAGAGATATTTCTCACACAAAGTATGGGTATATATAAAAATACACCCCAAAACACATTGTCCTACTTCTGCGATTTTTTTCTGCCATATACAGCCTGCCAGCGCACGATCGGCGCTGGCAGGCTGTAGTATAACTACATGCGAGCTCGCCGATGGCGCGCATTGCGCATGTGCGGGCGCGTCCTCGCGTCATCTCGCGTCTCGCGAGATGACGCCTAGATGCGTCCGATCAGAGCTACAGTGCCGCCGCCAGGACGCAATCCTGCGTGCGGCGGTCCTGTAGCAGTTAATACTTGCTATAACAGCGCATGCACAAGATTATCAAGGCCATGTGACATATTGTGGCCATGGTAATTTGCTGGCATAGATGGTCAGTCCCTTACGGATGAATGAATCGATTCGCTCATCCCTAATTTGTACCTGTTCTGTGTTTTTAAAATGCGCCTGGTTTTGGCTCACTATCACTGATGGAAATCACTGATCAGACACTGACCAAACACTGACTGTGAAAGCGGCCTAAATGCTGGTATTGAGTTCATATCAGTATATTAGGCTATAAACATATATTACTGATAAGGCCTTATACATACGACCGTGTGCTGTTTGCATTTTATTTGTCTTGACTTCAATGGGTCCATGGTTAGCATTTTGCAGAATGGACATATCGATATGAAAAGCACATTGATGATCCATGTACTTTGTGCATCCTTATGTCATTGATGATCCATGTACTTTGTGCATCCTTATGTCATTGATGATCCATGTACTTTGTGCATCCTTATGTCATTGATGATCCATGTACTTTGTGCATCCTTATGTCATTGATGATCCATGTACTTTGTGCATCCTTATGTCATTGATGATCCATGTACTTTGTGCATTCTTATGTCATTGATGATCCATGTACTTTGTGCATCCTTATGTCATTGATGATCCATGTACTTTGTGCATTCTTATGTCATTGATAATCCATGTACTTTGTGCATCCTTATGTCATTGATGATCCATGTACTTTGTGCATTCTTATGTCATTGATGATCCATGTACTTTGTGCATTCTTATGTCATTGATGATCCATGTACTTTGTGCATTCTTATGTCATTGATGATCCATGTACTTTGTGCATTCTTATGTCATTGATGATCCATGTACTTTGTGCATTCTTATGTCATTGATGATCCATGTACTTTGTGCATCCTTATGTCATTGATGATCCATGTACTTTGTGCATCCTTATGTCATTGATGATCCATGTACCATATTTTTCACTTTATAAGACGCACCTGATGATAAGACGCATCTAGGTTTTTGAGGAGGAAAATAAGAATAAAAATATTTTGAACCAAAAGGTGTGCTTTTGGTGGGTTTTGAACTAATGGTGGTCTGTGGATGACACTATTATGGAGGGGATCTGTGGATGACGCACTGTTATGGGGCATCTGTGGATGACACTGTTATGGGGGCATCTGTGGATGACACTATTATAGGGGATCTGTGGATGGCACTATTAGAGGGGATCTGTGGATGGCTCTGTTATGGGGGATCTGTGGATGACACTATTATGGGGGATCTGTGGCTGACACTGTTATGGGGCATCTGTGGATGACACTGTTATGGGGATTTGTGGATGACACAGTTATGGGGATCTGTGGATGACACTGTTATGGGGATTTGTGGATGACACTGTTGTGCATCCTTATGTCATTGATGATCCATGTACTTTGTGCATCCATACGTCATTGATGATCCATGTACTTTGTGCATCCATATATCATTGATAATCTATGTACTTTGTGCATCCATATGTCATTGATAATCCATGTACTTTGTGCATCCATATATCATTGATGATCCATGTACTTTGTGCATCCTTATGTCATTGATAATCCATGTACTTTGTGCATCCATATATCATTGATGATCCATGTACTTTGTGCATCCATACGTCATTGATGATCCATGTACTTTGTGCATCCATATGTCATTGATAATCCATGTACTTTGTGCATCCATATGTCATTGATAATCCATGTACTTTGTGCATCCATATGTCATTGATAATCCATGTACTTTGTGCATCCATATGTCCATTCCACAAAAGGATAGAACATGCCCTATACTTGTCTGCAACATGCAGACCACGTGGGACATTTAACAATAATGGCGTAATGTACGACAAAAAAATTCTAACATTACAAATCAAAAGTGGTGATTTCTTTCACCTCGTATATCAAAACGCGCACACCACTTGTGACTTTTTTTTTAAATATAAACTAAAATTATTCGCCTATTTCTCTTGATTTGAGACATTTTAATGCCAATAGCACTAAAATTAGATATTTTTTTAAGTGAAATGCGCCATTTCAGCCACCCCTGCCAGCCCACACTCGCAACTTTTGAAACATACTTGGGACTTTTGAAGCATATTTGCGAGATTTCCTGTGTTAAATTGCGACTTTTGTCTCAGACTCGGGACGTTTTTGTGAAATGTCAATTTACTGACAAAACCCTGCTTCTTAGCGCATTTATATTATCCTGTTTTAATACTTACCTATCACTTGTTCCCACGACGAGTTGGTTTTTCTTTTGATAAATGCGACTTTTTGACAAAACACCACATAAGGGTACTTTCACACTTGCCTAAACTAGGCTATGCAACCTATCTTGACCCGGGTGTAAAATTTAAAACTTCACTTTTATTATATTATATATAAAAAGGTTTCATGTATGTCTTATTTGGAACTAAACAAAAGAGAGATGATTAAAAATACAGTCACCGCTCCGCCAACATATAGAGTCGTTTCAAACGGAAATTAAAGACAGAAAACACAACAAATATATCAGAGATAAGCGGGATTTTGACACAGGCCAGGTTTATTCACTTTGGCCTAATAGAGCAACTAACGGTATAAATAGGCCTTTTACCAACAGGCCAAACGTATCTCAATCTGATCACTCAGAGTCAGATTGGTCTGGATCTGAAAATAGACCGACCAATACTGCTGTGGGCACTAAACGCAAATATAGACCCCGAGGATCTACCAACCAAAGGAAAGCACCAGCTCCCCTGACGGATATAGGACGACGGTTGGGCCAAACATGGCAAGGCGCCCAGGCAACCACCCCCATACCCAACAATATGCCCACAGGAGTGGGCTACAATCCCCAAATCAATCCCATGCAATCCATATCGAATTTTGGAGGACAATTATTGCCCTCTGTGTCTCTTACCTCTTCCTGTGCACCACCTATGAGTACGGTGCCCATTGGCACTATGACAGTTCCACCGTCTTTTTTGGGCCAAGGCCTACCCCAGAGAGACAGGGACAAATGGATGCTGAACCCAAAAATATAGATGACCCACTTAGGATCATAAATTTGTCCAGTTTCAATCTTGAGGCACGACACATAAGGGTATTGAGTAGAGGTCTCTCCTTTACACCCACTCCCCACTTTGTTTGTTTCAGTTGGGTAAAGGATGTGAATTTGTTTGCACGCAAATTGGCTTTGCACAAATCCTTCAACCAACAGTCTAAAGAAGCACAACGCCTACAGTTGAAAGAGAAGCAAGCTCTTGCCATTCTTGAATCACTAGACACTAATGATGAAACCATTCCGGACAAAATTGAGGCACCCCTATCCACATTTAGACCACAATCAAAATATACACCTCCGTTTTCACAATATGGTAACATTGATACATTTGTTCAACTAGTAACAAGAGATCTTAAAACCTTAAACACCAAAATACCGGCTACACAGTTGAATCTGGAAGCTGAAGAACAACAAGCACTAGTTGAACTTAGTGAAAACGATGAGCTAGTAATCAAACCTTCCGACAAAGGAGGAAATGTTGTTTTAATGGATAGGAATTACTACAAGAAAATGGTGGACGAGCTTGTCATACAAAGTGATACATATAAAAAACTGCATCACAATCCAACTGAAACATATTTAGTGGAATTGAGAAAAATACTAATGAAGGCGAAAGATGACGGCCTTATATCTATAGATGAGTACAAATTCCTCTATAAGCCGCACCCCACAATTGCCACTATATATGCGGTCCCAAAAATACATAAACGGAGAAGACCTGTTCCGGGCAGACCGATTGTGTCGGGGAATAACATCCTCACTGAGAATGTCAGTCAATATGTGGACAATTTTTTGGCACCTTTTGTTTCATGTTTGCCATCTTATATCAGGGACACCAAGGATGTGGTCACCAGGCTCCAGGACATTCAGGTCACAGCTCACACAAAATTGGCTAGTCTTGATGTTGAGGCCCTATACACCAACATAAGACACGATTTAGGGATTAAGGCGGTATCCACATATCTCTCCACAAAAAGCACTATATTTCGAGCACATAATGAGTTTCTTCTCACTCTTCTCAATTTTTTACTTACTCACAACTATTTTCTTTTTGATGGTCAATTTTATTTACAGCTAGTTGGTACCGCGATGGGTAGTAAGTGTGCACCGAATTATGCAAATTTATTTCTAGGGTGGTGGGAAGACACTATAGTTTTTACATCTGATTTGGCTAATTTTACTCAACACGTTCTTTTCTGGGGTCGTTACATTGATGATGTACTACTGCTTTGGGATGGCACCACAGACCACTTTCAAGAGTTCGTTCGTGTCCTCAACACCAACTCTATAGGTATGACCTTTACCTCTGAAATACATGACAAAACCATCACATTCTTGGACCTTACACTTGTCCTGGACCCTGATGGCCACATCCAGACTGAGGTCCATCGAAAACCCACCTCAACTAACAATTTGTTGCAGTGGGACAGTTACCATCCGAAACCACTAAAAAACGGAATACCGGTTGGACAATACATCAGAGCCCGTAGGAACTGTTCAGACGATGAGAGCTTCATTAAAGAAAGTAAAACCTTATATGAACGATTCCGTGCCAGAGGATACCCGAAAAAAGTATTGCATCATGCCTATGCGAGGGCATGCAATACCAACCGTACTGCGTTACTTAACACCAGTCAAGCAGACACCAAGGCACGGGCTGTTAGATGTATTGGCACCTTTGACGCACAAAATAATCGTATTTTTCAGATTTTGAAAAAACATTGGCATGTCCTATGGGCGGACAATGACCTAAGGTCAGTTATAACTCAGAACCCCAGTATTACTTACCGCCGAGGCACAAACTTGAAGGATCTTCTGGTCCATAGTTTCTACCGGACAGAACCACCAAAGTCAGCTTGGTTAAGATCGGGAGTGGTGGGCACTTATCCTTGTGGAGACTGGGTCTACTTTCCCCTAGTGAAGAAATGTAAATCCTTTATCAACCCTGTGGATGAATGGGAATATGTAATAAGGCAGTTCATCAACTGCAAACTTAGAGGCATTATTTATGCGATCCAATGCCCTTGTCCCAAGCTCTATGTTGGAAAAACGTCACAAGAATTTAGGAAAAGGATCTGCCAACATATCAGTAACATCAACACCAAAGCGGATACTTCTATCTCCAGACATGTGAGAACACATCACAATGGAGATCACAAGGTGCTGAGCTTCTGGGGTATATGCAAAAAGACCCTGGGAGCTAGAAAGGGTGACCTGGATGCCATCCTATTACGAGAGGAAACTAGGTGGATTTACCGCCTCAATAGTTTGAACCCGAAAGGCCTCAATGAGGGCTTTGCCTTCACGGCGTTTTTGTAAATGGGAGAAAGTTTAGCTGATGACACCAATTATTTAATTCAATACTTCTGGATTTTAAACAAGTGCCTAATCAGCACTTGAACACTATCCATACTATGGAACCAACATGAGGAATGCACCGCATACAGTTAGTGATGTTTGTATAGTTAGATATGACACATCGCATCACTAATCATTTGGACAGTTACAGTAAGTGATATCACTACCAATATGTAGGCAATATATATCTGATGGCTCCCTTGGAATGGAGTTTGTCCACCAATCAGCTTCTTAATATAAAGATTTCATATACAGTTTGCAGTCTGGGGAGACATCACCCAATGCGCTGTAGAGTTGTCACCTAATGAGCCTCAGGTATCAGGCATTCATTTCCTGAGGCCATCTGTGGGAGTATACTCTCTATATGACCCAATCCTTATGGTGCATCTAATATCATCAATCAATATTGTATAATGATAACCAGCATATAATGTCTGTTTCCACCCCTCTTTCACTGTCACTTTATTGGGTGTAGTAGGTTGTCTTTCATTTGGTTATTAATAATAATAACTATTAATTTATACTATCTCACATATATATTTAATATTCTCACTCACCGTTTCACATATATATTACACTCCTGTTTCTCTTCTCACTCTCCCTTCCTTTTTCTTCCACTTTGCTTTCCTTCATCAGTTCCCCCTCCCCCCTTCTATATATTCACTAACTCATCATAAGTAGTACACTTAATAATTCAATTAAGTTGGCACATACATCTTTCTGACATATTTTTCACTAGTTTAATATTTTTGCGTATAACCCAGATATAACTGGGCACTTTGGGGGCGTGGTTATGCTATACAATGTATACTGAATATTCATACTGTATATATCGATGTATATGCACTAAATGACATATACACCTATCCACTATGTGAAGCACCAATAGGATGAGTCATTAATGGTCTAAGTGCAGCCTCTTTCCATCTCCTACCTTTATACAGCGCACACACTCCAGATGACTAACATCGCGCGCACCTACATAGTGCGCAGCGCATGCGCGGATGGACGGACTCGCTGTGACATTACCCAACAGAACGCGCATCCTCTTACTGCGCAGAGCGTCATGATGACGAACTGCAGAGCGCTTAGGATTGGACACAAGTAACACACACAGCACCCTGGGTAAATTATCTGATAGGTCATTGCAGTATGAAGTGAGGGAGCTATTGGATATTGGCCATGTCAATCAAACGCCCACTATTTAAACCCCTAATGTAGCGGTGACATTCAATGCTGCCCATTCCCCTGAAGAAGCCATAATGTTGGTGAAACATGTTGGGGGGCAGATCTAGATTTTAGATCAGAACACCACTCTGCCAAGTTTCTATATAATAGCTCAAGCTAGGTAGCGAGCAATTTGTTCTCAGGGCTCATAGGTGCTGGCGTTCAAGGTGCATGCAGTACTTTGTTTCTGCTGCACTCCAGCACCAAGAAAGGGAACACCCTTCACTATGGTGATAGCCTGGGAGAGCGCACTAACAATAGCGCCCCCCCTGGCCGCAGTTTCAGCAATAAGCGAATGCTGCAACTAGTCATTGATCAAATATTAGTCTTTTGACTTCTATAATAGCTACCACCACTGAGCCCTGTGATAAAAACGAATAGGAGGGAGAGTGTGCACACCTCCTTCACCTATCACAATAGATATTGGCAGACATTGGCGGAGCGGTGACTGTATTTTTAATCATCTCTCTTTTTGGTTCCAAATAAGATATACATGAAACCTTTTTATATATAATATAATAAAAGTGAAGTTTTAAATTTTACACCCGGGTCAAGATAGGTTGCATAGCCTAGTTTAGGCATTAGTTTGTTTGTTTAGTAAATACAACCTTACCCGGGTTAGGTCTTTGGGAATTTAGTTACTTTCACACTTGCGGCATGACTATCCGGCACCAGGGGCGTAGCTAAAGGCTCATGGGCCCTGGTGCAGGAGTTCAGCTTGGGCCCCCCTTCCCTCAGTGCTTTGTGTGTCTTTTTATGTGGCACAGGGGTCTTTGGGCCCCCTCAGGCTCCTGGGCCCGGTAGAGACTGCTACCTCTGCACCCCCTATAGCTACGCCTATGTCCGGCAGGCTGTTCCGGCAGGTGAAGAGCCCGCCGGATACGCCATGCCACAAGTACCCGTGTGCTGGCAGTGATCGCCAGACTAAAAAGTCAGACATGCAGTACTTTTAGTCCGGCGATCTCTGGTCGTGCTACGCCGTAGCTCCGCCCCAACCCCATTATAGTCAATGGGGACTGAGCGGCAGCACAAGGGTACGTGCAGCATGGCGAATCATGCGGGCTGTTCAACTGCAGGAACAGCCTGCCGGATAGTCATGCCGCAAGTGTGAAAGTATCCTAAGCTGGCTTAATTGTCTGCAGATAAGGCCTCATGCACACAAACGTTTATTTTATCAGTTTACGGGCCTTTTTTGTGTTCCGTATACGGAACCATTCATTTCAATGGGTCCGCAAAAAAAATGGAAGGTACTCCATTTCCGTTTTTTCCGCATTTTCCTATTTCCGCATGACGGACAAGGATAATACTGTTCTATTAGGAACCAGATGTTCTGTTCCGTAATGCAAACGGACGTCATTCGTATATTTTGCGGATCCATTTTTTGCGGACCACAAAATACTGAAAAAGCCATGCGGTCGTGTGCATGAGCCCTAAGAGGATGATAAACGAGTCGTAAAATGCTCCAATTTGATAGCCCCACCCACTTTGACATTTATAACTCATTTCTGGCATGATACATTCTTTATGGTGAAAATTCTGGAGACAACAGTTGATATATTTGGCTTAAACCAAATTTTGATACATTTTACGCCATAATTCTGGCACAACATGCTTAGGGTACTTTCATACTAGCGTTTTGGATTCCGTTTGTTTCGGATCAGTTAAGCCCCAATGCATTATGAATGGATAAGGATCCGTTCAGAATGCATCAGTTCGGCTCCGTTCCGCTTCTATTCTGTTTTGGAGGCGGACACCAAAACGCAGCTTGCAGCATTTTGGTGTCCGTCTGAAGAGGCGGAGCCAAACGGATCCGTTTTAAATTACAATGTAAGTCAATGGGGACGGATCCATTTTCAATGACACAATATGGTGCATTTGAAAACGGATCCGTTCCCCATTGACTTTCAATGTAATTCAAAACGGATCCGTTTTAGACTTTGACATTTTTCTTTAAAACGAATGCAAACGGATCCGTTCTGAACGGATACAAACGTTTGCATTATAGGTGCGGATCCGCCTGTGCAAATAAACAGACGGATCCGCACTAACGCAAGTGTGAAAGTACCCGTCGTGAGTGTCCCCAATGAGTGCACAAAAATGTGGGATTCAACACGGACCACATCTACAATTTGTGAATCCACGATTTTTTGAGCTTGAGACTAATCTTAGCATTCATTATGGTTTTCTAATATATTGTAGGAAATGTTGATTGCCCGTGATTTTTGGATAAATTGCCCAGAATAAAGACAAATCCGCTTGGCAGCTCTGCCTTAAGGCTCATTCAGACGGTCAGTATGCTGTCCGCAAAAATGTGGATTTTTTTGCGGATTAGATGTTGTCCCATTCACTTCTATGGGGCCTCTTTCTTCCGTTCTATGGCTTCGCAAAACAAATAAAACATGTCCTATACTCGTCAGTGAAAATTAGGACGTGGCCCCATTGAAGTCTATGGGTCCACAAAAATGTGGTAAGCAATCCGTTTTTTTGCAAACATGCTGAACTGTCCACAAAAAAAAACTGGATCCACATTTTTGCGGACAGCATACGGCCGTCTGAATGAGCTCTTAGAGGGACCCCGTAACAAACAGGTGAGGTCACACAGGGCACAATTTTTGCAGATTATGCCACGGACGTGCCCTGTACATGGAAAATCTGCAGTATGAACAGACTTGCTGCCGATTCAAATGTTTGCTGCATAAAAAAATCGGAATGGAAATATTTCATCCAAAGCCGTTTTGTAACTAGCGTTGAGCAAATTTGTGGTTTTAAGTTCGACGTACAAGGTTCTGGTTTGGGTTATCTAAGAATTCCGTTATGTCGCAGGATCCATAACAGAATTTTTAGAACCCGAACCTTGTATGCCGAACTTGAAACCACTAGCGTTGAGCGAACTTGTTTTTTAAGTTCTGCGTTCGGGTTATCAAAGAATCCCGTTATGGTTTCCAAATTCCGTTAAGGTCCGTGGTAGCGGAATCCATAACGGGATTCTTCGATAACCCGAACGCAGAACTTATCCCCAGAAACCACAAGTTTGCTCAACACTATTGGTAAGGGATGGTAATGACTAATGATAGGTCTGTCAGATTACTGTAAAAATGACACACCATGACACCAGAGCGAAGGGAGCCCAAGCTTTATTTCCTGCACACTTCGGGTCTTCTGGAACAATGTATCCTGGCGGCCGCTTAGCAGACAGGAGATCTGGCGCCTACTAGCGGCCACAGCTAGACTCGTCAGTTCAGTACGTGTCGCTGAGCTCCAGAAGGAAGGGCTGTTAATTGAACCCAGCTAAATAATTCAGTACCAGCCGTGAGGAGGACAACATGCCGGCAGTGGATAAGCTGCTGCTGGAGGAGGCATTGCTAGACAGCCCCCAGGTAAGAGCGCCTTCCTTCCTGAGGGGGCAGGTGACGCTTTGTGACTCGTGGAAGTTAACGTGTAACTAAGGGGTCAGGGGCATGCTGCCAGGAGCATAGGCGGCGGTGCACCCGGATATCGGGGCACTCATACCTGCGCTCTCCCCTCCAGGACACAGGAGGGCGGGGTCACGTGACCGCCGTGCTTGTGGGGAGTCGGGGGCTGCTGTGTGCAGTGTCAGGCTGAGGCCTGCCGGGAGGCTGCTGGTGCTGCTCTCAGGATGGCTGTGGGGGAGGTGTGTGGCCGGGGACAGGACTGGCCTTCTCTTCCGAGCCATGGCTGCACCTAGACTCATACAGGACTCTCGTACCTCCCAAGTGTCCCTCTTTTTGACCTAAATGTGCATTAATAAATTGACTAAATTGCTCCCTACTAAACTATCTGTATGGTTTCTACCTGTAGATTAGACCAGAACTTCATTATTTGGTGCAATTTCTACCTTAAAATATCTCTAATCCGATGATTTATGAGCTAATATTTCAATGGATATTAAAGCGCAAGAAAAACAATGTCCCAGGAGCTCCACAGGCTGTAAAAACTAAAGGAACTTACACTCACCTAACCGATTGTGACGGGGGTCAGTAATTACGATTTGGGCGGAGTTAGAGGCGTGGCCTATTATTAAAAAAGGGCCGTAATGCGCGCCGCACATATTGTCCCTTTTTGCGATTTTAAAAAGTTGGCAGGTAAACTCTCTCCCTTTCATCAGTGCCACCCATGCCACTAGCCTGGCACCCTTGTCCCTGAATACTTTCTGTAGTACCCACATAAGGGCTCTTTCACACTGGCGTTTTTGTTTTCCGGCATAGAGTTCCGTCGTCGGGGCTCTATGCCGGAAAAATCCTGATCAGGATCATCCCCATGCATTCTGAATGAAGAGAAATCCGTTCAGGATGCATCAGGATGTCTTCAGTTCAGGACCAAAACGTTTTTTGGCCGGAGAAAATACCGCAGCATGCTACGCTTTTTGCTCCGGCCAAAAATCCTGAACACTTACCGCAAGGCCGGATCCGGAATTAATGCCCATTGAAAGGCATTAATCCGGATCCGGCCTTAAGCTAAACGTCGTTTCGGCGCATCGCCGGATCCGACGTTTAGCTTTTGAATGGTTACCATGGCAGCCAGGACGCTAAAGTCCTGGCTGCCGTGGTAAGTAGGGGGAGCGGGGAGCAGTATACTTACCGCCCGGGTGCTCCAGAGTGACGTCAGGGCGCCCCACGTGCATGGATTACGTGACGTCATTCTGGAGCGCCCCGGGAGCCGCACGGACTGTAAGTATGCCGCTCCCCCGCTCCCCACTACTACTATGGCAACCAGGACTTTAATAGCGTCCTGGCTGCCATAGTAACACTGAAAGCATACTGAAGACTGATCAGTCTTCAAATGCTTTCAGGTCACTGGCGTTGTTACGGATCCGGCGGGCACTTCCGGCAAATGGAGTACACGACGGATCCGGAAAGAGGCCTAACACTGGCTTTCGGTAACTAATACCTCTGGTATCTGATGGGTATACCAGCGTCATCTAGTAGGTAATAGAATAAGGCCTCATTCACACAATCGTATTCTCTGATCATTTTTTGCGGATCCATTCATTCCTACAGGTCCTCAAAAAAAAAAACTGCCTGCACACGGATGTCATCTGTGTAATGTCCGCAGCGGAGCCGCAATTATAGAACCTGTTTTCTGACCTTATTACAGTGGCTCCTGCACAAATTGCGGGATGCACTCAGATCTTGTCTGTATTATGCGGATCTGCAATTTGCGGGCCGCAAAACAGATACGGATGTGTGCAGGAGGCCTAAAGGGGTTGTCCAAGACCACCATATTGATAATCTATCCTTAGGATAGCTCTATCAGATCAGCTGGCTGGAGGATCGCAGCCTGCCGTCGAGGAGATGTGACAACTAGGGTTGTTTCGGTATCGAACTTTGATACCCAATCGATACTTTTATGCCAGTATCGATTCGGTATGGGGATGTTCGTTTTTTCGATACTAGACTGCGCAGTCTGGTATCTCCTGTTATGAGGAGGACACGGCGTGTTCCCTGAGGCCGTAGATAATGGAGAAGGAGGAGGTAGGGAACCCCGCCCCCTATGACGCGGTCAGCCGGTGATTAGTGCGGGAGGAGGAACATGGGAGGAGAGAACTGCTGCGCGGGCGAACGGCAGCCTCCTCCTCCTCAGTGTCCTGTGCCTCCTCCTCCTGCAACAAGTACCCGGTC